>CAXAJV010000019.1:17090578-17625190 GCA_963969225.1 Xylocopa violacea
GGGTTACTTTTTCTGCTCGAGGAATCCAATATTTTACGAATAGGTCATCCGGTATTTTATGAACAAGGGTTACGCTCATCCGAGGGTTATTGCTCGCAATATATCAGAAGTTTTCATATCCTTTCAACATATTTCGTCAGTTTCTTCCGTTCCTTCTCTCGCGTTGAAGTAAATAACCCTCATACTTCGCTTTACCTTCGAATTGAAAAGAATTGCTGGCATCGGAACTAGATGAATGTCGTTTGCGATGCAGGGAAAAGAAACGTTTAATTAAACGATAAAATTCTATACCGATATCTTTTAAGCACTTTGTAAATTTCTTAACGAAATACCTACTTATAAATACGTTTTTACGTATAATTTATCGCACGATGAATCCTTTGAACAAGAGCCGCTAGTTGTCGAGTGGCTCCTCCCGACGATGAGTCTTAAGGGGTACGACTTTTAAAAGGGTGTCGAGCCATTGATCAACGTCAACCGTGCTGAAAGAATTAATCCTTTGAGCGCGTTACCAGTGTACAAAAGCCTTCGCAGCCCTAACTATTCTTTTTTTTCCTTCTCTCTTTTCAGATAAAATATGACTTCAATTGATGGCCCGTCGACTCTTTAAAAACACGCGCGTTGTGTCCACTGTGACACTTTGGAAATAACGCGACACGGTCACGCCAACCATCGAATAAATTTTTCCAGGCGTACCGAATATTTGAAACATTTTCAGACCGTAAAACACAGAATTTTTATTTCTAAAATGTTGCGCAGACGTGTACCGGGAAACCCTAGAAGGATATCGCGATTTATTTCCTCCGTTTCTTTTAAATTAACCGCCATCGGGTACCGTGGTCATTAGTTGGAAAGCCACAGCTTTAGTTAAGCTTTAGAAGCACCGACGTAAATAGACTTGTTGGATACTCGACTATCCTAAATGCTAACCGTGTCCAAGCTAACTCAACTTCGGTAATTAGAGTCGATCCTTTCTGCGTGAAAACCGTTTGAGTAATGTCGTTTCCTGCTCCGCGAACTTGGTTTCCCTGTTATCAGTCGTTACGTTTGGTCATTAAGGGAATCATTACAGGAGGAAATTTCCACTTCCTTCTAAACTTCTGCACCCGTTCCTCTACAGAAAATTGAACAGTTTCGCGGTAAAAAGTTGCTTGAGAAAAACACTCGAAACATTACGATACGTCAAACTCTTCTTAATTAATCACGCAGCTAATTGTTACTTCAATTCTCATTTCCATTTCAGCGCAAACGCATCGCGTAATAAAAATCCTTCAATTTCCTTCCGACCAATAAAAGCAGGGAATTAATAGATTATCATCGGCGATTTTATTTCATCCGGTCACTATCCACTGCGCACAGTGTTTACCGATTAAATACCTCCGCGATCGCTGCATCGATGCGATGTAATATGGTAGTATTCCCGAGATTTCAATCAGTGCCGAACAATCTGCCGCTGGAACACCCATCGGCCATTGTTCCGCTGTAAAAACATTGGGCGCATGGATCGTTCGTTTAATTCAGGATAAATAATCGCGCTATGTCGGAGTTCGCTTCGACGATTCGATATAAAACGTTCGATTTTATGGGCTTCCGGTAGGACGGACGGGAATTTTTAGTGTTTAAATAACAGAGAAAGAGGGCAAGAGAGAGAGAGAGAGACCTCTGGAATAGCAAACTCGTTGCTTAAAGCGACATTATTTCGACGGACGGCGGAAACCGATATCCGTGACGGGGGTGGGAGTGTTTTTGCGAAATTTTTCGCAGCACACTTCGCGCTGGGTACCGTGGCGAAAACGTCATCGATCCGGCTCGTAACGTGTAACAATTTGGCGGTGTCCGGACGACTTGAATTTATGGATGACGCATGACAGCCGAACGTATATATTTTATAGTCGCTACGAAAACATCCATTTCCAGTCGGATAGGAGGACATCTGCGCGACACCCGCGTCTGCATTACAGATCCTCGAGGCGGACATGCATTATAATGCGCAAGAAATCGATCTGTTCCGTCTGTACCAATTAAATCGCAAGTTACGGTTCGAAACGAATAAGAATTATCGGTGAAATGAAGGCGAACAAAATTGTACGCATCGAGATTAATTAAACCGCGCGACAATGCGGGCCTTTTTTTCCCCTGTCGAGCTCCGCGCGGGGCTGACGCGAGTACCACTTCCGGGGCGCGACCACTATCAACGTCCGGTTATTCGTCCCACGGAGTTATTAATGGCCGACACGCGGTCCCGAGTTGCTAACGGCCTTTATTCAGTTGCAATAATAACAGCCGCATGAGAAATGATGCACCCGCCCTCCCGCGACGACCGCGATAAGAGAAGGCACCGGTTTCCGGCGCTTGCTTAAACGGAAACGCTCCATCACGCGCGTGTCTCTCCTGCGCAGCACGGAGTAAAGTATTCCTCCTGCGTTCTCCGTGCTCCCTCTTGATATTATCGTCAGAAAATTTATTGTGTTTACCGTGCGTCACGCACGCGTGTACGTTTTATTAATTTCGCGTTTGACGAACTAATCGCTCGATCTAAACATTGGTACAATTGGTGAATTTTACGATATTAGAACGAATTGTGTTTTCAAGAAATTTAGTTGCTATCAAATTCGTCTCTCGAACGCTGAAAGTAATCCCGTCTTCTTCGCCCATTCATCGCTTTGCCTGTAATTTCAATGTCATTAAAATAAAATTTACATTCTTTTTCCGTATCGGTGGCCTTTGCGAGCGAGCCACGCCGTCGGGGTTCTCTTTATCCCAATTTCTTAGCCCGGCGTACAAAGGGAGAAGCGTCGTTCCAGATCGGATAAAAAGCTGATGAAAAGAAGAGGAGCGTACAAGTGATTTCTATGGAGGGCTACACGCGTTATCGTTTCTGTCTTCCCACGTTCCCGTCCACGCCCCCCGTCGGCTGGTTTAAATAAAATCGCGGGCACAATTTTCGGTTCGTTAAATTTATAACCGCGGCTGTACTTTCGGCGGAATATAAATTACTTTCAGGGGATAAAAGTCGGTCTTGACCGCGCGGCATATCCGGAGAAAAATGAATGTCTGAACGCGGGCGCAGGCGTCCCAGTTTCCCGTATTCCGTTTGTTCGCCCGGCTAAAAGGGATTCGCGCGGCTTATTGCCACCGCTGTTCCCCGTTTCGCCATGCGCATAATTACGATGAAAACAAAATGGCCACGTGGTCTCCTCCGGAGAACAGCCAGTCGAGCACCCACTTTCTACCAACGACTCCTATGGCGGGAGCAACCTTGTTTAATACATGGTTTACACCGACGTAGACATCGTCCAAGAGTTTTCATCGATTCTCTCATCGCACTCTACGTATTTAATTCCGTTTGCGCTCGGAGAAAACCATTTCAAGGAGATACAAGGCGCTAAAAAAGGAGGTGGATCGGTGGGCATGGGCGCCCTAAAAGAGACTGCGTAATGTTTCGCAATTTCTCGGGTCTCGTTTCTTTATGAAACTCGTTTATACACGCGGACTGAAGTCTGTGCGTGACGTCGCGTATGAAAATTTAACAGGCTCGCGAGAGAATGAAATTAAATAGTCAGCGAGCTCCTTTATGAGCGAACCAGAAGTAACGGTCGCCTTCTCCACCGTTACTTAATATCCTTCTTTTTTTTTTTTTTTTTTTCTAACCCCGTTTCAACGAAGGGGAGAAATAACGCCGCTCGAGCTAATGAAAAATTCTTTATCCGGTGTAATCAGTGTTCGCGCCGGAACGACCGGCTAAAATGGAGCAACGTTAGCTTCCAGGGGTCGTCACCACGCGTAAACAAGCTGCAATTGGCCGCGTTTAATCGCTCCGCATCGAAAGGAACGCGTTTCTTGCGGCCGACTGTCAATTAGACGAACTCGTGGAATTTTTCGAGTGAGTCGTAAGCCAGAGAACGCAAAAAGTCTGAAGTTATCTCAATTCGTTGGTACGACTACCAAAGCGGTCGAAACAACTACTGGTTCCTTGCTTCTTACAGAGGTTTCTGCAAAATTTCCTATCATTTTACGTAGAACGAATTGCGACGAGAAATAGTGACGCGGTAGAATGGAATAGAATCTTTTCACATGGAAAGCAAGTTATCGTAGATTCGATATCTTCTTTTCGGGAATAGGAACTCGCGACTTTTTAGAACGGAAAAGTGGGTTTTCAATATAAAACAACACGGAGGTTTGTCACGGTGAGTACCACGTTCCGGACCAACGATTCGCCAGTTTCATAGTCGAGGTGGAAAACTGAATGCCGCGAGACTGAAAGCGCGGATCGGTTCAAAAGGGCCACGAAACAAGCGCTCGATATCAAAACTCCATTTACCATCCGAAACAGGTGCCTGCAAGGAAACGGGACGCGTCTCTGGAGGATCTTTGCGATCGAGAAAGCTGCTTTCTATCTCGCGTGTATATACCGTGGGCACCCGTAAAGAGCCGGGCAGCAAAACACAGGAAACGTTTCCGCGAACGAAACAGCGGGCGATCTAAGCGGGCGATCGTATGCAAGTTTGCAGCGGCGAACAAGGAACAGAAGGATGAGGTCAATCTTGTAGGATTCAGGTTCCCTTTCAGCGGCCATCAACGGTCCCTTTGATCGCTTCGACTCGAATCCTTACCTACGGCTGTTCGTACTGCTCGAATAAAGTAGAACCGCGGCCAGTAAGAACGAAATGGCCGTCTAAGAGTCGGGTTCCTTAATAAAACTTTTCGAACCGGTTCCCGTCAAAGGGACCGGGGCCTCGAAAGGCCAGAGTCAATACCGGATTCGCGTAATCCTACGGGAGAGCGATCGCGTGTGTTCCCATCCACGATCGTTCCCGATGCACGCAGTCCATCGATGGTATATTAAATTACACGCTGGCTCCGCGTGATTGCGAGCACGTCGAATCTACCGTAACGATATTACGAATCGACGCACAGATCCCGAGTGTATCGAACGCGGTGATCGAGCGTGCACAGAGTCGTCCCGAAAGATAACAATGAACCGGATAAATTATCCGGTGAAACGAATCTGAACTTTCGCAGTCGAATTATACTGGTTTTTGTTGAAACGGATAGAGTCAATGCGCGCAGTTGTTTTTAGACTATCGAATGACGTTTGCGTCGATGAGGTTGCTGAAAGTAAGGGCGATTCGTTTGTCTTACCTCTGTGGCTGAGAATTAAGTAGAAACGCACGTTATATGGTCGGACGGTGAGTTAAGCGAGTCTTATTTTTTATAAATATATGATGAAATAATATTGCTCGCGTCTCTAAATTTGCGTAAACGATTTTCGTTCGAGACCACTTAAACACGCGCTACTGTTTACTCGTTGAAAGAGGAGTGTCGTGAGAAATTAATCGGGCGGAGGACTTCTGGAGGAATCACGAGCTCCGATATTGCCGTCGCCTCGTTTTTCGCGCACGAAATATCGGGAACGTGCACATAATTGGGGTGTTAATCAGGATGTTTCTGCATACGTTGAATGCACCAGGCTGTCTATCTCGGCGAAACGCACAGTTCGTCGATATTCGTGCCATTGAACGGGATCCATGGATGCGAAACGTGGAAACGGAACATGTGCAGATTGCCGTTAAAAATGCCGGTGAACCGTCAAAATTGCCGCGATCATTAAAACCTCCCGTGTATTTTTGCGTAGCGGATAAAACACGGTACGAAAATAATACTTATATTTTGTTTACTTCGCTTCTAATTTCAATTAAAAACCGAGATACCAATTTCGATCGTATCGCGCGGTGATCCTTTATGGCGATCGTATTTTTAGTACAAAATTAGAAAGAAGAAAGCAAATAAACTTTTTACGCTTGTATACTTAGGTTAATGGGAGGTATTACGAAATAAAATTTTAAACGCCGGACTATGAAACTAGGGGAAACTTTTGTATGCATTCTTGAATATTCTGTGTACCTAAGAGACTTGCACTAAAAAGTTAAACGAAAAAGGCATAATATACTATATATTCACGGAGTAAGTAGAACGAGTCAGTGAATACGCAGACACCGGTCTCAACTGGCAGCGAAGAAACTGTCTGCGCAATTTCAAGGAACATTCTAAGCAAGCGTTAAATATTTTCCATTAAAAATCGCATTCGCATAAACCGTACACAGTTTGCTCGTAACGTCTCACGCTTCGCGAGAGGGTTAATACCATTATAACACGAGTGTAGATGTCACGACGTCGGGATAATGGAGTTAGACAAGTAGAAGGAGAAGCTGGAAACACAGAACCGCAGAGACGAGATTCTCAAAGACACGGGGAGCTGCCGCGAAACGTTCGAGCATTATCACTGTCGTCAGCGTCGCGAAATCTATTTATCTTCCGAAAAATACTATCCGGGACGCGTAGCGGTGTCGCTACGTCAATATTATCCGATAAAGTTACAGATCCGCCAAAGTCCGTGGCCTGGATTCGTTCCAGACACGATCCCGGGGTCGAACGAACCGTGACGTTTGCGTTGGAAAAGATTTTAAGGCTGGAGGGGAGGGAGGGAGGCGAACTTTTCGCGCATGAACACTCGCGACGTTTCGCAATCCGCTAATTTCCCCCAAGGGGCATAGCGGTGTCGCGGTAAACCGTGGAACGGAACGAGATTAACGATTAATGCGTTAAAGCGGCACAGGCGCGGCACGCGAGTCTTTCCCGGAGACGTCGCCGAGTGCATAAGCTGCTCAAAGTTTGCACGCGCCGAGAAGTTTATTGTTTATCGAATTCGGCCGGCTAAGTTTCCGCCGGAAAGTTTACAGGCCCCGTTGCCCTTCGTTCTGCACCCACCAATCTCGAGACGTCGCCAGGTTGCCCTCGCGCGCTCCTAATCTAATGCACGCGAACTTTCGAGACGCGTCTACGTCGTGGGATATTAACGAGTTTAGACGGAAGTGATACGGTCCTCGTGATTTTTATAAACGTACAACGGCGCGAATCTAATGTCTTCATTTTTGCGATGGACTAGAAAAAATTTTACTTTTCAACGGCTACACAAAATCTCAACCGAAACGTTACATACATTTATTACCACTGCAACTTTCCAGTATGTTTCCATTTTGTTTCCATCAGGCGAACGCACCGGTACTGTAAATTTGCATCGCGCGTTTCCATCGTTTCAAGGAACAATCCCACTGAATACACGCTGCGTTTTTGGAAACCATTGTTTTCCTACAACTCGTATTTGTAATTGCAAAAGTTAAAAACCAAGTCGGAGAGTCACGCTTTTCATTGAAACTGCGACGATAAAGGGTGGAAATAAATTTTCAAATCGCCTTGCCGTTTTTTTACGATAATATAACTCGGTTGAATGGGATCGAGCGCGTGGACGTCGCGCAATTCACGCACCCGAGTGTGACAACGCTGCGGCGTTCGGTTCAGTAGTAAAAACCGGCGTATGATCGGACCTCGTAAAACGTGGAATCGAGCGGAACTCCCTCTCCGCTTTCTCTTTTCCCGCGTTATTCCACGCGAACCTTTTTACCGCGCTTGTCTGCGCGTAATCTTCTTTCATTTCGTTGAAGTATCCAAGCGAAGCAAGCTGCGGGGTGGAAAGGAACGGTACAATGATCCGCTTCTGAAAAAAAAGTAGCCTCGCGTTTCGCAGCGAGGGCCCGATTAGCGGAGCGCAAGAGCGAAACAGCGATCGCGCGGATTAATCCTCCTCGAGCGCATTAGAGACATTAAAATAAAAATCCACCGGCCGGATGGAAAGTTTCGAGTGCCGGAAGTTTTAATTATACTTGAAAAACCCGCTTCCACGCGCTCTTTTCGTCTCCGACCGTCCATCTTTGAGACACCATCGGAGATCGTTTACCAACAGCTACAAGTTTAATCTTCGTAAAATCACTGATCCGAGTGCAAAGGGTTCAAACAATTAGGATCTTGTCTTTTGTTAGACTAATTCGACTTGTACAAAACGCAGGCAGCTGGCAAATAAAACTGCGGTACCGAAAACCTTTAGAAGAGTATATTATACCAGATCACGTAGCGTCCCCACAAGATAAATGTACCCCTGTGTACACCGTCGGAAGCGGTGTCCATTATCGATGTTTGACTTGGTCCACGTATCGGTCAGCTCGAAGAAGATAAGGGATGGCCTTCGTGCACGGTAAACAGGAGTGACGGGGCAAAAACCGCTGTCGCCGGCAGGGATCACCGAGACCGCAAAATGAGCAATTGGAAAATGTCTGGCACCTAATCCGCGGTTCTTTTACAAGCGATATTTTATTCGTTCGAAGGAAGGGAGAGAGCGCAGAGGGAGACTTAACGGGAGCGGGAGAGACAACAATGTTTCTGAAAAAAAAGTATAGAGTCATCGTTAGAATTCCAATTTGACATTCTCGGACAGAGAAATGTTACAATTTTAATTTTCCCAAAGGAGATCCGTCCAGGAATTTAATAACTTTAGCCTTCACCTACGACTGTGATTCATGATCTTCCGCTGGGCAAAGTTTAGGCACAGAGACGAGCAGCGGAGAAAGAATTTTTAGAATAGAATTAATCCTCTGGCAGAGCTCGGAGATTTGAAATAAGATCATCCAGACGTTATTGCGTCGACGTAGCCTGCCCAAGCACATGTCGGAACCCTTCCACGCCCACGGCTTCCGTATTCCACTTTGTTTTTACGACACGTGTTCGAAAAATATAGAACGTCTCACACAAGTGTCGCCATGAAATTTCAGACTGCCTCCAGAACGTTACAATAAATTATGTTTCACAAATTAGTTCGCTAAGATCCATTCTAAAAAGAACACAGAAAATTGTTAACTGTTGCAGTTTCATTAAAAAAGTAATATACTCGTACTTGTAAAAAATATTATTCAATTGATGTCGAATGGAATTTTATATTAACTTAAAAAAACAGTCGTTGAACGATGTACGCGTTACTTTCATTTCGATGATGAAAGGGCAAAGTTTTCCGGATCCTCTGATCCAATGGCAATTTGAATAACGCGTATCCGCGTGGCCGACAGTGATCAGATGTTTGCGGAACGATTTCGAACGGGAAATTGAAAACAGAACGGAAAAAGCTGTAAAAGTCTTAAAATGAAGAGGAAGCGGTTCGTTACGAAGGCAAATATTGACGCAGTCGGTAGAATTGGGTTAAGAAAATGTTTGAAATTGAAAGAGTAACTCTCCGAACGCGCCCTCGCGCGTTCTTGTCCGAATGAAAAGTTTCAGCGATATCCGTTTTATTATTCAACGACGGGCGTACCGTCGAAACCCGGCAGGAAATCTTCTGTTTCCCCGACAGCATACCCACGGATATCGACGCGTTTCGACGTTATTATGTCAATATTGATTATTTAAACAGGGTGAAGCTTGAACTATAGGCGCGTGGGACGCAGACGAGCGCGTAATTAAATTCTCATGTACAAGCGGGAAGTTGTAGTTTGTCAGTTCCGATAGCTCCTTTCGCGTTGCGAAATTTTTGTTACCGGATATCCCAGCACTACGGTAATAGAAACGTTTAATTTTTCAGCACACTTCCATCAGCCTGATTCAGAGATAATTGCGATTTTTCCATTACTCCAAAGTTGGACGCTCGTTTTTCAATAAACTTTTATTTGACTACGTTCGCACAGTGTACACCATTTTGAAACGCGACGTTCGCGCCATACTAATTTACAATTGCGCGGTTCTTCTCTGTTTCCTTTAGTTTATTTCAGTTTTAATCAATGAAAAGCAAATCGAATCCTTTACAACAATTGTCGAAGCGTTAATATTCCATCGTTACAGAAGCTTCTGCTGTAATATGTTTCCAACAATTTCAATTTCCAATTTTATTATTATATTGATAATATTTATCGCATCGTTGCGACATTAAAATACGATATCATCGATGCTTCTCTTTTATTATCGGTACTAGGAAAATATAATTAGGATATGAATTAATTTATCAATCGTACTGTTATGAAAATTATTCGCAGCGCGTGCAAAGTGTCAAATGAAATAATATATCGTATAATTTAATTGAAGATTTACGAATTTTTCACTGATCCTGTTACACAAATTGGAAATGATTGCGATATACATTTCGAAAGAATTATTAACGCAGAAAGCACGAACAGTGGAGGCAGTAGCGAAACCAGTGCCGCGATGAATCCTTCTTTGCAGTATCGAAACCTGTGTACAAACTCGAGAACTTCTACCTTACCCTCTAAGCCGTAATCGGTGAGGTTCCATAAAATCAGGGTCTGATACACAGAAAGTATACTTTTCCCGGGATTCCCAAGGTCTAATCTCCTGTTGCACGACGCGGACCAGGGATCTCAATCCGAACGGAAAGAACGAACTTCCTTTCCCTTCGTATTCCCCAAAGGAGTCGTTTCTGTTCGTTTACTTGGCCCCGCTTCCCCATCCCCTCCTCGCTGCCCGTAATTCATTTCCTTGGCATCGCTCATGATTCCTGCCGGAGATCTGACGGCGTCCGCTTCCGGCACGCCTCGCCATTTTATCTCTATTTTATACTTTGTTTCCCTCCGTGGCGACGCGAGTGTTCGCTTAAAAATATCCCCAGACGCCGCGCGTTAATCTTCCCTTATCTTATTTGGGATTAACGAGCGACTAAACTTTCAAGGTAATGGAGAAATTTGTACTTTAATTATTCTTCGTTTACAGCGCGATACGCTCGTTGCGAGAGTCGCTAGTTCCTGAATTTACGTTATTTCACGCTTAAAAAATTACTTCTTCCTGACCATCTTTTACACTCGCGTCGCGTTCAAAAGTTCTAACCCTTCCAACTATACCAACCATCGCCACCCTCGTCGTTTCATCGCGGAGAAATACCAAATACATCCCGACATCAGAACCCTCCAATAACCCCGCCAAATTATCTTCATAAATCATTCGAACGAGCCATAAGTGGCACGCCTCGCGCTTTCCAATGACGAGAGGACGCTCCCGCCGTCTCGCCAACCCTAAAAGTGGTGCGATCCTTGAAGGGTAGGCAGGTAGAGGGATTCCAAGCTGGACCGTTGAAAAAGCAACAAACACAAAGAACGGGCACGATCTCATCTTAATGGCCGCTGCAATATTCACCGGTCGAACGAGGCGAATGCCCACCCCTTCCGGTTTCCATCAGCAGACACTGTCGCTGGCTCCCCCGACCCTCTGGCCAGATCGCCAGAATCGCCTGGGCGGCGGAACCTCGAGGAAACGGGAATTCGAGAGGTTGGCGAGACGGAACTCTCGTTTTTTACTCCAACGGGATATTCTTTCGCCGCGCGGAGACAGAAGTAATATTTCATAGTCAGTGGCGTAAATAGAGGAGAGAGGGAGAGACTACTGGGTGGGAGTAGGTGAGACGCGTTCCCACCGAGGCAACGAAATTGAAGGTGGCCTATAACTCACGAAGCCAGCGTCTTCTACCGAAGCGCTCCGATGCAAAGTGCTTTTAAACGTGGCCGTCCCTCGCTTCGTCTCTTCCAACTGCTATCTCCTATGAAAAATTTCGCGTCATCGATGATAGAAGTCCAGTGTTTCGCGATTGAAACAGAAACGAATCGGCTGTGGCTTCCGAGGAATTTCGGATGATGGAACAACGGTTTTAGGACGATGGAAAAATTGAACGAATGGTTGCGCGATTTATTGTATCGTACATGATAGTACGTGGTAATGAATGATGAATATTTTTTATTCTCGTTACAGGTAAGGGCCAACAACTTTCCTCGACTTGTAGAAACTGCTCTCGCTTCTTCTCTGCGCAGACACACATTATACAGGTAAACGCAATTGTGTCCTTTAAGCATTCTAGTTGTTCCACGTAATTTTATTCATTTCTCTTTTCTTTTTACAGACCGCTGCATTAAGACACTCAAGAATTAGATCTATTTCGTTTGTTGTTCTTCACCTCAGTCCTACTTTAACTCCATTCAATTCCTACATTATGTTTCCTTTATCTCATTTATTATTCCTTGGCATAAATTCAGCCGTTACTTAAGCGTAAATGTTACGTCTGCGCGTATTGTAACCATTTGCAACGATTTCAGTCCGGCAAACAGTGGGCCAAACCGCCGCAGTAGATTGCGGCGAGTTTAGTCAGACGCAAACTATTACTTAATTGACTGGCTATTTATTTCCTGCAATTAGTTTCCACCACGATCAACAAAAACAAATGGATGCCATTATCTTTGTTTGCGAATGCCGATTGATTCGTTATCGCGAAAATATCGAGTAAATCTCTAACGTGGCAATTATTCGCGAAAATAGAGTACGCCTTTGACGTACCAGCGAATGGATCGACGAACTCGCAATTGCTTATTCGCGAAAAACAATAACGGAGATATTGAATACACAAAATAACGAGCATAGTTTACTTCGCCAACAAAGCGATAGTTCCAAGAGACGCGACAATATCGAAATAGTTTTTGCAACCTGTAAAACACATCGAAAATTGCTGTCGAGCAACAAAGCGGGGTACAACAGTTTTTCCCACGCGACAGCGTGTCAGTTGTACGAAACACGGGTGCAGGACAAAGTTCGGCTCGTTAACGCTGATAAAATCGTAAGAACACGTACAAAACACCGTGGAAGAGGCGCGACAGCCGCGTATCTGCACCCTGCTGGCGTATTTCTTCCCCCGTCGATTATCTTCCATCGTATTTCTTGCGGCGCGGTTGTCGCGCGTTCTGACCGTTTACGGCCGAAACAACCGTGAAAATTATTATCGGCCATTCGTTTCGTCGAGGCTCGTAAAAGTTTGCTCAAAAAGTGTCATGAATCTCGGGAATCCGCGTCAGGAAGAGAAGAGAAAAAAAAGAAACATCGATCGGAGAAGCGGGAATTGCGATACGGGGGGTGTGTCGGATCAGGGCAGATTGAAAATTCTTTTATTTACGACCAGCCATCGATTCCTCGATGACGAAGATAAAACGTGACGCGGCCTCCGAATTTCTAAGAGACTTTGTTCTTCTCTTTCGCGGACGAATGATTTTTCTCAATTTAAACTGCTACCAAAAGTTCCGTTTATAACGAGTCAGTAGTCATCCCGTTCTCTTTCGACGGGATTTCGAACGCGTTCGCACCCAGCATCGATCTTCCCCTCGATTTCCCGGACGCTCCTTCGCTTCCGCACGTCGAATTTCTCTGTGCAACCCTCCACCCTCCGCGCACCTAAACAGCATTCTTTTTCCCGTCGCCGTTCCCGACGCATTCAGAGATTAAACCGGCGCATGGCCACTCTCCCCGTCGTTCTCATCCCTTATCCAACGCGGCATAAATCAGCGGAACGATGACGCGTCCGTTGCGCGAACGCTTCGACGTTCCTCGGTCGCCGAAATCATTTCGCGCGCATTCCCGCGGCGTGGAACGCGAACCTGGCCAGATCAAAATCGATGCCAAGCATTCAGCGGCGACGGAAGCGCGCGCGAAACGCAGCAGAGCCCGGAAGTAATGAGAAAAGTGCAGCAGCAGCTCGTCGGTGCACTCTCGCCCCCGACCTTTTCGCGGGCTTCTAACGAGAGAAAGGACATTGTTCTGGCCGTCGTCTCGTCGAAGCAGCCTCGCGGATGTACGGCCTCGTCGTCGCCTTCTGTGACGGAGAGGGAAAGGTGAAAGGGTTGCCAGAAGGGTCGAGCGAAGGGACGTGAACCGCATAGGGGCGAAACGAAAGACGATTCCACGCGTCATTTCACGATTCACGGGGGACACGGCAGTTTGCTGCGCATTGTCGAGTCGATTTGCGTGGCGATGGCGCGTATAGGTCGGCCGTGACTTGTCGACGGTCCGCGACGAACTGAATTGTCACTGGAACGACGGGACGTGGGAACTTTGCGAGTGCAGTTCCCTGTGAAGTAACCGCTTTCATCGAATCGTCCTATTCTTCTTTGATATTTTAAGGAAATTGTTCTCATTTTTTACTCGCCACTTTCGATCGGACACAAACGACGCAAAGTTATGAATACAGAACGATTTCGAGGACAGGCAACCTCGACCTTTTTTTAAGCATAAACCTGTTCCAAATATTGCCTTCGCGTCCCGTTATTACACATTCTCGGGCGAAAGCCCCGTATCCCTACTATTTTCTCATCAAACTCCCCCTCCATTCGAACAGGGAACCTTGTCTCCTTGGTTTAAAAGCCCGCTCTCTCCCGGCCGCGCCCAAGGAATTTCAACTGCTCTGTTATTTCGCCCGAATAAAGAGCACGAACGAGGGCTTAAAGGGCGAAGGTGGGGCACGGTAATTCCCCCGACTGCTGATCGGTTGGGCCCGCGATCACCCGGCGTTCTTCCACCGTTTCATCCCCTTTCGTCGATACAACGTCCCCGCCGTAACCAGCGACCGGCGAGGGAAATTTCCTTGTTCGTTTCATTACCCCTTATCGCGCGTTCCTGGACGAAAACGTCCCCATTCTCGGGAATGTCAATTACGAGCCACTCCCAGGAGCTGATAGCTCGCAGCGTGAAAAGTAATATCCGCGGACAATCTTGCTCGTTCGCGCGAGCATTTACCCAGGGAACGTTTCACAGAGCGTGGCCGCTTGTATTTCACCGGGGTTGCTGATACGTTGCCCCGCGTACCGAGGAGGACGCCCTCGAAGGGAAGAAGCGTCGAGCACGGTTATCGAGCCGCAGGACCGCCGCCCCCGCCCCCGTCCCCGTCAAATCTGTTGCTTTCTTCCTACCCCGCCTCGTCGTATCTCGTCGAGTTTTAAAGCCGCTCGTATTTCAAGCGCCGCCGCGTTTTGCCCGGCCGAAATTATAAGTTTCAGATAAGGACGGGAGCGTGTTCGAGTCGAGCTCGAGTATTGGCACGAAGACACGGACCGGGTAGGGAAACTTTGCCGAGTTTATGGCGTATGTGGGCGTGCGTATCTCCGTCGAGTTGGAAGGATTGACCCGGAATTTCGAGCGATCCAGCTTCGAGCTTCCCAGCGATACCGAAAACAGTGGAAATTATGGATTTATATTTGGTGTCGATTATTTATCAGTTGTCGTTAGCGGAGAATTTGATATCGAAGTTGCGGTGAGTCTCTATCGTAATACAAGTGTGTATCCAATATTAGCTATTTGCTGTTTGAAACCCATCATTATCTCTCTACGCTGTATATGCTACTACTATTACCATTACTATTGACCCTATTACTGTTGAATTCTACGCTACTGTTAATATGATGTTCTGCAATCTGATACATCTCTAATGCACTATCTCGCCCTGGCCTACAATCACAGCTCACCGGCTGGGAATTATTTACACGCCGATTGAATGATCAAAAGCTTCGGATTGATATACAAATCGTTTAACCATTTGCCGATAGCATTCAACAAGTTCTCAAATATTTAGACGAATTACTTACCAGATACGCTTAAAATATTACTTTTTACTTCTCTTAAAATCGTTTTCAAAGTACTTTTTTCTGAAACAATATTTTCGTTTGCGCGAGAGGCAGAATTGTAGCGCTAATCAAGTACCACTCCTTACCATCCCTATTATATCCTCTTCCGTGGAGTATCAGGCCTACGTGGCACGCGGTGTCAGACGCAGTCGAACGATTCCCATTAACGGGAGATTCACAATGCTGGCAGTGGCCGTCTCGCGGATGATAAATGCTCGAACGTATTTAGCCTCATTACTGGCAATTTGTTACCTCGCGTATTGCCGTGCCAGTGAACTGGCGTCGAGCTTGCATGTCGGCTGAGTCTACCTCGTATTTCAGCTTCTTGCGGCGCCGCAAAAATTTGCCCACTTAACACGGGAACACGCGCGGCAGCGGGCCGTAAAATCGTTAGTTTATCCCAACTATTATTTCTTCTTGTATGCCACGCACAAATTCATTCTCTATACGTTCGTGGTTCTTGCTTCGAAATAAGAGCTAAACAAGGTTTCACATATTTGGTATTTCATTAAAGGGGTTGGAACGGAAATTACAAGCGTGAAAAACATTGTAACGCAGCAGTCGCTAACAATCTCGTAATGTCTACGCGTGACTTTGGCGTAGGAAATACTCCGCCAGTAGAAAGCAATTTGGTAGAAAATCGACGACACGATCGAACTCAAAGGAACCCTTGGAAATTTTGTCAAAGGCGAACAGATCGATACGGTCTTTGTCGAATAGCCGAATCGGCGATTTCTGTCCCAGTCAGTCGCGAGAAAATTCTCTGTGAGTGTAAATTGCGAGTTCGATCGGACCAAACGAGAATCGCGACTGCAAAATCGAGCGACAGCCTTGCCTCGCGACAGTTAGTTCCAGTTACGAAGCACGTTAACCGATGAGCCACCAAGTCACCGCTGGTACACGTGCAACGCATTTAGCTTCGCCCGCTCGATCCGAGATTATGATGTACAGTCTGCGCCGTAATACCGGATTAAAATGTAACACGTTACCGTGGAACCATATACGGAAATCTCGACCGCGTTAAAGCGGCTACTCGGCCATTAGAACTCGATTATGTATTCCCCGCGTAAACAGACGGTCACCCCCTCCCTTGTTATCGAAATGATTAGGAGACGAATAATTTTGTTTACTTGCGCGGGATGAGAAATGCAGGTAAAAGTTAGAGATTGACGTGAAATTGTAAAATCAATCGCGTTTTCCACTTTCCTGAACGAAGAGAAACGCAATCATCCCCGGTTTGCAATAAATACCAGCCGAATAGCTCGCGCTACAGTTTCGATAAATCCTTATTGTATTTATCCGCGATGATAATACCGCGTTCGCGCCCCTCTTAATCACCAAAACAACCAGCAACATTTCACGAACGATACTACCGATAGAGGAAAACGTAGAACCGGCAGAAGCATAGGTGCCGGATTACAAATGGCCGTGCTACCTCTGGCAACGCGATCGTAATTTAACTTCGGCCGCCAAAAACGCCAAAAACCCCCACGCGACCCACATCCGCGCGCCTCAGCGCACGATCCCTCTGATCTAATCTCCAGCCCCGCTTACATCCGATTACTTCGAACCGCGTCCGCGCGCTCGTTCCTCGTCTTTCGAACTGGACCCAAGCCAGAGTAACCCAGAATCGCGCGGATCGGGTGCCCTCGCGGCGATATTAGCGTTCGTCGCCCTTTGACGTCGCTCGCCAGCTTTTTAGCGCGACCGTGTGTCGAGACGCGTCGATTCCATCGACTTCCGATGCGGTTCGCAGCTACCCGTCGTTTCGTCAAAGGGCAAAGGGCGTCGTTAAAGTTCGCCCGCGTCGTTTTACGACAAGCTCCGTGATCCTGTCGCCTATGAATATTTATCAAGGCGCGGAGCGTTGTAGGGCGTTTCTGTTCACGGCTCGACTAATTCGTTATCGCCAGCCGATGCGTTGTACAGGGAGAATGAGCTCGGGGGTAAGGGTTAGCCCGGCTACCGTGCACAGTTCTCGTGGCGAACTCGTTACGAACGAAACAAATGATTATAATAGCCACCAGTTACCTGAACTCGGCGTGCAACTCACAAATTGACGTTCGCTTGGGAAACAAAAAATGTTTGCGACCCGACGTAACTCGACGGGGGTAAATTAATTCTCGCTCAGGGAGCTTTTCGCCGGTTGGACGCGACGCGCAGGGTAAAATCGGCTGGGCGGCTTCGTCGTTATTAACTTTAATCAAGTTTAGAGTTATCTGCTGTTGAACGTACGTGAATAATTCATGGTGCCGCGCGCGGCCATTAATTATTACTTGATAACCGTGTTTCGATCTTAACCTGGTACACGATGCCCGGCAGGCTTTCGAACAGTTAATGGAACCCTTCGAAAAGAAAGGAAGAAAGGGAAGGTGGGAAGGGAAGAGTGTGTAAATGCAATTCCGGGGGGGGGGGTTGAAAAATCGTCGGGCGAGAAGCGAAGCAAAGTTTCCAGTGGTCGCTGGGGGGAGGCTAAAACGTGGAAGAAGTGTTGCAATGCCGATGGCCTTGAATTTGCCTGATGTCTCGGAACAGCTCAATCGAACCGTAAAGGATCTATATCATTAATCGTGCAGCCGTGTGCGCGGGTCGATACCCTGGTTCCCAGTTTGGACTAATAGAGACAGGTTTATCACTGTCTTGACACTTCCATCGGACTTAATCGCCCGAACCACTGCTTCGCACTGATACATCTGTTTCATTTAATTGAACTTGTATCGCGTAATCTTTTCGTTCTTCGTTAAGTGGACATTGACAATTTTTATGTGAAACCTTGAAATTTTATGCGATTTTTCTGTTACTAAAATACTTGGTCTTGGGATACACGATCGATTTCTTTAGAGAAACTTGGAAGACTCGAGTGAGATTGTTCTGCCATCGTCAGGTTTGCGAGCAGAGTAGATAAAGAAAATAAGAGGCTGTTGTACCTTCTGATACGAGACTTAACTGCTAGTCGCTTCCCTTAATGCTTCATCAACATCTCGTCAACAGGAATCCCCTTCGGTGAGATAAGCTAAGCTGTCTCGAAGAACTTCATTTACCCGCCGAGTCTTAAATTTTCTAAATTTTCTGCGATACGAGCACGCTAAACAACCGAGAAACATGTGAACGTTTTAAATAACTTCCTCGGAAAGAAAGAAACCTTCGAGAGGCACCGGCTGGATTAGCACGTTGGGTCGACGGCGTTTCCTTCGACGAGCCTTTTCAATTTTCAATATCTCGAGTATCGACGCTGCCTGATCGAAGGCCGAGAAAGAAACCCTCCCAGCTCCCATTCTATTAGGAACTCGCCCCTAATCTTCTTCCGTACGAAAGGTCGAACTACAAGGACCTGTATTATCGTAAGGTCGTCGACGATGGAGGTAGCGACGTGGAGGTGGAAAAGAAAAAAAAGAGCGAGGGAACGGAGGCAACAGGATGTTGGTTAATGGACTTTCCACTTCACGAACCGTTCACTCGCAGCAGTTGCTGATTTAGCGGAGAAATTACGTCAGGATCTATCGTTGGAAGGTGTCGCAATCCTTTCTCGGATCTGATTCCGCTTATTTACAGCGCGGTTTGATCATTGGTGGTTCGTTTAGCGCAATTGTCTGGCGGTTATAAGAATCAAATATTGAATTATTTATATTCCAATAATGTGATCGATTACTATGAATTTTGAAACAGTATTTTCTTAGTGGTTCGAATTATTTTAACAAAAAAAAAATATTCTACACGTACAATTGCGCGTATGAAAATTCGCCAGCGGTCTGGAACAAGAGACAAAGATGGAGGATATCGAGGAACGAGTGAAATAGATCAAACGAAGGACTCTCGACTCGATAGTGTCGTCGATCGATGGCCAGACTGATTGACAAATAGTTCTCCGTGTTCAGAATCATCGTCCCGATTCTATTCTCGTATCTCAGTCCCACGACGTAGGTAGAATAATTATATATTAGACGTTCGTGTGTAAAAATACGTGTCCTTTAATCCAGAAACGTGGTAAGGCTGCGCTAAATATGAACCGTACAGTTTCCGCGCGATCGAATAAATACGAACGATTAAGTTGGCCGATAAAACGACGATGATTCTTCCAGCCGCTTCAAAGGACCAGTTTTTGCTGGAGCGAAAATTGCTCGTAGCTGTTCGTTGGAGAACGGTTTAAAACGAGACAGCCCAAAAAAAGGAAGTTTGTCCCGGAATTCGATTTCACTGACTCGCCTTATTCTTTCTACGCGCCTTCCTCTCTCGCTCTCTCCAGTTTCCTCCCTCATCGAGCCGTGCCACCCTTTGTCCAGTCGCGGCGTGTGTTATTTTCACGAACAACAAACGTGGCTTCGGCACCGAAGACGAATGCTCGGAAAATGGCGGAGCAGGAAATCGGAGGAGCCAAAAACAACGAGCAGCTAAATCTTCCACGCGATGGTTGAACCCGATCGATGCGACGATATAGCTCGCTGTAGGGGCAAAACGTTCTTTTCGCGATCTGGATGATGGCTTTAATTAAGATTGAATTAATAACAAGAAGGAAACAAGATTTTAATCTTTCATTCCTTTTCAATTTCTCGCTGGTTTTCTTATTCAACGAGAAAATTCTTACTTTCTGCTAAGATGCTTAAAAAAATTGCAATCATCTTTCGTCAGCCCGTCGCTTCGTTCGGCTTTTACCTTTCTTCGATTAATCCTGCTGGAGATAAAAATTATCGCTGTTCAAATATTAGTTGGTCGATGGTTGTCAGCGAGCGCTTGAATTACTGTTCGAGGGGGTGGACGAATAAAAATTGAGGAAACGGTCCATATTAAACAATTGTACAAAGTTTGCGTAAAAACTAAATTAAACGGTGCATTAAGAGAGGAGACGAGTCGTCGATTCGGCCGGAGGGAAAATAATTACGCGGACTGTTGGCTTTCCGTCTCCCCAGGTGTTTTTGTTTAAAGCGAGCTCGAGGGAAGGGAAAGATTGGACAAGAAGATGCGATCCCCTTGGTAAACTTTAATTATTAATTCTTCTACCGTAACGTCGAGTTCGTTGAGACTTGCGAGAGTCTTGTAACAGAGTCTGATAAAAGAGTTCCTCGGAGGGAAGAAAGGAATTCGAAAAAGAAAAAGATCGCACGGCCTTTTCGAATTGTAAAATATTCTAATGGGCAAAGGTTTGGCCTCGTCTATTGCGGTCGAAGCAATTTCTGAACATCGTTATCCTCAAAGCATTCATCTTCCCTTCTTATACAAAGCTGCTTTATTTGCTATGAAAATCAAGTTCACGTAAAATTCGTTAATTGCTCGAACAATTTATCGGCCGTTCCATTAGAGGCGTCCAATGAAAGGCCAAACGGTGTCGATCTTCTCGTATAAGCCACGTCAGATTTCTCTGATATGTCTCTCAGATGAAAGCACGTGGCCGCGGGGATGTAGGAAGGCATATAGTCGTAGAACGCCATTTTCGGAAGTTTCTCGCTGATCCGTTCGCGAATGGTCGGATACAATTTCGCATGACCCCGTTCGTGCGATGAACTCACGAACGACCATGGCAAACGACGGTGTAGCGTTGTGTAGGTGTTGCGACTGAAGGGTGGCCGATAGACACCCAACAGCACCTTGCGCATCCCGCCATTGCCTGCGATGCTCAGGATACCCCTTCCTGCACAGAATCATGTGCAATTATGTAATTATCGACATTGTTCATTAATCTTTGATCTATTTTTGTTCTCTCCTTCTTCGTTTTAAATTATTTATTTGACAAATTAACCTATTGGCAATTTGGGAATGATTATAGCGTATGACTGCTACGCATATTCGATTATTTAGTGAAGTTAACTAGCTACGTGTGCTGTTGATAATCATTTACCAGAAACATCGGTTTCCATGTAACAGAATTACAGTAGACAATAATTACCCGTGTGCTCGTGATAATCGGTTGCTAGGAATATTGGTCTCCTACCTAATGGAATTATCCTAACAGCCTATTATCGCGTGTGCTTGCTAATAATTGCTTCTTAAAATTGAGGATTCTATTCGCTAGAATAGCAAAATCAAAGATAAAATAATATTTCGCGCAATACTTCACTGCGATCTTTAAAATTCAATTACTTGAAAATTATGTTCCTCGTATTTAGTAAGTTTCAGCTCGACGCCCACGTGCGCGAAATTAAAGTTCTCCAATTCGCAACATTTCTCTCAGGACAATTTAATTAAAACACGCGATGCGTTAGAATTACGAAAAATACTGCGGCATAGAACAAAGGCAAACCAGTAGTAGCGAGTAGGAACGTACGGTTGCGGTCGGTGGACAGGAAATCCTCTGGCAATCGGAACTGTTGGTCGTGCAGCATGCCGCGGCTGAAAATCTTCAGCTCGGAGAGCGCCCAGATGACCGCGATATTAACAAACGTGTGAATGTCTGCATCGATTTTCGCGCCCATCAGTGTCAAGGTAACTTCCTCGCAGACAGTTCGAAGGACCACGGAACTGATTAGAACGTCCTCGTCGACTCGATCCTGCGACAACTGTCTGATCGACTCAGAAATGTGCTCCTTCGTCTCCCTCAACGTTGTCCCGGTCTCCGTGAGCTTCTGTTTCCCGATCCATTCGTCGAGAGCTGCTTTCAAATCGAACTTTCCGCGCGTCACCTCCCTGCGATCATTTTTACCTCGCGCACTTACTTCTTTTCATTTCTAGTGGCAATTAAAAAGCTAGCCAAATCGCCAGAAGGGACGCGAGTCGGGTCAGCTCTTTTGATAATGAACCCCTTCGCGGGCATTGCTACGACGCTTAAAAAATTTACGAGCCTTGCTTTTTACGCGGGCAAGAAAATATGGGGGGAACGTGGGAGAAAGAATGGCGCTCGAGAAATTTGAATAATTTATTTCCTCGACCATTCTTCCGGCGACGTTCTCGAAATAAATTTTCGTTAATTTCGAGAACGCGAAAAGAGGGCACTGTTGAGAAAACACCGGCCTGTGGTGGACGTGTGTGCTCGCGGTTTGGCTTCTGATTAATAGCAAACGTTTCATCAAAAGACTCGCTGGATGGATATTGCAATCTTAAAACAATTGTGCTTTTATAAGTGGCGATTTCTTGCTTCGAGGAGTTACTTTCCTTTTTTGTATGATACGAACCTAACAGGCGATCGTGGTCTCCTGGGTATACTTGTCACGGTGTAATCAACTTCTTTGCCAGCACGCTTGAAACACCTAGGTTTCAGTATCCGATCGTAAGGTAAATATCTGAAAGAAATTGAATCGAAAATTGGCGATTTCATTTAAAAGTTGCACGTAAACGAACGAAATTGGAAAAGAAAATTACAGACGTCTGACCATTCCCCGGTTGTTCTACTTAAAACTGCGTTAGAACTACCTCTGACTCTTATTCGACTTAAACTTTGTTCAAAGAAATACCACAATCACGTTGTAATACTTAATAATAACCCAAGTTCGAAGACTCGACACCGTCTGACCATTAACGCCTTCTTCTACTTACTCGCGTATACAATCCAAGCTAACTTCAACAGCGAAGTCGCTCGAGCTGAAATTTCTATTGCTCGTTCCGAAGTTGACTCGAAGCAAAATTCGAAGCGTTAATTTAAAACAAGAAAACCGAACACGCGCTAATTCGTCCGGGCTAATAGTTCGTCGCCCATGGAATCAAGCAAATATTAATTTCCAAAAGTAAACGCTAAACAATCGAGCAACAGAGGGCGAGTCCAGCTTATTTAGCAGGAATTCGAGCTCTGTGATTCGACCCGCTATTTACCCGCGTGAAACGAGTTTGCCGGCTTGCGCTCCGCGATAACCTCGAATAGGAGTCCAGCTATTTCGAAACGAGTATCCTCGGACGCACCGTGGGCGTCGTTCGTTTAACGTCCGGACGGTTCGAGGCGCTCGTGGTCCAGGACTTTGCAGCGTTTGTCGGCGACTTTTTGGCAGGCGACGACTAAACGGAAATTGCGGGAAATGTAACTGCGATAGCCTCGGTCAATTACGTGCTGGGTGACCGTACGGAGGCGGGTGCAGCTTCGCCTTTTCGCAGGTTCGACGATCCTTTTGGTAGCTGGTGATCCGACGGAAATTGCTGGAAAAGTAGCCGTAACAGGATCGTCCAAAGGCTACTCGTCGGACAGACGCGACACCGTAGAGCTCAAATTTTATTCCGAATTGACCACCTCTTGGATCTTCTAGCGTCGAACGACTCGAAAATATCGATATCTTTTGTTACCAACAAAAGCTTGTAAGTTGGAAGATTATATTTGCGAAATGTAAAGCGAATTTTTTAAACAAATAAACATTAATTTGATCAATAGACAGCTAAAGCGAGATAACTAAAAATGGGAAATAAACGCATAGCGAGATAGAATTTTTTTCGATTTGCCCAGTCTTCCACTCCGCTTGTGTATAAAAGAGCGTTTAATTAATTAAGCTCGAGTTTTCAAACAGACGTGTAAGCTCTTCCCTTTCAATTTCGCTGAACGCTCGAGTATTCCGGTTTCGAAACGTACGAATCGACGCGGAGGACGATGAACTAGGCTTGGGAATTATGAATTCATCGGATGACGCACGGACATACATTGCCATGCGGCGGATAACACGTCGCGAGCGGTGTAGCGGCGTAAAATATTGCCCATCAAATGTTTGCGAATGCATTCGCGACGTATCTCGCGACGAAGCCGTCGGATGTGTCGTTATCAAGAGCTCGGAATGTTAAAAAAACACAGGAAACCATGTTCCCAACTAGAATTGTAGTTAGAAATTATTTAACTTTTTCACAGCAGCGTCTAGCCCCTTGCTGGCTTATCGATTGAAAAAGTCGTACTTGGTAAAGAGAATTGTGTACGTCTGACCGTTACGAACGAACTGTAAGATAGTTACTAGACTGGAGAGAGCTAATTTGTCGCAGAAACTGTCCGTAACTTAATATGAACGGGGTAGATAGGGATTACCGAGTTCTAGTTCAAAAGTACAACTTGCGACAATTTAATTCCCCGAAACCACGGTGTAGCGTTACCCATGTAAGTAGTGAATTGATTGTAGCCACACATGTAATCGTGGTTGCACACGTTTTAAACAATCCGTGCGTAAACTACAAATCTATAGCATCAATTGTTAATTATCTGCTACGCCGCACACTCGCGAAAGATTCGGAATAACGAAATATCCGATAACTCTAAATCGAAAAAGAGAAAATAAATACACGCATCGTACTCACAATTTGTGAGAAACATACGGATCCGCGGTATTCAAAAGAACCTCTTCATCGTCACTGGTAGGAAAGAGACCTTTGCACATGTCTAACCAGTGAAACCTTTCCTCCCTCGCTTTCTCCTCTTCTTCCGCCTCGTCGTCCACGACGAAGTCCTCCTGCTCGCAACGTCGATAATCTTCCTCGCGGCGAGGTTCGAAAACACCAATCCGTTCCTCGGCCACGATCTCCGCGTCGGTGGCTGAAAGCGGAAATGAAAGCCGTACGCGTACACAGAGAGACGCGGTCGCGTATACGCGAGGGCGAAACGGGAGGCGTTCTGTTTTTCTCGGCTAGGAAAAACACAATGGCCCCACTTACCGGACGGCCAGGCCGTATAAACAATTCAAATCGAGCCGCGTTGGCTTCGAGGCGGTCAATCACGGCCAGTGAGACACAAAGGCCCCGGTTTAGATTGAAGAGTGCGAGGGCATTGCACGCGCCCCCGCGTTGTTGCTTGGCGTTGCGTACGCGTAATCTGATCTCTCGATTGCGGAAGCACACGTTGATTGCTCTTTGCGCGAACGGCTGGGACGTATTAAACGGGTGTCGACACGAACGGAGATCTATTGATTTCGCGCAGCTTTTGCAAGTCGCTGTATCGAGGATGTATAGGTTATTAGCATTTGTTGGTTGTAAAATATAAATTAAATTTTAGGTAAACCGAACAAGCTGAACTTCGAACTTCCTGTTTCTGTTCTTCGCATGGAAGTTCGTTTTATGACGTGGCTCGAGTGACACAGTTTCTTAAAATTGAATAATTTGAGACGGTAAAAGAAGGCGGAAGTTAATCCGTGATCGTTTATTACAGTTTTATGGAAGTTGAAGCGCGAAAGTTTTGATTAATTCTAGTTTCTATGAAATGAAGTGATTCGAGATTCGAAAGCTTAAGGGGTTGACATTGAAGAATGCAAATTATCAGAGTTGGAGTACTTTCGGAAGGTTTTAACGAGCGTATAAGGTAAAGCGAATGTGGCGCTCGCGGAACTCCGCTCACGGAGATCGATCTCAGAAGTGTCTGAAACGTGGAAACCCTCGCTGACAAGCTCAGATCACGGGCATCAATCTTAATGACTCCCTAATCACCGAAATCAATAGCAGCGACAGGTTTCATCTGTAGAAACCAATTTCAAAATCCGTATTGACCAGCGGAAACTGAAATTGATGACCCGCGGTTATGCACGTCAATCTTGATGACCTCTGTATCTCAGGGATCAACATTAATAATTCTCGATAATTTCGTAGCTGTCGCGAATGACTGAGGATGCGACTTACACCGATTACTGCTCGCCAGCTAGATTGGTCGAACGTTCTAATGGATTTTCCAATACCACTCGAGACGCTTTTAAACTCTTCCAAATGCCAAACGCTCTCTTATCATTATCATCCCCTAACCTATCGAAAGCTATCATACTGTGTTCATAATTTCTATCATTTTCATATATGTGAAAAAAATTAATTCCTCGAACCACAGCTCGCTCGAGCTCTAATTTTCCTCTCGTCGAGCAATTTCTCCGCAAATTGAACGTTCCGAATCGTGCACAAATTCCAGACCCATAATACTCCAGTTTCCATTCTCCAAAGCCACGATTTTGAAACAGAGAGAGAGAGAGAGAGAGAGAGAGAGAGAGAGACCTAGATCCGAATGGAAATTTCACGCACGGAAAATTGTACGAACGAGGGGAAAAAAGTCAGAACGGATCAGAAAAAGGGTTGACATTGGCGAAAAATTGAAACGAAAGCCAGCGACTATTGATGAGTACAGCATTTATGGATCAGTGCACGAATCGTAGTACCCGACGAAACGCTCAAACTCGACCCATTGAATCCCCTGGCGATCGACGAGCACATCGCCTCGGAAAAATCGCGTCGGACGTGATCGATGTTCCGTCAATGAATGACGATTGATAACGCGCCGGCTGTGCGAAATAAATATCGCTGCTCTTGCCTCCTAGACGCGATGCTGTAATCAAATTTTGATAAAGTATTATATGCCTTTTTCTTAACATTATCCATCTATTCTTTAGGTAGATTGATCTCCTAACTTTAAAATTGATCTTTTTGTTTGATCGAACGCAAATTAGCCACGAAAAATTCGCCTCAGTTAAAAACTATTCCATTTCGAGCGCGCACTTTACGACAAGCGCGAAATAAACGATACGCACTTGACTTTTTATCCTGTTCTCCGCGAAATTCATCGCACGTCAACCAAGTCGTTCCACAGTCTTCCGTACAGTAGGCCAAGAACTTTCCCCCTTGTTGGAGTTTAAGTTTCTCCGCGTGCGAGATTTTAAAGTTGTGGCAGACGGTATCCAGAGGTGCATCCTCGCCCGCATCTTCGGACGCAACGAACACGCTCGGTGTTTCTTCCAATTCTGGATACTCCACGCGTTCCGGATATTCCTCTTGCAGGAACGGCGGAAAGAGTTCGGACTTTCCCAACCACCAATTGAGTTTGTAGTCTCGTCTGTCCACACTGGGGCTCCACTTGATCACCAATGTTGATTGTTTCATGGTGTTCTTCTCCGAAAGAACAGTTTACGCGAGATCTAAGAAGAAAGAGAGAACGATTGCAAATTTCGTTGTTGGTTACATTTCATAGGTTACATATCAGTCACTTTATTTGTACGTCGAGTGACAAAAACGTATCGATGGAATTGATCGATCAATTGGGTATATAAGTTTGCGGACAATTATTTGAAGAATTGCAAACAATTTCAAGCGCTCCATCGTAGAAAATTATCCGCGGCACCGAAGATCTACGTTAGGAAGGGACTCTTCACGGAGATGAATTTAAATGGTACTCGAAATCATAGGAACTCTTCGATTCGATAACTCTTGGATCATGGAAATCCAATACGAATGACTGCCGCTCGTGGAAAGCAATCTCAACGACTTCACCTCCGCGGAGAAACCAATCTCAACTTGTAGAAATCTATAGTGACGACCCTGGGGGTGATAGGAACCCGCACTGGCGACAGCGGGTTATAGATATCGATCTTAATGACTAGCAAGCCTCGGGATCGTTGATATCGAAATGCTTCGGATCGATCTCGACAGTCCTCCGATCGCGGAGCACCGCTGTAATGACTCGCAAGCTGTTGAAAGTTTATGACTCTGTGGATCTCGAGTTTAATGACTTTCGAGTTTGGGAAACTTCCGCTAATTATGTCAGGTCATAAATATTAATCTACGGAAAAGTTTGCGGAGTTAAGGTCGCGCGATAAATATCGAACACTTTCGTTCGTTTCTCGCTTATTAAAGATCCCTGGATTATCTAAAGATAAAATAATAATTCCATTTCTACGGGATCGAAATACGAGGCGTATCGAGATCGACGAGTGACCGGAATCGGACCGAACAGAGGAATCAGTATTCCGTCGTGGATGCAACCAATGGAGCCAAATTGTTTGGTAATTAAGACACAATTGTCACGTACGTGAATTCCATCGACAACCTCGATCCACGTGCGTGTTATACAAAGCGACACGTCTCGACGATCAAGAGGATCGCGATCGAACATCGACGCGCGTACAACACGGCTCTGCGATTAATTCTTCGCGAGTGCACGGCCGGTTGTTTAACAAAACGCACGAAGACCATAAATTAACGGCTGTCCTATTAACGGGACCGTCCAGCGAGGACAATGCGCGCATTACCAGTCGGCGATAACGCGTAAATCGTAATTAAATGCGGTAATTAAGCGCGGCGAACGCGCTAAGTCGGCGGGATGAACAAAACTGGTAATTGTCGTCGATGGAACTTGTCGATGAGGACCTGTTTGGGACGCGATTTGCTCGGTTCATTCTTCGCGTTTTCTTTCGTTTCGTGGTTGACCAACGATGACAAATTTACTCCGCCTTTTACGCTGAAATATTTATTATACAGTTTTCCAGATGAAATTATCGGTACACTGTGCGTAAAATTTCAACTATTTTAATTATCTACACGGCAGATATATTTTCGTAACACATCAACGAACTTACAAATTGACTTTTAACGAGGTTAATTAAATACGATAATTTCCTGAGAAGTGGAACAAAGCACCTGCCCGATATTGGACTCGCGGGAGTTTATTCAACGTACAAGCAGAATTTATTCCGGTCAACTATGAAACAACCGAATAAATTTAACTTAATTTCGGCTCCCTCTATCCGTAAATAACGTTACGAGCGACGCCCGCGGATATTTCACGTGGCGCGCCGCTTTTCTTGTACAGGAAAAAAAAAATCAAACGGAGGGCAATCGCTGTTTGTAATTCTTGCGATTTGGAAACCGTGCCACGCGATCGTAAATATTGACGGAACAAAAGTGCAATTAAAAATTGTTCCCTCGAATCGAAACGATAACGTAGATCACGCGCGGGTAAAAAAAAAAAAAAAAAATGAAAAAAAACACGGTGAAAGAACCGAATGGAAAATCAAGAAAGAATTGAAAATACGCGTCACTGCTAATTGACGCGCGTCCCGCTTCGCTCGCTCGAACGAAGGGATGAAAAATCGAGCGGGCCTCGACTTTGTCGTTCGAACACCGAACGTCAGCTTAATTTATCTCATTAAGGACAGAATCGAGCTTAATTCGCCTCCATCAAAAATGGAATTAAGCTTAATTCATAGCTGGCCTCGACTCGAACACGTCGGGCAAACGAAATTAATTAGTGTAAAAACGGAAACAAATTTGCCAGCCATACCGCGAGCGCTCGGAGCTCGACGATGGACGCTGGTTTTTCGAAATTACGTTCAATCGATTACCAGACTGACGCGAATAGAAACGTGTACATTTCCAGTAATCTAAAAGCGAAGGAACAAAATATCGACAGTGAAGGCAAATTAACCAGTATCGGATTTCATTTAAATACAAATCATACTTTAAAGCATCATTTGTGACCGTATCAATTACTTTTTTTAACTAAATAAGTAATTCGAAAATGTGTTTAATTGCGACGAACATTGTACGGGATCGATACGCAAAGAAAAAACGAGGAAAAATTGCATGCAAATACTAGTATCAGTCCGGAAAATCGATAAACCGGCTGGTGTATCGGCTCATCGAATCATAATCGCGTTAGTAGCGCCCTATCGGACTAAAAAACAGTCACCAAAGCCCACGAAGGGGCTTCAACGCTTTCCACTATGTTCCCATTTCTCGTCCAGTGTATTCGTTTTTTATTTTATCACATCGGATCCAGGATTTCGTTAATTAACTTTCGTCGCGAGGATTACACGAATCGAAGATGAACCACGCTCAACGCGTTGTTACGAAAGAATCGGCACGAGCCTGCCAAGAGACGTCGCCCACGTTCTGGCGGATATTCAAATTTTCTTACAATTTCAGGATCCCCCCCCCCTCCCCTCAGTACCTCTATCGAGTTGCCCGCGTTGCAATTTAAGTCTCCCGTTGGGATTGGCGACATTTTCGGCGGATTTGCAGGCTTGTTAGCCGAGTTCCCTTGGATATAATGCAGGCGACGCTGAACTCGACTCGTTCCAGTTTCGTGGACGCGATGATTCCTTTGAAAATTGCGCTTGTCAACGGTGGCGCGAGTTCGCGGGGGCACGTCCACCAGGCAACGGAAACAGCTGGGACGGGGAAGCTCGCGCTGCTCTCCTCCTCGTCCCGTGTTGTTCGCGTTTCGTTTCTCGGCTTGGCCGCGTTAATAAAGGAGACGCGAGCCCGCCTTCGGGTTGAATGGAATAATTATTATGACTTGTTGAATTGTTAATGTCGCTTTCCTGGCGATGATTAACGGTGCTCGTGATAATGAAATCGCGGTAACGTTGTTGCCTCTTAATTGGACTGCGCTGCTTTGTTCGAGGGACGCGGCTGGTTAATCGCGACATTTTCTTTGCAGTTGAACATAATTAAGTAACGATGATCGGTGTTAATGCGCTGGCGACTGCTCTACACGGATTTCCTTTTACGTCTACGTATAAACCGCGCGCGCCGTGCGCAAACCGATCGTTGTTGGTCTTGCGATTAATCGCGAATCGCATCCATCGAGAGATCCCCGACTCCGTTTCGTCCATAACAAGGTCTTTGATTCGATTGGACCGTTCGATGGACTGGCACCCAACAAGCTCGCCAGCTCGTTCCACGACAAAGGGATCCTAATTCCAGCTACGCGTATCTACTCGCAACACGTCCGCGCGTTCGCAACCATCCCCTTAACCCTTGCAAAATGTCTCGACCCTCGAGTCATTAAACGTCTGAATGCCGTGAGTAATTCCAGAATTGGACGAAGACGCTCGAAAAGGACTACGACTGTTAGCAAACTCGTCTCGCGTTCTACTCGAGGAAGGATTTTCACGGAAGTATATTTCCGTGCTGGCGACGAAATCACGTTAACGAAATACGAGGAGCGAGCGCGGTGTTCCTTTGATAATCCGTAGAAGGTCGTTCATCATTTAATTAACGAGATACAAACACGCCTGCCTCGAGGATCTAATAAGAAGCCGGTAAGTTCCCGAGTTGCCTTTGAAACGGAGGCGAACGGTAACTCTAACAGCGGCTTAATAAACTTTATAATTTCGCATTGTGCTCGTTAAAACAATTCCCTCGCGGAGTCATCGCGGAAGATCGATCGCGTCTCGTTTTTGCGTCGATTTTTCCCCGGTTTTCCCCGGTGCTCCCGCGGATGAGCTGGCCAATCTATCAGACGGGATATCGGCTGCGATGTTGCGTGCGTTATGCGGATTACGTTGCAGCAACCTGCACCGCGAACATTTATCTTTATACGGCGAAATTCTTTTGGCTGATCTGTTAGTTCGCGGCTGAAAGAAAGTTGAGAAATTGAGAGGTCGGAAGGGATGGAAGGTAGCGATTACAACATTTAAATATATTTAAATATTTCAATGAAACCTCTCCTACGACGTGAAAGGGTTGACGTCCACTTCGAGAAGCCGGAAATAAAAGAATCCGACTCTCCACGAATCATTGTGGTGGGATAAACGTATTGAAAATACGCTCTTTTCACCTTAATGCGTCCTTTCTTCGTAAAGAAAGCGTCGACGACGAGCCGCTGACGTTTTCATTATCGGACATCGGTCGCGGAATCGAAACGGCGACAATTTTTAACGGAACGACGGAAAGTTTGCCCTGCGAACGAGCTGATACAAACTTTCCCTCTGTTTTCTCTGCGGCGTGCAATTAAAAAGCCCTCGACGCAAAACACCATCCCGCGGAGAACTCCTTCACCGCTTTGTCCTCCATCGGCGGACCGCGCTCCTCTATTTTCCGCGTGCAGTCCCTTTGTCGCGTTTTACCTCGCGCTTCCGGTTGCCCGCGGAAACACGTATGTACGCGTCGGTCGGGCGAATTTACGGAACAATCGCGACGAACGAGGACGGTCGAATCGGTTCCGCGAAAATTTAAACAGGATTTTTCCAAAAATATGCAAACTCGATTCGTTAACTCTGGATTTTACGTAGAGCAAAGCCTCCTATATTTTTTTTTTTTTTTTTTTTTTTTTTTTACAATTATTTCACGACATCGTAACGAAAATCACAATTCTGCTGGGACCACGAAAGAGCCAGGCGTGTCGATCCAGGATTAATTACATAAATTTGCATAGGTTGGGACATGAATTTTTTATCGTTCCCGCGGTTCAAAAATATAGACGAAGTTATGAGTGAAAGCAAGCGACAGTGCCTGGCATAATTTAAAATAAATTAGATACGCGGTTCGAACAACGCGTCCGTCGTACGTGACTAGGAGGATCGCGATGGCCATCGAAACGAAACCGCGTATCGAGAAGGTAGTTTTACGCGAGCGACGCGGGAACGTCTGTTAACAGAACCATTCAACCCGCTTCCTCGGTCGGAATCACTTGGCGCAGCCAATCGAGAGTCAATACTCCTGCTGGTTGACGTTAATTTGTCAGCGAACGTACGTCCGGCGACGCGCGCCGTCGGGAACGCGTCGGGCGACGTCCTGAGCGCCACGACCCTCGCGGGGCGGAACTCGTGAGTAGCCGGTTTAAATGACATTCAAAGCTGAAAGCAAACTAATCTAAGTTTTAGTCGACACACGTAGAAGCCGGCTGCGAAGTGGAAACTCGAGATGAAGAGAGAAAGGGTGAGAGCTTCCCGGTAGCTGGAAGCAAGCAGGCCGGGGCTTGAACGTCGAACAAAATTGCACCTGAGCAATTGACTGGGAGCACTTAAGGCACGAGCCAATGCCCATCGATTCCGTGAAGGTGTGACGTGGCCGATTATCGAATGCACCTGCTACGGCTCGATCGATCAACCGCTCTCTCTCTCTCTCTTTCCCTTCCTGGTTTCATCCTTGTCGAGCAACTTCGAAACCGCTGCGAAATTTCCTGCGAAAATATTTATTGGGTCTCATATCGGGAGATCCGAGGGTAAGGAAGATTCGTCTTGGCTATTTCTTAGCTGGTCCCGCATATCGACGATGGAATTAATCGAAAACAGATTCGAAACCGCTTTCCGTTTTTTACGATAACGTTGGCTGCACCTTGTCGAAGATATCTGCAGGTAGAGACGAGCGCAAGGTTTGACTGTACCTACTTGAAACGGATTTTGCGAAACAAAATTCATTGGATCCCGTATCGAACTAATTGGCAACGGAAACGTTGTAGGAAGCGCTTGAAATGTCTCGCAGGTATATTTACCGAATCGAGATCTACTTAGTGCAATAAAATCAACCGAAACGGATATTGAACCTCTTTCTACGAAAATATAATATTTATGCATGCTCCCAGGTCGGAAGCATCGAGTATAAGCAATATCCGTGGTGGAAACGAGCTCCTGAAATCGCTTTACATTTTCTGCAAACCTATATCTATAGATGTTCCATAATTTCGAAACTCTCTACCCAAAAGCCATTCGTTAATTTTTTCATTTCTACCTTGCAAAAGGAAAAGTACCACCCTTTCGTTATCGTTTTTCCTTTCTTCGTCTACCTTTTTTTCCTTCTCCGTTCACAATATCGTTCGCTTAACTGGATCACGGTCCTGACCCGTCGTGAAATGAAATTTTTCGCCCGATGTTAATCGCTGGGGCTCGAGCACGCCCGATCCTCGATGTCTGCCGCGAGAAGTTTGGCGCGCTTTTCCCGTCGACTTCCGGTCCCGCCGTACGTGGCCCAATTTAATGAGAGTCGCCAACGTGCGAGCGAAGCAATTTTCTCGCGACCGTTTTTCGTGGATACCCTGTGCCGTGGGAACTTGCGGACTTTATGCGGGCAGAAGTTGGAAAAACGGAACCAGCGAACAGCTTCGCGATTCGAAACTGCTCGGTAATTATCGCGAAACGAATCTGTTTCAAATCATTTTCAACGTAAGGCGAGCCGCTCGAAGAAATTTTCGAAAAATTGGAACGAGTTTGAGATACGTATTTGAAATTGAAATTCTAACGATTGCCGTGAAATAAGAGGAACTATGCATGTATCGTTGATTCGCGTGAATACGGTGAAATTTCAACGAACCGTCCTAGACTCATTTGAAACACAAATCAAGCGGAATAATTGAATGGCAGGAAATGCGCAAACTTTACCTCGAGCTATGGATTAGCTTTCCAGAATAATATCGCGTGGATCAACGATTGTAAAATATATTAGAAGTTCATTCGATTAATCGTTCGATCGAAAGTTTTCATTCCTCTTACGATCATTAAACAAATTTTTTTACTTAAAATTTTTCGTTGTGAATTTCAATGCGAATTAGGAGCAAAGAACAACGCTGTACAAATTGCTATTTTTATAAAATAACAGCCAATTTGGCGTCGTACATCTTTTTTCACTTTTTCATATTTTTATAGCGCGTGTCCATTTCTGCTTGTATTTGGCGGCTGCGTGGTGCAGATTTTCAGAGTGCTTCTATTTTGACAACGTTTGAACCACTTCCCGTTACAATTTTTAGCCCTTGTCGAGCGAAATTTTTTTCCAAACTTGCATTTTGATCATATCCCTTCGCGCGCCACAGCTCTTTCATAAATATTTCTCAACATTTTTAACGTTCGTTTACGCACTACCAGAGAACAGGGAACATCAAAGTCAAATTCCATTTGATGCCAAAATAATTAACAATTTGTTGTAACACGACGTGCATCACGCGTTTTATAAAAAATATCAACGATAAAATTGAACACGCGTGAAAAATCAAAACAAGTTTCGAACAAACGTTGATACCAAATTCAATCATGTTTTATTTGTTTTCTTCCTCTTTATATTTTTGTTGCCTGCGTATAACGTATGAAAATATTTCGAAACGTATAATACAAGCGAAAAGCAGGTAAATATAAAATTTGCTTCGTTCGTTTAGCGTCGAAGGAAAAATGATTAAAATATTGTAGGACAGGTGTGGGTGTATAAATTATAAATTCAAAATAATGATGAAGCATTTCTACAAACGGTATTTCATACTTTTTACTCTTCAACCCGCGTCATTTTATGGAGCGTCTAATATATTCAAATAATTAGAAGCTCAGGCACCCTCGAGCTCGTAAACGATGCTCCTAGACGGTTTGTAACCGTCGCGTCCTCGCTTATATAATTTAATTACGTACCAGTGAATCGCTATAAATTGCTGTCATTCGTGAAGAAGTAACGATCGTTTCGCTCTGGCAATCCGTCCTGTTAAAACGCCAACGTTATTTCAACGATAAAATGATTACTCCGCTCCCTTCAAGAGAATTTTTTACGCGTATTTCTGTACTAGTTAATCAAGTAAAAGAAACCGTGATTCGAGAAAGGCCAGAGAAATTCAAAGGACGTTAATTAATTGTCTGCAGTACCATCAAACAGAGAAGAGAGTAATAAAAGGATCTGGACAAACAAATTTCATAAAAGATCGAAAAATATCGTTACGCGAGAAGTGAATTAATTACTGCCGGTGCGAAGGAAAATTTCATTACCAAAGTAAGACACCGATGACACCAGAGGTCGACGAATAGTGCACACAGCGAAGAGTGATTAACTAAACGGGTTAATTTTAATACATCCACCGACCGGACGTTCCCTTAGAGGCATCACTCGTCCGACTTTCACCTGTACGCGAAAAGATTAAGACGATCTCGTTAAATCATCCCTCCGGTGCGAAGTTTCCGTGAAGATCTCCCTCCCCGATCGTTATTCTTTCCACTTTTTATCCGGTCTTCTTCTCTGTCGTTTCCGCCCACCGGCTTTCAATTCTCTCTCTCTCTCTCCCCCCTTTTTCATTTTTCATTTTCATTATTCTTTGTAGCTAACAAGCTTCCTGCTGGTCCTTTTGAATTTTGATCTCTTTTCATGTAAAATTCCCCCCCGCCCACCGCCCCAACCCCTCGCTCACTTTACCACCGCACCTATTCGTCCGTCCTTCTCGTTTCGTTCTTCTTTACACGCACGATCCCGTTACACACGTCCCCGCTCTCTCTTTCTCTCCCCGTCGCATCTCACACGGGCATCCTTCGCTCGCCCCTCGTCTCTTTGTCTTCCCCTTTGAACACCAGCCGCGGTTGCGATTACGTTTGTTTGCGGTGGCCCGCGAAATTTTACCAATGCACCGCTCCCTCTTTCTCCTCTCCCTTTATCCGCGGTTTATTTTCGGTGCGACGACCCTCGAATAATGCACCCTCGGTGAACCCGCGGTCGTTAAACGTTCGCAAAAGGTAAAAAACCGGCGGCCAAATCGTTTGGTAAATGAGTCGTTGGGTAAGCGGATACGCTGCCAGAGAGGAGAGCGCGCGCGCGCGATTGTGATCAACCATGTAAATCACGCGTTCGCCCCGGTGATTTGCATTAATTTCGCTAATCGTTTCGCGAATCGAGAACTAAATACCCTACGAAGCGTATGAATATTTTTTAATTATAGTATATAAACACACGTAGATTGGATTGCTTTCAGCTTCGTAGTTTCTACTCGTTGATATTGATTCGAGTTCAGAGATTCTTAATCGGAGTACCTTAAATCGATTTGCGTGGGAAACAGAAGATAGTGGCTCGCGATTCTGACGAGAGCATTCTCTTTCGCGAATCAAATTATCTCGCCTCGATGTTTCCCAACTTTCAAGAATCTCTCGCAGGTTTCGCGCTGGGGGGAATTTAGCCCAGAAGAAGGTAATTAGCGAGTCGTCGGCCGTCAGTGTAACAGAGCAAACTGTGCCAAGTCCATTTTTCTACGGGCACTCGGAGACGTGAAACGTTGAAAACGAGTACCGTCGGTTCGTAAGAATCCGTTTGCGCTCGGCTCAAAATTTACCCTTCAATTACGGTATATTAACAGCCGGAGCGTCGTACGAATCATCGGATGGATTTATGAAAAATGAAATTTCGTTCTTCGTTAAGTCTGGGAAAAGAACGAGCACGGTTTTGAAAAAGAATTTCCAAGCAAGCTTCGAGGTCTGACAGGAAATTGCCGGACGTGGCTCGATTTCCTGGGGCCATCGAGCGTCCAAGAGGCAACGATGGCTCGCGTTTCGCGCACGTCCACGCGCAAACAGTAGCGAGCTCCTGTGAAACGGCGAGCGAAACCACGATACCAGCCCTCGGCCACGACTTGGCCGAAGTTGCAAACTACGGATTCCATCGCCGTTGCGGTCGCGGCCAACTATACCGATTTAATTGGGAGCAACACTCCACGCGGCCCTGTTCCACCCTCAGAAATTTAATACCAATATCGCACGGTCGATCGCACGCGCGATTGCTATGCGCGGCTTCGCGCGACCCAGCGTGACCCAGACGGACCTTTCGAGGACCTTTTTAGCGAGGGACCAGAGTTGCGCGGTTGATTATCCGCCTCGATTAGCATACCTATCTTTTATTTTCGCGTTTGCTACGTTTCTCGTTGCTCCCTCTGTTCGTGGTCTCTTCTTCGAACACGTATCCGCAATTTTTATATTGCTTAAATATTTCAGACGAAAGTAAATACGCGTATCTAACTGTGCAAGTTTTCCCAATCGTGTCTTCCATGCTTTTCTTGTCGATAACCATGCAATTTCGTCTGAATTATTATCTTTCGATAAATTGTTATCCCGATGAAATAATATCAACTCCACAATTCTCTCTGCAATACGTTTTCATTTCATTTCATTGTGTCCACGTTCGTTTTCCGCCCTCCCCCACTTTTATCTCGATGGAAAAGAACGTCGCTGAGAAAAAAGCTAGGTCAACGTTCGAGAAATTGGTTTTGAAGCCCGCTTGAAATTCTAGTCAAGGAATTAAGAGTCTCGGAGTAATTTAACGAACACTGTGATCGATATAATCGATTGCTTAACGAGGAACTCTATTAGTGAAAACTTTAAAGAACAATATGGAAATGATACATCGCTCTTCGGTAATATCAAACACCCAATCGGCAACCCTATTTTCGGCCAGCAATAGAGTTCAATCTCAATTACAGATCCTTAAGACGCCCCGCAATAGGTTTGCGTTCCGGGGATCCAGGTTTCAGCGTTTCTCGTAGCCTGGAGGGACCCTGGCAATTGCTGATTTTCGATTGCCCGATTCCAGACCGATACACACCGGCCGTGCATTCCATTATCGCGTAACAACGCGACCCGCTAGCGCCAGTTTCCGTCTCTACCACTTTGTGTGCGTATCCCTGCGCATCCGCACGCAGACGCACATCTGCGCGCACGCTGGAACACCAAACACTGGCATAAACCCGATTTCTCTGCCCAGGCTTAGCCACGTCGTCGGCTAATTGAATTATCGCAAGATTCTGCCGAGGATAGGTCCGCGTTCGCGGCCGACGTCGATGAACGGAGAGAATCGCAGTGATGCGGATCGACGATAAGTCGGACGTACGCGCGTTTCACGTTCCGGATCGAGACTCCTGGGGAAAAACTGTCCGGAACTGGAGGAACGTCGGATCGATCTCTGGACGAGACAAGGGGCAATGTCGCGTTTGACTGAAACTCGTTCCTCGGTCGCATTTCCAAACTGAGAAAAGGCAGAAAGGCGAACGCGAATCGAACGAACAGCCACCGCAACGAGAACGGAATAAAAGTTGGAGGAGCAGACATCGCGAAGGAAATGAAATCAGAGGAATCGTTCGATTGAAATTATCGCGGCTCTAGTAAAGGAAAAAACGTCACGATTCCGATGAAACGTAATATCGTAACATTTAACGGCGTTGCTGTACACAAGGTTCGCGTGTATCGTCGCGAAAGTATCGAATTCGCGATAAAAGTGTGAACGCTTCAAAGCGAACTTTATTTCGCGGCGAAACTCGATAGCGACCTACATATCGTTCTTTTTCCCCATTTTCTTCTATCCACCGCCTTTTTTTTCCCCCCCACCCCGCTCCTCGCCCGTTCCTTCCACTCGCCCCTGTTGAATTTTTTTCCGCGAACGGTGTCGGGGAACCCGTCGTCCCGGAAAAATTCATAGATTTTTATCGGCGCGGCCATCGATTCGTACGAGATGACTGGCGACTAACGGGCGCTCGCATCGATCGCGTCGACTCGCACCGACAACGAATTCCCTTGCACCGGTGCCCGATGGAAAATCAACGTGGAAAGGATCAAAGAACTGGAAGAAAGAAGCAGGACCGTGTTTGATCGTCGTTTGAATTAAAGATGACCACCGTTGCCCCCGTGCGGTTCGTTAAAGTACATCGCACGTATCGGTCCGATCGCAGCCCTTCGCCCGCGGTAATCAATAACCCCAACATCAACGCGATTTGCGTGTGGTATTGATCAATTTGAACGATGCGAGGAGACACTGTTCTCATGGAAACTAACTTCCACGCACGTTTTCTGATTTAGTAACGAGAAAGAACAGGAGAGGCGACGCGTACCCTAACCCAGCGTGTATTATTCACGAGGGTATCCGATCTCCTTTTAGCAGCGTAGCCGTTCGCTGGCCTCTGCTGCTCCTCGAATGCAAACGCTCTCAGAACCGCGCACCAACGGTGCGATGTGTGGCGAGATTTATGAACGTGGAAGGTCCTTAAGAGAATTACCTTAGCAGGTGGTGCGGTTGGAAAGAGGAGGATATTTCCTTTTAAAGGACCCAGATACGAAGCGAGGAAGATTCCTTGACAAACGCGCTAAAAAGGATTACCTTCTCCCCGCTGAAAGAGCTCCATACAAAACTGCACGGTTAAGCCACTCGAATCGACACCCCTCCCTTGATAAACGACCCACCGGCTTGCGTTACACACGTACATTAGCAGAATCGCCTGAGAATAGAGTGAACGTCAAGATTTTTATCCTTATCTCTTTCAAGCGAGAGTTTGGGAAGTTCAATTCGTTGGAAAAAGAATGACTTGTTATTTCTTCTTCTTAATATTTGTAATCACTAATCTAATTTACTTGTTGAACTCGCCGGAAGGTATTGCGTGTAACTTAACGTTATACCATAGCGCGTCTACAAATTACGCTGAAAGGACATCTTGTACACTTTGCCAACAAGTGTCGAGCGAACTTCCCTTTGAGTAATTCATACCTCCGTAATTTGAGCAACTCTTGAGTGACCACCACCCCTAATTCTCAACAAAGTTCAACGATATCCTAATTTCCGACCAGAACCAGGGTCCGGAAATTTTCCACGCTTTGAAAATTGATACATTAATAAATACGAGCGAAGAAAAATTCGATTCTCCGAAATTCATCGAACGTTCGCGGTGATACGATCGTTCGTTGCGCAAGCAGGATCTTCCACGACAGTTTTCGTTTAACCACCGCCAGTCTTTGTATTCCGTAGCGTGCCACGAAGTTCGCCAGCTGTCGTCTGCTCGGTTCGTTTTGCCTTATTTATAAGAGATTCGAGCACACTCTCGTTTCAACGAAGGAACCCCGAAGCGAGGAGACGGAGGACAAATCCAGCCTGATTACGAATTGAAGATGCACTACCGATCGAGAGGAGAGGTTTGCACAGGCTCTTTCGTTCCGTAGACGGAGACCGCCCCCGGGGCGAACACGCCGCACAATGGCGAACAGGAAGATCTTGAAAAGATGATCGACAGTTAGAATCGGTCTTGCTATCCTGCTTGTCCCGTATTCAATAAGTCCCTTCGAATTGGCTTCGATGGCCTGTTGAACAGCTAACTTGGTTAACTTGACGGTGCCGTGACGCTGTTCGAGATTCAGTTGTGATAGGAATAAGAGGAGGAATCGAGAACGGAGCCAATAATAATTTTTAACGCGTTCCGCTAACCAACTTACCTAATCTGATGCGACGCGACATACGGTCCATAGATCTGGAAGTAGGAGCGTCTCCGACGATCCAGCTCGAAGAAGAGACGGTAAACATATGTGTGTCCAAGTTTCCACACAGAGGAGCATCCCTGAAGGAATTCGCGAGAAAAGGACGGGCCTAGTCATCCGCTGATGGCCCCTGGCGCGATTAAATATGCATGACCGACCACCAGTGAACCGAAGGAAGCGGAGAATTGTAAATCAGCTGCGGATCGATGCACAACTTCCCGAGAAAAGTAACGGGAAACAAATAGAGGCGAGGGCCCCGTTTGTGTTCGTGCCTGCAACACGAGTATCCGTGACCACTCTGAGCGCGTGTTTGCATGGGAATCGTTGCTACGGGCGGCACCACCGCGAACACGCCAACTGCGCGACACTTCCGTGGAACTTTCTAACGAACCGGCGGAGAGTTTGCAGCGCTATCGATGTAAATCAGGGTCGACGTTATAATTTAATCCGGCGAGATGCGACGATGGCCTCGTCTATCAGTGTCGAGCCGGAAATTCCACGGTGTACCCACCCCATCGTCGACTGCCCCTCGTGGATGGCCGATCGATGCTTTTTCGGACGTCGTTGGTAATTCAGAGATTGATATTTTTGGACACGTTCGTATTCGACCGTTTGACACTTAAGCGTCCAGTAGGAATTTCATGCTCAGCCACGAAAACGAAAGATATCTACGAATGAATTAAATTTGCATTACAGAGGATCGTAGGCGCAAAGAGTTTTTACTCGACGAGCTGAATATATTTTCAATCGAACGAAGTGGAGTTAATTAATGAATTGAAATATATTGTAATTTCAATATGCAATTTGACGGGGAAAAAACTGCATAGAAGTTTCATGAATATGCATGGGACCGGTTGCTCACCGAGAGCTACTCAAAACTTGTATCTCTTGTATCGCTTGTATCGCTTTTGTTATTCGAAGATAAAACGAAATTGTGGTCCTGAATAAAATCGATACGAATCGTTGATTTTACCGACACAAGTCAAAATAGATTAATCGTGTTACAGCTTTGCGTTTATGGAGTGAATTTTTCTTTAAATTCGTTGCAAAAATACGGATTAAGCAAAAGTGGAAAAAAAACAGTTCAAACGCAAGATTTTTAATCCGCCATTGCCTCGCCGTTTAACTCGCTATTCCGAGTTCAATTATAAAGTGATATAAATTCATCTCCTCGAACCCAAAAGAGCATTAGGCGAACCGCGAAATTCGTTTTCGCCCAGGACCAAGCGTAGAACGCTTTCGGTGTGGTCGATGACTCGTTAAACGCAACTGCAGCCTCGGTTAATTTTGGTTTCCGGTGATTGATGGAAATTCGACGGGGAGAGTTTGCACCCCGCCGAATTTTGCGCCCGTAGCTTTTGGAGAACTACTGATTGATCGATCGGTCGATTTACGTAGTCGTTGCTGTTGGTGGAATGTGCAATTGATGGTGTTTGCTATGGAAATTTTCAGTTGAACCGGATGTTACGTTCGGTCGAACACGATGATGAATCGAAGTTCCGACTGGCGGCGATCTTCATATTATAATAGTCTTACGATCACGATAGTTGCCTAGAAGTACGTGAAGATTTATGTTCTGTTATAAAGAAAATTGCTGTTTCGTATCGGACGAAAGACAATTCAATACGCGCGTAAAATGAATGAGTTTCCCAATGTTTGTGCCGCAAGTTCCGCCAACGAACCGCTTTTATATATTCTTATTCGTCGACACGCATCCAAGTATCTTGAAACACATGGTACATTACGGAGTTCTACACTTTGGATTGATGGTCGCAATAACTCTGATACCTGCAGGCGAAATAGCGGAATCGAATGTCCGATAAAACAGTGGCCATCGACCGGCGTTAAAAGGGAAGGATGCACGGATAGGAGGAAACGCTCGAGATTCGAAAACATCTTCGTCAGATACTCAGAAACGTAAGAAAGTTTCTAACGAGCGGGAGGCACTCGAGCTCCGGGAACTACCCGCTGTTAACCCTTTCGCCTAACAAGGTCTGCAGGGAAATCCGCGGAGGAATCGGAGAGATCGACAATTTTTACACATCTCGCGAGAGCAGTTTTTTTCGCCTCTATTTCCGACGGGAATCGTAAATAAAACGGGCGCATACACACCGGGTAATATTCCGTCCGTTCGGAACGCGAAAATTAAATAAATAGTGGAAAATGAAAACCCGCGGGACGTGGGAAAGCGTTGATGACGAACTAAATATTTTTATTTTACATTTTTGCGTTTGCGCTTGGCGAGTGTTCGAAATGGAGTTCAACTAGACTTTATTTTACTACTGTTTGAACATTGCGGCAAACACGATTTAAAAAAGAAATTTGTAAAATATTTATCGACGCCATGTTTCGTGCAAATTGTTGTTAATTGCTCGATATATTAATCATTATAATTATCATTCAGCATTTATATGTTCGAGTTCAAGGAAATAGTAGAAGAATATCGAAGAAGAAAGCGGTAAGAACGTCTGAGAGCGTCTGACTTCGACCTATCCAATGCTACTGATACGTATCGAATACATTCTACTAATGCATACCTGACACGTTCTTGTTCTACTTATCGTATCTGGCGCGCTCCTATTTCACTTGTTTCACTAGACACGATACCATTCCCTTTATCGAACTAAATACCCTTCGAGACAACTTCCCTTGCCTGTAATCGAACAGTCCTCATTCTACTTGCATGATCAGGTGCAGTCTCCGTCGCGATCTCATTACGTTTGCCTACTCAATCGCGATCCTATTCTACTTAGGTGCGTCACGACTTGTCTACTTCTTTTACTCTCGCTCACTGTACGTATCTACGATTAAAAGAGAGAAGAACCCAAAGTGGTGTTTCACTGTTTGCTCGGACGAACGGAACGATGGTCGGTTGGTTCCACGATGGCTGCTCGTACAAAACAATTTGAGGACGAGCAGCCAAACATTGTTTAAATATTACGAGACGACGATTGGTCAGGAATTATTGAACTTTCTGCGATCGTTCTATCGAGAAGAGAGAAAAGAAGAAGTTAGCCCGTGGTATCTCGAACGAAATAGCTTTCAAGATCGACTTTCCGAACGAGACCTCGTAACCCCCTTGAAACTTCTCAACCTCACAGATTTCGCCTCTCTATTTTCCTCCCCCGTGTGCCAGTCACATGTTTGTAACTTCCAGGGAACGTTTTGCGTTTCATCTCTTTTCCGTCCGTTTTTACGACCGACCACTGTTACTATTTCTGACGCGAATCGTTTCGATTCCAAAGCAACGATTTATCAAACTCGCATTTGAAATGATTTCCTCTGATAATCAGCGAATAGAACGCGGAGGATTCACAAACTTCACTCGCAGGGAAAATTCTTGGCCAAAGAGAAATAGAGAGGCAGTAAACCAATTGAGAAAAAGCAATTAAAGCTGGGCAGAGGGAAGGCTCGTTCAACTTCTTTCCGCCGTGAAATCATTGGCGAACTCGTAAAACCAGTAAAACGTGCTGCTCGTTATTAGAAAATCGACCTCCATTAACATGGACATCCGATCTGTGAAACCTAGCACGGCGTTGGTTAATCGCCACCCCGTTCCTGCGACGCTGCCAACACTCACCCCTTCGAGATTGCGTTTTCTGTCCACTTCTTAGCCTTAATATCGTCGTACGAAGTAGATTTTATTCGCCAAGATCCGATTACGTACAATACATTCGTTCTTCCATGCAACTACCCCACGCACACGACTTTCACATTATTTCCCCCCTGCCTCCGTAACTTCTATCTCACCAACTAATCGTTTCATCGTTTCATCGTGGGAGAATTGAATTGAAAATCTTAATGGCCCGGTTATTCGCGAAGCGATGCTTCGAAGAACTTTCTTTTATTCATGTTCGGCCTTCGCGGCCACCAATCTCTGCGCAATAATCTTCCACTTTAAAAAACTTCCTTTTGACGGATTTGCGAAGGAAAATGCCACTTGTCGGAGTACCCCGAGTCTTCCGAGAAGTCTTCCGTCAGTTCCACTTTCAAGCTTCTGTCGTTTCACTCACGCCCCCATTAAACGGGGGTTAAATAAATGCAAATACCCATCGAAGGGCAGAATGTAAAAGTCCTCATCGAGAGGAGCCTGGCTATTTAGCCTTCAGAACGAGAATAGCCGCGCGGCGCGAGTCGAATTCGTTCCGACGACCGCGTTTCCGGGCTAACGAGAATTACAAGTCCGCGCCATTAAAAATGGCCGTTATCGTCGTCTGGTTCGTTCCGCAGGTCCGAGCTAATGCGGGTTGATATAGTCACTCTGCGCGCTTCCGCCTCGCGGCTGCGGACCGTTTTCGTTTTCCACCGATATTAGCCGCCCCTCCCCGCGTCACTTTTGCTAAATTGCCGTATTTTCCGGCTCGTTATTGCGAGCGTCTCGTTATCTGCTAATGCCCGTCGCCGACGAAGAGGAACAACGATCGTGAAAGTGTAACGCAACGCGTTCCTACGGATTCGCGAACCCGTACGTCTCGACGTACGCGGAATACAAAGTTTCCCGGTCCCTGGAGGTACCGGGGGTTGGATTTCACGAGCGATTTGATCGCGTTTTACGTTAACGCGAGCTCATTTATTCCGCGATTTGCGGAGAGTTTGCATGGAAAGGGGACAGCATTCTGCCCTTTTTTTTTTTTTTAACGAATGGCTCCGCGTTGGATACAACCACGCGTACCTATGCGCGCCATAACGTTACGTATATATTCTCGATGGAACAATTACGTTAGAAACAGAGTTGTACGCGCGTCTGATCAATAATTACTTTTAACCCATTTGCAACGGATGACATACTTCAAAGCAGCGCCGGCCATTTTCAGCGACGACGCGGTGGCTCTTGTGTCACTGTTCGAAATTAACTTCGAACGATCTTCTACGATATTGACTTATAATGCGATATAATACTACCATGGCATCAGATTGAACGCGCACGGAAGTAACTTTACGAATTTCCACCACCACTACCACCACCACTACCATTCATCTTTTGTACCATCGTACAATCCCGTTCGCTCAAATCCAGCCATAAAAAAAGCCCTTTCAAACTCCGAGCAATTCAGAGTCGGAAACGCAACGGACAGCGTGTGATCGCTAAACCTTCAACAGCGACCGCATTGAGCGCGTCGAAAGGGTCGGGCCAGCCGAGCCTGTTAATCCTTTCATCCGCCAATTCGTTTTATTCCCCAATCAGACCGACGAGACCTCCGTTCGCGTGCAGCTCGAGGCACGGGCCGTGTCTATAATAACGGTGTAAGAGCGAGAACAGAACGGAGGAGGTAAGCCTGTTCCCGCCGGCCGGATCTGTCCGCCGTGACCGGAATTCGACGCTGGTAAACGAATCCGCGACCTCGTTTCCAGCCGTGGCCGAGTAAAGGCACGTAAAATCCTACTCGGGGAAATATTGCTGCGGCGGCGGAATACAGAATCGGTCAGCATCGCGCACACCGCGCACGAATGTTTTCCTTTCCGGGCGAACAGATCGGGTCCGCGTTCCTTCTCATAAGCGGCCGATCGACTCGCGCTTACCCGACCGTGGAGCGATCCAGGACACGGAACGACCGACTGTTCGATCGGTAGAATTGTTTGGAGCACATTATGGGGTTAATGGTTCGATAGAAATTGCGGTCTGCGGCGAGGACGATGCGGTGTTCGCGGAGGTACCAATGCGGCTGTTTGCGTTGTAATAATGGTGTTATTGAATTCTGATTATTGCGTAGACGAGGGCTCGCGGTTATTAATTTGTAAACGGTGTATTAAACGGGAGTAATATGCGATTGGCTGTTCGAGCGTGAAACGGTGGGCGATATTTTATTTCTATTCGTGTACCGGGATAAAAGTAACGCGCGATATGGCGTCTCGTTATCCATATAGAAATCCGGTAGAAATAACGATAACGTTACGGCTGCTGGCGCGGTATTTGCCGTTTCGATAAATGGCGCTATTAAAATAAGGGTAATTAACAAGGGGCACGCGGAATGCACCGGAAATGGAAACGAAGTGGCTACGCTATTACGCTCGGTACGCGGAAGTTGATGTTGTTATCTAATGCGATACACCGTAACTTGAGGGTCCCGTAGATTGTTTCGTTCGCGTTAAACAGTGTCATAGGTCTCAGGGAAATATTTCTGCGAAATTACGTCACACGACACGCTGCCGGCAGATTTCGCGTTGATTAAAGTAACTGAACGTAAACGGCTGTACTTAATTTCTCTACGAGCTAAATTAAATGGAATGGAATGTTTTAATAATCTCGTTCGCGTATATATTTGATAAAGCATCCATTTATCGTTCGACCACAGAACTCGTTATTTCTTTAACTGGATTACTTAATCAATTACGCTAGCCGACAATTACATATAATTCCTATTATATTAATAAATGAAATTACGCGCACGCAGTCGCACGTCGCGTATCTTCGTATCATGATCTTTGCCTCGTTTAATCGGATATTTAAATTCGTGAAAGCGGACTGAAACGGTGTTGGAAAATCTTGTTTTTCTTGCTCGCGTATCCTTAAACAGGTACGAGGAGGTCAGATAAAGGTAAAGGCCAGCTGGCCGTTTAATGGAAAGGGCGCATGGAACGAGGAAACTTCCGATTCAATTAAATTTCACTCGCTATTCCGATCGCATTTAAATTTGATACCCTTATCAGGTTCAATCGAATACGTTCCAATAAGCGTAGGCGAATTACGTTACCCGTCCCAGTGGAAAGTTTCCTGCGCAGGAATCCACCTCGAAAGGAACCTAAAACCAGCGGCTAGGATTCAATTAACTTCGCCAATGTAATCGTTTCATGCGCTTTGAAGCGATTCGGACCGCAACGTCGAAGAATCCGATCGATGTGTTTGCTGTTAAACGTTCGTTTTGTCGGGGCTAAATGTATCTACTCGCAATTAGACGACAAACTCGTATTCGATAATCGTGTGTGCTTTTCGACAAGGTAAACGAAGATTGTAAATCTTTCAAACGGCGCATAGAATTACCGAGATCGAAGCACGTGCCTTTTGTGTAACGAAATCTCTAACCGAGAGCCAATCTCTCCTCCACAAACGTGGAACGCACATATTGAAACAAGGCGAACGATTATTTGTTTCGGATGTTTTCTCGATCCAGAAATCCGCATCCTTCATCTCCATTCTCAGAGACAGTCCGCGAAACTTTTATAAGGATTTTTAAAACGTTTGCACCTGCGAAAATCTGAAAACACCTTTCTGCCAGGGACGATGAGATTTTCCGGGTCAACGATGTCGTCCGTGATATCAAATCCACGTCATAATGTTCCGCGACGAGTTCTGACGGGCGGTTAAATTACCGTAAACAGATTCATCCAACGGTGTGGCCCGTAGTTACGATTACGATCGCGGCTGGTCTGTTCTTAGCTCCGCTCGACGGCGAAATTTCTCGTTAGCGGATGCGGTAACGAGCTGGTGGGATCCGAACGTCGGCGACTCGTGACATATACCGCGCGAATCTCGGTCGTCGCTCTTCACCTGGACCAGCTTCTGCATTAGGTGCTCGAACCTAGTTAAAAGAGGGCAGATTCGGCACGGAGGCGACCCGAATGAACGAATAAAAGGAGAAATTGTGGCAAGACGAGAGAAACGGGATGGAGTGAACGATGTCTTTGGTTGGAGAAGGGAGTGAATACTTAATTCAAAATGATCGTGTCGCGCAAACTGTGACCCGCTTCGATTCGATCAGAATCCCAAACACGCGGTACAAAAGTGGACTCGACCCAAGAGAAGGCCCTGATAAAATACGAGATAGAAAAACATAAAGACGAAGTGGAAAATGTGGGAATAAAGAAAGTAGAGCATCGTAAGAGTAGCGTGAAAAAAGATGAAACGAAGAAAGGGATGGAAAACAGGGTGGGAAATGAATTTGAAATGAAAAGCTAGGAAAAAGAGGCAGATGAAATAAAATAATTTCTCTTGAACGCATACCAGCTGTTCGAAGAATTAAGGCCAAAGAAAAATCTGTATCGCGAGATTTCCTTGTAAGGGGAGAGAAAAAAATCAATCATCCGTCCTTGTGATGAATATTTATAAAAAATCCAAAAGATAAAAAGCAGGTACATTCGCCAAGTCACGTAAGGCCCGTTAGCGTGTGTTCGGTTTTCCATACGAAATCCGCTCGGAAAAATTCCGTCCTCTCGAAGCTACGACCTCGTCGGTGCCACAAGGCGCATCCATTTCCATCCCTGAACGAGGGGAGTTTATATTTGTCGCGGCGGAGAAATTTCGAGTTAGCCCCGTCGCGAAACTCGACCAGCGTTTTCGTATCGATTCGAGGATGGAACGCTTCCTCGTCCCGGACGGGAATCGAAATTTCACGGGGGAACCGTCTGAATAGAGAGGGCCGTTCGATCGAGAACGTCGTCCCCAGTTATCGATGAGTTCTCTCGGTCTGGAGAACGAAAGAAGAGATCCGACTCCATTATCATTCTCGTGCACTCGGGATTCTGTACAAGTTTGTCGCGTCACGGCAACTTCCGTTAATGGAATACGTTATGAAAACCAGTCGGGCGCCACCACTTTATAGAATATTCTATCATCGTCTTTATTACCCAGTTCGTAAATAAAAGTTTGGTACGCAACCCGCCGCCACGCGTTACGCCGCATCCTCCCGTGGAAAGAAACTTTTCCATTACGGTCCATTACGGTTGCACGAATGTATCGAACCCCGATGAATAATTAGCTCACCAAAATTGTTGAGTTTCCATCTATCACCATTCTATTAATAATAAGCTTTCGTTAAACGAAGAACCATTCTTTCGTTTCACTTGAACGAAACGATTTATCAAATATTTGCAACAGAATCCTACCCGTAGCAAAGCCGAAATCGCCGCAAAATGCCACCGGTACAATTAACAATAAACTTGAAGGAAATCGTAAAAGTCGATTCGCGAGAAACTGAACGCCAAGAGAAATTCTGCGCGCCAAGGATACACGTCGTTTCCTCGAGTTCAAAATCGAATTGAACGTTGGCTCTCGCAGGTAGACCAGAAAGGAGAAGGACAGAGGGAAAGAGAGACGAAGAGGGAGCGGACAGTAACATAGGTGGTTTGTTATTCCGGGTTTCACGTTATTCCAGCGCGGAAGGGATTCCGTAGCTGTTCTCTGCCAACTTTGCGCTCAGAGTTATGTCCTCGCGGGCAAATGCTGTGCATAACTTCAGCACGAGCGGCTGGCCTTGCGCGCGTCCCCCAACCGACGCCAGATAATGTTAAGTAAAATTTAAGACCGGCTACAGCCTCCTTCTCTCTCACTCTCTTTCGCTTTTCGCGACCACCGCGAAATCGCGTAATTCTCCCGTGAAAACAGGTTGCATTTCGGATTGGTATAATTCGTCCTGACGTCGCGGAACGACGAAAAATTCCCCGACTTTCCACCGATTTATTGGAGCTTCCAGGGAAATGGCCCCCGAATGGTTTAACGCTGATGTCGTTAGAGAGAGCTGCGATTCTTACGGAATTGTGCGGTGCAATTTTTCTATGTAACGTAATATCGCGATGATTCAACGTTGACGATAGTAATGAAAAAGTCATCGTTTTTGCGCGAACGGGGGTTGCACTTCTCGAGAACGGTTCGATGTCTTCGTTTATTATTACCGTTCAGTGAGCGCAAGAAACACCGCCAGAATTGAAATGCATTATTGAACGCGGACAATGAAACGTTCAATTTAAATTCTACAGATTTATCCCGCAGTCTGGGGGCAGAAGAGCGTTAATTAAGCTTTCAATATTAATCTGGATGTGCATGCATTTTTGAGCGGTTAATCCACGTTCAAAGCGTTCGCTAAGTGATTTGGAGCTGGCGCCGTCTTTTCAACCTTTCTCTCCATTTCCCGCGACACCCTCGTGTGTTCAACGCGATCCTTCATCATACTAAATCAGCCTCCACTTTAGATTTTCAGTGGTATTAAATTCGCCGGAATAAACGGGGAGAGGGTGGCCAATGAATAATAAAAGGTACAAGCCTCGAGCGAATTCTTATCAGTTATTCCGCCTTACTAATTAGGCGGGCTACTTTGGGGTTTGTTCTACGAATTTATCGGAAATCGTGTTCCTTTGATTCACTGCTGCTCGCCAAACTTTAAATCAAATGGATCGCGAACACTCCTTTCGTATCTCTCAGATTTGTCGAATGTCAAGGATTTAACACCGATTGAATTTAGTATTCGATTCGCAGAAGAGCCGAACAAAGCGTCCGGGAACGAACGAACGAACGAACGAAAGGCGCGATGAATCAATATTTCTCACGCGACAGGCATTTCTGTACAAAGTGCTCGAACACGTTTTATTCGCGATATCGCGTCAAAGGACCGAAATGGTGTTTGAGAAGCAGCGAAAAACGGCATCACGGAGTCGAGTAATTCTTGTTTGCAAATAACCGTCGGGGCCAACGAGCGCAAATATTTGCTTTCGATATAATAAGAGTAACATTCGTGCACCGTTTCCCACCGCCTCTCTGTCAGGCGACCGATAGTCGCAGGAAACGAAGCTTGACCGGGGGAATTCGTGGTTCAGCTGGAAACAGCCGGCAGATTTTAGCCGAACGAAGTTTAAGCTTACCGCTTTAAACCGATTTTCATCGTTCCTCTGTTTCATCTGCGCGCGAGCAAAAGTTCATTTTCCGTTGGCTTTTTCGAGCCGGCCGCGGATCCGCTCTGTTCCCGACGTTCTTTGCCAACCCCCGACCGCGTTCCTTCTTTTTACGGTCTACCAGGCTCGTTCGCTGGACGGTAATTAGCTGTACAGCAAGTGTCCCTCGCTTCCACCGCGTTACTACATTATTTAATCTCGACGGTAGTTTACCGAGACTGCTGGCTAATTGTTAATTTAAACGACCACCGACTGGTGCTGCACAGCATTCGGAAATATCGCTCGTTCGATGGAACTTCTTCGTCCGAATCGGTTTTAATTAAACAGCCTTCCGTTATTATCCTCTTTCCGACTCGACTGATCGTCGTCCGCCCCCAGACACGCGTCCAGCGGAAAAGTTTCGATCGTCTGATTTACGAGTACTACACCCTTCGTCCGCAAAAAAAGTCCGAGTAGGCATCCACGAAATATTTCCAATCTCCAAGTTTCACGCGGAAAGTTGGTTTCACCGTGACCCTCCTCAACTCCTCATGGCTACTTACTACGTATGAATCTTCCTCCGACCAGAGGAATAACAAAGTTTCTCGCTCCGCTGGGAACTTTGCAACACTTTTATCATTTTTCCCCGGGTTCGCTCGGCGCTTTTGTTTCCCTGCTACTCTCCGCTCCTCCCCCGCCGGTGCTTCAACCTGCCTGGTCGCTTAAGCGGCGAGCCAGGACCGAAGCGGGAAAAGAAGGAGAATCGCGTGATTCAACAATGAGCAGGGGCGCCGCGGAATTGTTTCACCCTGTGGGAAAAACAGGTCCGAAATGAAACGGTCTCGGGAGGAGTTCGCGGAAGATGGCGTCGGCTGGGCGCTGGTGTACGCCAACGCTTTTTATTTCCGCTGTGTTACCCACGTCGAAAATTAAACGAACGCGTTATTTCTTTCTGTCGCTTTCTTTTCTGTCCCTTTTGGCGGGGAGAATGGCAAACGTAGTTCCGACTGTATCCTCCTCTTTCCATTCGTCCTGTAGGTTTCCACCGCTTTCGTTGGTTTCCTCTTGGCTTTTTTTTTTTTTTTTTCTAAGGACAAGGTTTGCGTTTGGATACGCGCGTCGCATACTACCAACTCTCGTTACGAGTCGAGCGTGAGAATTTTTTCGACGATGGAAAAACCACGAACGACGACATTGGACATCGAATCTGCACGGTGTCGAGGAAAATTGGATGCCCGATGGATGTAGTTTCGCGTTCGAACGTACGTTTAGTAATTCGGGCTGAGAGAATTTCTCCATCTACCTAACTTTTGTAACAATCTTTCGAAAAGTAATTGAAATGCCACTTTTTTCCCTCTCATCGTCACCTTTACGAAATTAGAAGAACGCGCCGACTAGTGTAAAATCGAGGGATCGTGTTTTCGCGTTTGGCCGAAAATGTTGAAAATCGAGAAAAAAAGAGCTAGGACGAGGCGCGGACAAAAGGGGAACGTGGGGATGGTCGCGCGGGGTGGTTCCTTCTGTTCTCGTTGGCAACGTTGTTCCTCGCGATGCTATCTCGCGAAACGAGACCCAACACGACCGATACTTTTTTCGGATCCCGCGCCAGACCGTTCCATTCGTTCTGTTCGGCCTTTTTTTCGGCGAGATCGCTTGGCGGGAGGAGCGCGAAAAATGAACACCGCCCGACGCTTTTTTCCCTCCGTGCCCCGACGGAAATCGAGATCCCTGCAGACTTAGAGCTTCGGTTGTCGGGCTAACTTTTTCTGCTTCCGTCCGAGGGACCAGATACTACGATATAATCCCGAAAAGGGCAAAAAAGAAGCGGAAAATGTACTTTATTAAAGATATCGAGAATACGATTATATTATTTTATTACGTACACAATGATTAAAGGCAGAAAGCGATTCCTTTTAGAAATATAATAATAAAATAACGAAAGTTGACTAAATCGATTTCACAGCAAATATTGGGTATATACAATGGTTTCGATGAGTTTTGATAAACTGTTTTTTTTTTTTTTAGCTGTCAATATGCGGTCGATCCATTAATCTCTATTCTTTCAGCAACCACGACTGAAATGGTTCGGTTATTTCAAATACCGTCGCAACCATTATTCCGCAACCAATAATTCCTTTAATGGTCCTTTCCATTATCCTATTTATTTCTGTTTTTCGTATGCAGATAGGATTCTGACGAATGATAAAATACAATAAATGCGTGAAAATATAATGCTTCAACGTGAATGATTATTTTAATATTCATACATTACGTATTCCGTAATATTATTTTGCGATCGATACGCGTTTTACACGAAATTGCAATTAACAGTTTTCTACCGAAATAAATTCGTTCTCGATAATTTCGATGGTTTTTTTTTTTTACGAGAGCGTATAAGTGGCTACAATGTAAAAGCCGCAGATTTAACTCGTCTATTTTTCCTCACCGTATCGCTAATTTGAAATCGTTCCAAATTCTACCGGTTTTCGTATTGTTCGTCCAAACGCGAAACAAAAACGAATCGACAGCATACGCCCAACTACGTTTAGAAACACGAAAAACCTTAAAACGAAACCAAACGCAAAAATAACCGAGGGAAAACGAATTGGAAAGCGATGAGAGAGAAAAATGGAGGTATTTTCCATCAACTTTGATTTCGTTCCAATAACAAACGAATGGACGCGTGACTTTTCATGACAATGGCCAACAAATTTCTAATGGTAACACGATGAAACGTGTACGTAACGAAGCAGAAAACGGATTGAATTCTAACGAGGCTAACTGTCAGAGGCGAATGCGAATGAAAGATATGAGAAAACGAGGGGCCAAGGGTCACGATCTTTCCCCGTTTATAATGTTCTTCCTTCGACATCCACGCGAGATCTCCGTTTGGAAGAGGGTCTGACAAAAATTGAAAGGGAGTTGTCGATATCACGGAAATTTCGATGATACCTTAACGCAGCTTTATAATAAAAAGAAATCAGATTGCTTAAAAATACCGGCGAAACCACTTACTCAACGTTCTGAAACTTGTCAAAATTCATCGTTCACCTCGCATGTTCGCAACGATGCCTCATCGTAGACTAGAAATGCGAGCGAGATTAAAAACCCCTATGCTCAGCTTGAATATTCATAAGAAAACTTGGCTTTTACGTACCGGCGGTGTCCCCAACCCGGTACAACGAATCTCCACGCGGAACACGTTGGCGTCATTTTCAGCGCCCATTTCTACGGCGTCTATCGGGACAAAAATGGATCGCGATGTTTCGGGAAACACGGGGCGAAATCATCGTCGGACGCTGCATCGTCATCCGGATGCGCACCCGTGTCCCCAGAGAAATTTCCATGAAACGCTGTGTACCCGGTCACGTAACGCGAATCGCGACCGGAGAAATTTCCAATTCGCTTCCCTTATGCCTCAGGTATTTACTCTTAGATCTCCGCTTATTTGCGCCCGCCTTTATCGAGCAGCCTTCTGACGGTACGTGATTCGATAATTTGAAAATATTCCGCTCTTCGTAACCAAGATCGTCGTCCTTCGATTTTTCACTTTCCGCGATGTATCCAAATATTTTCAGCTTCGCAGTTTTTCGCGTTTCAACTCTCGCCCGTCGAAATTAATTTTCATTAGCGAAAACTTGTCGCGTGTTTTTTTTTTTTTTCAAAGTAAATTGCGCCACTGTCGGGTCACACTGGACAATATTGCATTTCTTTTTTCTTCTTTTTTTTTTTAGTCTAAAATAATAGTTATCGAAGAGGATGAAAATTCTCGACTAAAATCTAATAATTGGCTAATTTTTCCTGCTAGATGATCTTGATTCGAAGCGAAACGTAATCTATGAGTAGTTCGCTCCTTATCGCGGCATTTAGTCTCCCAGAAACCTAGTTTCCGAATAGCTGAAAGTGTCTTTCGCGCGTAGTTAAGCAGCGAACGGTCAAAAGAAACAGTAGGAATGGCGCGGTTTACAATTTTCAAACGCGGCCTCGAATGCATTGTACTCTGCGTTTCGGAAAGCGCCGCCTCTCAAACGGAGGCAGAGAGCCTCGCGGTAAATTACACTTTTACATCTGACGTTCGACGGAACAACCGCTCGTGTGAATAGGAAGGAGAAGTCGGTTAAAAATAAGATCCCGGTCCTTTACGACTTTTTACGGTCACACCACGAGGCGGTCCAGCAATTTCGAACGTTACGAGGCCATTTCGTAACGAAGTGCTCGGTTCCTTTCCCGCTTCCTCGTCCTCCTTATTGCCACGACGGCCAACTGCGCGTAGCGAAGGTGTGGAAATGTAAAGATTACGCTTCTACCGGCGCGCCAACGACTGTTTCACTTTCTTTTCAAGTGGAACGCCGTTAAAATGGTCGTACCGTAACGGAATAATCGCAATTGGTCGCAATACACTGATCAATGGCCTTGAAAAGTTTTTTTTTCTTTATTATTATTTCACATAATTTCTGTTTCGAAATTGACAATTGTTAGTTTATATGTTTATTACAATATCGCAAATCTCGCGATCAATCGTCGAGGTTGTTCCGTTCGTTTCGTCCCCGTTCTACGAGCAACGTTCAATCGTGGCTTTAGCTCTATCCGCGAAATTGCCTCGTCAATTATGAAAGGAACAATACTGTGGCTCGCGCAAGAGCCGGATCAGGCTGCTCTATAAACGTGATCGGTGACCTGTACGTTTTCCCCGGACGGATGTGCGCGGCCGGGTTTCGGCCCCGAGCGTCGGAGAAAAAGCACGGGGCTAATAAACCCCCGGGGCTCGGCCGCGTTATTTTCATTCGGAAGGGTCGCAATTTCCTAGCGATAATTCGATCTCCTCCCGGCCGACCGTTAAAATGTCGATTAAGCGAGATAAACGTTGTTTAAACTCGATAGTCGCGAACTTTACCAGTTCCCCTAGAGCCGCGTCAAAACACCTAATAATAATCATCGTAACGTGATTTCGAACCTGCAGATCGTTCCGTCGCGTTGAAAGACGATATAAGGAGTGCGCAGCCTGCTCGAAATCCGCGACTTATCAAAATTCCATACGTACGTGACACCACTGCCGCGTACAGGTTGACATAAACCATAAAACCGAGAAAGGAAGGGGGTTAAAACAAAAATACCATACTTGGAGCCTCGGAAGTATATATATATATATACATGGATATATATCCCCAGCGTGCAGGTCCAATGTGCTTCACCCCCTTTCTCATCTCGAAGTAGGATAGTAGCTGTCTCGAGCAGCGAAGTGATAAATTCGTGGGGCGCATTAAATCCTAGCATTTGTGTTACGAGATAACGATATATAATATAAGTGATTCGAAGAAATGGTCGAGAACTACTTCGCTACAGAAGAAGACGAACGGATGGTGGACAAAGTAGGACAGGCGAACGAAGGGAAACGAGAGAACATGATCATTTTTTGGCTGACTTTGAAGCGTTCTACGAGTAATTACGTAATTACAGGCATCGATTCGATCCAACCTTTGTTGTCCCCGATCTTCTTCCAGCACGCTCTTTTAATACGACCTTTTATATTACGCTCGACATTTGGATGCCGGCCAGTTTCACTGGCTTCCATATCCTATCCTCTTTTTTATTTCGTTTTCTCTTTTAAGATAAATCCTCCTCCGCTCTGCTGCATCTACCGAAACTGTTTTACATTCGCGTTTCGTATTAGTCGAGAACGGATGATCGATACCATTTTTATTCCCGGTAAAAGAAATCCTATCCGTGCGTGCTTTTTTGTCCAAGCGAACGGGTTTATTTATTTCATTAAATACCTTTCGTAACCCTTTAGAATTTTCATTGTTTATTAGAAGAAAATGCTAATCGATTTGAATCGATCAGTCGAGAACTACGATCTTTTAATAAGAACAGCTAGGAATGTAAATTGCGAAACGGCTTCGCGTCGATGCCGAATCAAGAGAGATTTGTCGATGTCATTCTCGCCAGTGGTAGTAGTCGTCGTAGCCTGGTCGATATTGGAATTTTTGCGAGAGGGTGTTAATCTCGGTGGTGAAGGCTGATATAGAAAAGAGAACTTGTCCCGGATGGAATTCATTTTGGCGATCCTAGGCTGCCGCCTGGGAACATTGATTAAATTTTATTTGATAATAAAATATTACACCCCCCCCCCCATTCGACTTTGATACAATTTTCTATTGCGAAGCTAACCTAGGAGAGAGCTATTCGGGATGGGGCTGCATCAGTGCCGCGTGCGATGACCTGCACAGTCACAGTAGAGTGTAGCGTGTCTAGTCAGACACAGGCTATTACGGCGGACCTAAGAAAATTCGAAGAACAGCGTTCTCTCGGGCTTTCAGCTTAGCACCAGTGGAATAGACACTGGATTCAGCTAAAAAACATTGTTCAGCACTTCAGTGTTTCCCGTTCTTTCGCGGATCATCCTCTGTTAATCCCATTTGCATACAAAACGACAAATGTACGCGAAGCTCTCCGTATCCTCCAATCTCGCAGGATTTCATGGTCAGAAGTTAACGAATACAATTGCTTCTTGTATAATATCTTTCTCCGAGATAATTGAACGAAATAATTCATTCGAAAATATCGAAAGAAATATATACTATGCGTGATAATTCTCGAAAATTCGACGCGACGCCAGATTCCCTTTCAGGAATTTTCCGCGTTACGACGCGTTCTCTTCTAAATTTATGTTCTCCGATAATTCGAAACAACGACAGTTTATTGCATCAGGGAACCTGAAAGGTTCGCTGGACGAATTTGTTAATGGACGTTCACCTGTACAGGCTAACCGTGCCGCCTCTCTTTCCGCGCTTAAATTACTCTACCTCCATCGTGGATACGGTTCGTCAGACTTACCCAGTTGAAATTCTATTAAAATGAAAGTTTATCTCCCGCGTGAACAAATTCGGACAGGTGATCTTGGTTTTTAATCAAACTACATCGATCAATCATCCCGCCCCTGGCAAGAAGCAATTCGTCATTCCTTTGACGAATTGCCACCGTTGACATGATCTCGTTTCACGCGCAAGGATACGGGGATCGACTTTACACATCGTTCCTCGATTTACCGTGCAAGAAGTAGCGAATGTAGGGAGAACATTTTCATAATTACAAATACAAATAGAAATTGAGGATGGATAGCTTAAACTTCTCGCAAATAACACGCGCAACAAACGGTTGCCTTGTATTTGCCTCGGCGTTCCGATAAGCGTGAACCTCGAGCAGACATTCCACGGAAGGAAAAGAAATTCACCGTGCTCCTTTGACGTGAATCGTAAACTATTCAACGCTCGCAGCGGCACGCTGACAGCTTGCCGGGTCCCTAGAAACATTTGGAGCTCACAGGACGGAACAGTAAATTATTTCTGAACGAAAACGTCAAAGCTTTCTCCGGTCTCCTTTAGCTATCGTTGCTCGCCTTCAGCTCTTTGGATAACGCGTTTCTAGTTACCCCCTTTCAGACGTTCTGTAACAGAATGCATTTCCATTTCCCTTGCTTGCAATTAACGTTATCGTTGTTGCTGGCTAGATAATTAGCAGGTAAAGGCCAGTGATCGAAAACTGATGTTTCAGTGTGGCGGTCAGAGCGGTGTCTGGGCAGCAAGCGTGATCATACTGACAATCGGAAGCTGGATTGGCAAAGTTGGCCCACGACCAGCCGATGGCGAGACTGCGCACCTAACGTCGCCGCGGGAAAGGCTGGAGACCGTACGACAGGTTCTTTCCGAGGTGCCTTTGATCGACGGCCACAATGATCTGCCCTGGAACATTAGAAACTTCGTCCACAACCAGCTGGCCGAGTTCGACTTCGACAAGGACCTGCGACAGGTCGCGCCTTGGAGCAAGAGCGCCTGGAGTCAGACGGATTTGGTCAGGCTTCGTCAAGGGATGGTCGGCGGCCAGGTAATCGTACGGCATTAGTATCGTAGCGCGGAGACGACACCGAATATTACGATGCTTTCGACCGCGAGCTCGTTACCGGTTCTCCCCAGGTTTTCTGGTTGCTTCTCTTTTTGCGCGCCGGCTAACATAGCCTCGTTTTTCCCGTCTTCGTTTTGCCGCGTTCGCGTCGGCAGGATACGCCATTATCGCGAGACGCGAGTCGTCGGCGAAAGAGAAACGGAAGTAAGATGGTCTCGTACGCGTTTTAGAAGTTAGTCGCGAGCGATCGGACTCGAGAAACCGAGTTACCTCGTCGTGAATGGCGGCTGTAACACGATTGACCGACGCGATTAAAGTGCAGAAGACGGTAACAAGTTTCGAGCCGAATTAAAATTTTATTCCGTGTTGCATTCGAACGTTATAATTGGCACAATAATGTTTGCCGCGGTGCGCACGGTCCAACTAACCGTGAGTTATAGCAAGTTTTCACGCATACGATTATTTATAGACGCTACGCGATACCATATTTGCGGTACGATAAATCAGAAGCGCAGAACCGCGATCATAAAATTTGTCACGGTTTCGCGGGATGAAATAATGCGTAATAAATTTTAGTACAGTAATGGACAACGATCTTATTAAACAGCAGTAATGAACCAAAATTCGAACGTGGTTACCCCATCGATCAGCGGACCGTTTCGTTGAAAGCGTTACGAACTATATATATATATATACTGGCCTTAAAATTCCATTAGTTTTTTCTTTCCCGGCCGTTCCTAATTAACCGGATAATAATCCGACTGTTGACAGTTTTGGGCTGCTTACGTGCCGTGCGAGTCGCAGCATCTCAACGCGGTCCAGCTGACTCTGGAGCAGGTGGACCTCATTAAGAGGCTTATAGAGAAGTACTCGCAACACATGCAGTTCGCTGCGTCTTCAAGGGGTAGGTATCTCTCGTGCCCATTATATGGGGGGGAAAAAGAAGTGAACGGCTCGAAATTTTCAGAGATTTTGGAGGCCCACGAAAAAGGCAGAATAGCTTCTCTGATTGGTGTGGAGGGTGGACACAGCCTAGGAAGCAGTCTAGCCGTTTTGAGGACGCTGTATCAATTGGGTGTACGGTATTTGACGCTCACGCACACGTGCAACACACCGTGGGCGAAAAGTTCGTCGGTGGAGGACGAGGACGAGGATGGTGAGATCCGCGAATTAGAATCAGCATTGATTAGTGATTGCGGAGGTTAAACTTATTCCACGTCCGGGAAGGGGCCGAGTGCAAAGGGTTAAAGTAATGCGGGATGGGGATTAACGAGGAGAGAAACTGGAGTCCTCTTTTGTTCCAGGAGGCGGTCTAACAGCATTCGGGAAAACAGTAGTTCAGGAAATGAATAGGCTGGGAATGCTGATAGACCTCAGTCATACAGCGAGGGCTACCATGAGGGACGCTTTAAGGGCCAGCAAAGCACCCCTCATCTTTTCTCACTCCTCGGCCTTTGCCATTTGTAATTCCTCGAGAAACGTTCCCGATGACATTCTGAAGCAGCTGGTAAGCGAATACCTAACCGACCTCACCCACCGATCGTTTGTTTTCTAATTCAGTGGGAATTTGATTTAAATAAGAAACGCGAGTCTCGTCGAAAACCAATGGATCATATTCAATGGATTTATTATAAATGGATAATATTCGTGTCGAGAGAGCTGAATCGAAATTGAAGCATCGACGCGAAGAGACTTGTTCGGATAAAGGTTTGGTTAAATCGAAAGGAAAAGTGGTGGCTTTCACACTTTTCCCTTAACTACGTCGTTCCTCTTCCTCTCCGGAGGATAGATAATTATCTCCGCAGCTGGGCTTCCTATGGCACGAAACATTTACCACGGGCGATTCGTTTCTATTGTCGAGTTTTCTGCTCCATTATAGGGATCCTCCTCGCGTCCCCTCGTTAAGAGACAAATTAGTAGGGTGAAAAATTAACGGATCTACGCGTTCTCGCTCGCGATTTTCTTTCTTCTAATTCCTTTCGAGGGAAAATCTTCCTCCATTTAATTGCAATAGCGTGCTTATCCAAAGTTCTTCAGATCATTTTTCAAATTCTTTTTTACTCGAACGAGTTTTTCCAACGATTTAATCCTTTAAATTATCGAACAATTCCATCGATCATTTCTCTTCGCCGCTTCAGTACCCCGCTACGATATAAAAGAGATATTCGAATTCAATCTCGAGATTGGTTTCGCGCGAACCTCAAGGTTTTTAATAAAACAGTGGCCATAAAAATTGGAAACGTAGAATCGAGATGAAACGCGGTTATGCGAGAATCCGTTGCAGTGGATTCGTGCGAAGAACGTGCCGCAGTAGCCGCGGTTCGAACGAAGAAGGAGCTAAGAACAATTCTGTTTTCGACGAGGCTGGTATACGCGCGTACAATCGCGCGTATCGAACAGTGCGATTAACGAATTCCTTGCAGGCTGCTAACGGTGGACTGGTGATGGTAACGTTTTATAATTACTTCGTGAAATGTGGCTCCCAGGCGACCGTCTCGGACGTCGCTGAACACATTTACTACATTAGAAACCTAATTGGCGTGGACCACATCGGTGTCGGTGGCGACTTCGATGGTATCAATAAGTATGTATGTTTCTTCTTTCGCAAGACATCTTGTTGCAATGAACCATAATCGATTGTGTTTTACAGAACACCCCGGGGGCTTGAGGATGTTTCGAAATATCCCGAATTGTTCGCCGAACTCCTTCGAAGCGGGAAGTGGAACGTGCTCGACTTAAAGAAAGTCGCCGGTCTGAATCTACTGAGGGTCCTCCGGCAGGTTCGAACTCGTTCAGATCGAAATTCTAAGTCTCTCGCTCGCGCTCACAGTATTATTCTTCGCAGGTGGAACGAGTTAGGGACGATATGAGGACCGCGGGAATGACGCCATCCGAGGAATACCTTCAGGATTCCCCGGACACGACAGGCAGCTGCGCGCTCGATATCAACTCCGTGCAGAGAGTCATGGAAGTTTGATCGTTCTATAAATGCCTTCTGTTTCTCGATGGCGTGTAAATCACTTCTCCGCGAGCACCCTGCCGTCCTACGTGCTCGACGAAACGACCAGGATTAGTCGTCGATGTCGGGGAGGTCCTGACGGAACTCAAGCGGCTCAAGAGGAGAGGGCTTCCCGTTGCTTGATTCTTGCCCGCCTGCAATGTCTGTCCCGTTTTAGATGCTCAATCAGAATAACGTTTAACGAGAGAAAGAACGAAAACAGAAAAAGAAAATAAAGAAGAAGAACCTACCTCGAACGAAATGCACAGCTTCGAATGCCTAATTTGCTCGGCAGTAGGTTTCCTTCGTTCGACAAGCACAAGCACAGACGATTATTTTTTTAACGAGTCTTTAAAAAAAAAACAAAAAAAAAAGGAAACGCGATTTCTCTCTGTTTATAATTGTTCGAACGATTAAAAAAACTGTGAAGATTGTATTTTTCGAATGAAATTTATTAGACTTACTCTCTCTCTCTCTATCTCTATCTATCTATCTCTCCCTCGATCTTTGCTCAAAACTACAAAAATGGTGACTTAAGCTGAAAAATTGAATCCAAAGCCGTTTGTATTTTGAACATCTTTTAACTATGTACAATCAAATTTTGATATTACGTACGCGTGTACGCATAGTTCAGAATACACTCGTCCAACGAGTAACGAAATAAGTCATAATTGCAATTCTCAAGGAACAATAGGAAAATTTATAAAATTTAGTATGCAATTTGATCGAAGCTCGAAAAGACTTTCTGCTCTATCTTATATTTTTCGTGACACGGAAAAGCAAAAGTATTAATTGGAAATAACGTCTGTACGATTGGAGCCATATTAGAATTTTTATCGTCGTTCGAATAATTATATATACAGTATATTTCTTCCCTTGGGGAAATAATTTGTTATTTTAAGAAATAGGATAAACCCTTCGATCTGTTATTGTACATACACACCAGAATTGAATAATTTGACGAGCAAACGTTTGATCTCGAATAAGATCGTAAACGATCGTAAGCAACAAAAACTAAAAGTTTGCCGAAGAGAAAGAGATTAGCCGATCGTGCATAATTTAGTATATCAGAGCGAATAAGGAGATCATAATTGTGACAATATAGAAATCATTTCTAAACCATGTCACTCTTGTATTGTAAAGAAAAGAAAATATTGTGTGTGAACCCGGCTGTGTATCTTCATACGTCTTCCCTCCCTCCTACCCCCGCCCCCGTTCGTTGCACTGAAAATACGTGCACTTTAGCAAGAATTCGAAAAATCAAAGCGAGAGCCTGTTTCTGGAAGAATCGCAAATTCGTTCGGAAAGTATTATAATAATCGTTGATGGTGAAAGAAGTTCCAGAAGGAGAAACACATATCCGATTGAAAAATAAAAAAATAAAACGAGTCCTGCTGTTAGCATTACTAGGAGAGTAACACTATGTTGTAAGAGAAACGAAAAACGCTTTTCACGAAATAGAAAATTCTTGAATTAAACATTCTCACGGAAGACATTCGCCGATAGAATTGTATTTCTCGAACGTTGTACCGGATGTAATCTATCATTTATAAGGCATCCAAATTTTTCTCAAACGACAAAACCATCATCATCTAACGTCTCTTCAACGGCTCGTCGGAAATCGTTGGAGCTGATATTCCTCGAAAGGAACGATCGTTCCCTTTTTCTCGACGGGACAATCAGCCCTCGCGATTTTCGCGTGTGTCACCCGTTCACCTATTTGTGTCTCGTGTGCACTTACTATGTGATTCGTGCGAGTTGAATCTTCAGGAAAAAACGAACAAGTAAAAGAGAATTGGAAAGATGGATGAGAAATGAAGATAACTCGTACGAATTATACCTAACTCCCGTGCAAGGAGTAGGTGAGGAACTTTAGAATATCAAAAATTCCGTTGTATCTTCGCAGCGGATTCTACGAATAAATGTTTCTATTGTATACTTGTCACCGTTCGTCTCCTTACTTCACCTCATCTCTGGCTTGCAGCAGATACTATGAATAAATTGGTGTTGAAAGTTGCCTTTTAAAAAACTGATTTATTTTGGTAGAAAAAAGAAAGGAATGCTACAACACATTACGCTTTTCCTCCTTGGTTCTATTTCTAGCGGCGGCTCGCGTAATACCACTTGACATTATCGATAATATACGAATAACGAATAACGATTTGTATAATCCTCAAGCTTGATAAAAAACATAGATAACGCAAAGATACGATTTGCGCTTGATAATTGCCGCGGCGTGGTGTTTGGCTGCTGCGCGCATGCGCACAAAGGGAGTTGCGCGCGACGGAGAGAGGGGGAAAGGAAAGAGTCGCTCTCTCAGTGTCGACCTTGGCGCGTTGGCGGTAGGTTGTGAGCCGTCATCGTCTACTTCTAATACAAAGACAAATTGTCTAATTTCGTAAGAAGCTGTTGATCCAGCTGGCGAAACTCGAAAGCACATTGATTTCGTTCAGTTTTGAGATCGATCTCGTGGCACAGTAAAGATTCTAAACACAAAGCAGCCCTGAGCCTTCCGTACGCTTCGACTTTTGTGAAGTAATTTTTCGCTTTGGAAAGCGCTTTAATGGCTTCTAGAATCGCTTCCTTCCGTGCCTTGTTGCATGCCGGAGCAGTGGCAGCTAAACATTTCGCATACAAAACAAACGCTCTACCCTGGTCGTAATATCCTCCGTGCGCTAGAATTTGTGTGATTACTTCTTCCACCAAGTTTAACGCCAATGTTGACATACCCATTATTAACTGAAACAACGTTTGTTTACATCCGTAAGGTAAGTTTAATCCAGCGAAAGAAATGTATCGACTATTCGCATATTTCGATTGAATTACCTGCACGTTCGCGAGGTGCATTTTAATTAACGCCTTGTAATACGATAAGTGGTTCTTCACAGCCAATTCTAGAGCTGTATTTAGAAGCACCAATGAATTAACTCCCGCGATACCATATTCCAGTGAAACGGAGGCGCACATTATCTGACTCAAAAGAATCATGGCTCGTATTTTATTTTGAGATGTTATTTCCTCATCTTTCTCGATACCATCGATATATTCCAAACCTCTCGGATAGTCTCCCTTCTCTAAACAAACTTCCGCCAACCTGGATATTTACAGTTAGTACAGCACAAAAATAGTGTTATTTATAAATAGTGTTGTTCAATTGAAGTTGTACCTAAATTTGCATTCCAAGGGGTCTAAACTTGAAATATTCTGTGCTATTGCTTCAGCCTCGCCCCACTTTTCTTGTCTCATCAACTGCGTAAATACATAAAGTTGTTCGCTCAACATCCATATCTACGAAACAAATGTAGAAAATTATATCGCATGGTTTATTTAGCTGCGAATAATATCAATTGGCAAATAGTACCTTGTTACACGGTTCATTGGGAAATCTGTCCTTTGCATGGGCAAGAACAACGTCGACCAAAGAGTATTCTCCGAACTCGACTAAAATATTTGCTATATTTACGACTGCCTGGCAAGTAGATGGTCCATTGAACATATGCTGCTTCTTATCCCCTGTGTTATGCAAGAGTAATAACTGCGCGCAAACCGAGGACATCTCAGTTTTACCGTAATACGACCACAACGCAGATTTTTCCGCGTAGGTCATCGACATTAAATCTATCATGGAATGTTGACAGTTCAAAACATCAGATTTCATCAGGGTCTATAATTAAACGTTGAAACTATCAACTTAATTATAGGTGAAAAATATGAAACTTGTAATAAATAGAAGCGCAACAGAAATTTATACCTCGAACACTTGTGACGGACTTTTAGATTCTAAAGCGGAATTGTGGGCGTACGCGATAAGACCCAAACCAGTTGTGTGAGTTATACCCAGCATACTAGCCTTCCCAACCGATCTTTCAATGAGAGGACCCCTATAATATAATATCGTTTTAACTGTACTACAGCGTGTATACTTTGAACGTGTAAATATATACTTTATGTATTTGTTGTATTATGTGTAAAAGTTCCAACTTACTTTTGTTTGGTAGTTAAATGATACATCCAAGCATGAGCTAACTGTAAACACACATTGTCCCCAGCTTCTTGAGCCATCATGATAGCTTCTTTTAAAGCAGCTTGTGCTACGTCTCTTTAAAGATAGAAAAAAAGAAGGAACGAGAGAAGTTATTATCAGAGATCGAAAGAGCGATCAATGTAAATATTTACACAGAAACATACTTATGGTTAAACTGAGCATGTAACACTGCCAAATTTAAAGCTGCATATCTGAAAATACGGGATCTATCTTCAGGGGCTGAACGATTTTCCAAAGGTGCTAACCGATCGAAACAATGGTATAGGCTATCTATTGCTCCGCAGTATTCGTTTACTCTCAAACAGTTTAAATAGCTCAAATAATGCTGAAACATATTGAAAAGTATAAGAAAGTAAGAAATGCGAAAAGCTGTTTTCCATTACGCTCTTAAAGTACAAAGAGAGGTGTTCTTACCGAACAGTACTCACAGCTTCGGCATAATAAGGACTGCAACTTAAAAGTTGCCGTACAAGAACTTGTAGCTCCGCGGGAGACATTGCTTTATGTTCATCCGTCTGTAGCGCATGTGCCTGTTGTGCGACAAGTAATTCAGCTTGTCTTCCACCCCACGTTGTTTTAATTCTGTTAAAGAGTTTTCATACAAACTTTACGAACGTGTTAACTGCCTATAAATAAGATTAACGCTGTACAGATGAATGAACATGTACTCGTTAGAATATGATTCTTCCGTTTTGGATCCTATAGATATATCAGAACCTTCGGAAGTATTAGCCTTTCTATCGAGGTATTTCCTTAAAGCTTCGTAAAGAGCTACAACTTGGTCGAAAGGTAGTTTCTCGAAAAAGATTATAACTCTTCTTATGTACAATCCGAGAACAGAATTCTTATTTAAGGCAGGCAAAGAAAGAGAATGATCCAATGTTGGTTTCATCAGACGTCCGACACTATCGAATAAATCTAACAATCCTTCGACTCCTTTTCCCTTTAGTACGTTTAACTGTACTTCCAATTGATGCGCAAACCGATGCAAAACGTATTCAGGAGAATATAATATATTCAAGAGAGCTTCTAGCTCCATATCGGGTGACTGAAACAGAAAAAGATTCCAAAGAATGTCTCTCGATATAGACAGCGTAGCTTAAAAGTGAATATTAACATTTCGCATAATACAGTAAAGTATTTAATTTGCACTAACCTGAATCAATTTTAATGCAGTTAAACAAAAGTCACGCCTTTCAACGATAGCTGTAATAAATTAAAAATATTGTTTGGACAACTGTGTGTGCTGGGAAGTGCACATTGCTTTATATTTAATAAAATGCAATTACAGTATAATATGAATTACAACCAATTTACGTTATAGCACTCGTAAAAGTACCAAATTACCTTTCGTTGACTCATTGCAGTATTCTTTGATCAAAATGACAGTTGCTATTTTGTATGGTGTCAGGGTTTCTTTTTGCACCCTTTTTATATTTCCATCGATATTCATTAAATCCGTAGACATTATGAATAAATGTACCGAACAGCGTATGTCCAATACACCTGGAAAGTTTTCATCGTAAACGTAAAACAGATTTTAAGTTTACCGATATATATACTGGTGGCGCCATCTCTTCGAAGACTGCTGAAACTGGTCGCGCATCGTTATCGACAGCGAAGTAAACTAGCGTTGCTGGTGGCGCCATCTCTTCGAAGACTGCTGAAACTGGTCGCGCATCGTTATCGACAGCGAAGTGAATTACCGACGTACTAGTGGCGCCATCTCTAAGAAAATGGTTGAAACTAATCGCCGAATGGTTTGGGTGATCCTCCGACAGATGGCGCCACCGGTCGATCGATAATTCGCCTCGCTGTCGGTAACAATGCGCGACTAGTTTCAGCGCTTTTCGCGTAGATGGCGCCACCAGTCGATCGGTAATTCACTTCGCTGTCGGTAACAATGTGCGACTGGTTTCAAGACTTTTCGTATAGATGGCAGCACGGGTAATAACCATTACACTATTTTGTATGCGTTGGTGTCATCAGCTAATAATAAACAATTTCTCGATGTTTCATCTAATTAGGGCGGGTATTAAAAACAGTACTTATTTAATGTGTAGGACGAGGGTCTTGCGCAACATTTATAGATATTCATAGCTGAGCATACGACTAGATTTTGTTACAGTTAAATTAAAAAAATAAATTAGCAATTTTATAGCTAATAATACAAATTTTACTTTCACAGTAGGAATTGAATCGGATACGTTCGATACTCTTTTTTTAATGTTAAGCTCTATTTAAGAATGATACGAACATTTATATTTTTGGACTTGGAGACAAGTGGATTCATTGCAAATAATGTTATGCCAAAAGTGACAGAAATTTCCTTGGTTGCCGTACCAAGGACCGCTATATGCAACACTACAGATATTTTACCAAGAACTTTACAGAAACTTGTTTTACTGATAAATCCGGGTATAAAAATTACTGATAAAATTGAAAATATCACAGGTATTTGATGCTTAATTTTTTCGAACGAATAACTTATACTGAAATCATTAGTTTTATTTTAAACAAACTTACTCGTCTTAATTTTTAACTAAAAAAGAGATATTGCCATTAGGTTTGTCCAATGAAAGTTTAGAAGGAATTCGATGTTTTAATGATGAGGTATATAATTTAATTGATCATTTTATGAATCGACAAGAAGCACCAATTTGCTTTGTGGCTTATAATGGAAATATTTTTGACTATCCCATACTTTTATCAGAATTTAGAAGTATTAGCAAGGTACTTATATAGTTTTTGTATCATAATACAGCTGCACAATAATGAAATTTAATCTGAATTTTTCTTTAAAGAGTTTCGCTGAAAATATTTTAAGCATTGATATGTTACATTTGGTAAAGCATTATTTCTTGTCCGAGCAAAATTCATCGGATAAAGTTGAACCAACCGTTACTTCCAACCATTCAGGTGTACAAACTAATGCTTTATTGAACGATGGTTGCGATCAATTGTTATCAGATGCGCTGGATTCTGCTATGAAAACAAAATCCGATGAATCTAATAAAGACGATCTTTCTGCCCATCAGAATGAAATAATTGCATCTGGTTCCAGTACCCCATTGGATGTACATTGCAAAAGAATGCAACAAATCAATGAAAAGACGCCTGAAAATCGTCTAATTAATCCACGACGTTATGGTGCTATTGCAAGGAGAAAATTATATTTTACGAATGGTTCACCGGCTAATTTTAAGTTAGGTACTGTTCACAGATATATTTTAGGTATTGATCTTAAAAATGCACATAGTGCAGAAGGAGATTGCTTAGGTATGATAAGGTGTGCTATTCAGTTAGGAAACTTTTTTATTGAATGGGCTGATAGCAAAGCAGTGCCTTTAATCAATTTTACCAAGAAATGACAATTGTATTGTACCAATGAATACTTTTTTATCAATATTTTATTAATATTTTTTTTAAAAGTATTAGTTTATTTTATTTTAAAAATTAAATATAAACTGTAACAATTGTTTTGTTTACAAATATTTTAAATTCTATTATAAAATATGACTAATAAGAATACATATAGAAAAATGTTATCAATTTTTAAAATTAATATGTACGTTTTATAATAAATTTATATGTAATACATGATCATAGGATCATACATGACCATTCCTCCTTTTGCTCTTCCTTCTCATCTATAGAATTATTGCAAATATATTTATTGCATTTATTATAATTTATTATGATATCTTAGTACATACCTTCAATGTGTTTCTGACCATTACATATGTTTTTTAACAATGATAATTCCTCCGAGTTTACTGAAAATGAAGAGAACAATTTTATATTAAAAGGTCTGCGAAATTTCATTCAAATTGCACATACATATGTATATATTTTGTTATAGAATAATTTTAAAAAACATAATTTACAAATGTAGGTTGCTAATATAAGCTCATCTGTTATTATATTTTGCTCGATGATCTTTATAATGAATTTTAAGCGGTAAGCTATATTCTGCATTTCCACTATTCCAATTTTTTCTAATAAATTATAGTCTCTGTTCCAAAAATAATGTATCTGATGTTGTACGCAAGCTTCACACAGCGCCTTAAGCATCTAAAAAACAACAAAGCATGTACAAACAATGTTTTATAAACTTTATGCATATACTACTTTCCTCTGCATGTCTATAAAATGCATTACGTACAATAAAGAAAAAATATGTGGATGGTATACTGTTTAAATTTGGCTTCAATTCTGTCAATTTGTTGTAAAATAATGTTTCTATGTAATAGCTAGCTATACTTTTCCAATTTTGTGTATCCCTTAATTTCTGAAAACACAGTAACGTTTAAGAGCATTGAATGACATTAAAATAAAAATAATTCATTGAGTTACCTTCATTTGACGTATAATAGGTTTCACACGACCATATCTTCTAAGGATTTCATTTTCTTGAAGACAAAAAGAAAGTCTCCAATGTTGATCTGTAACTAAGTTAGCATTTCCACCTCGTACAGGCACTGGAATAGCAAAGCATATACTATTTTGGCACTAAAAATGAAAAATACTTGCAGTATATAAATGTGTTTCTTTAAGTGAAATACGATAAATTAGAAGAATAACAAACATTTTGAAGTTCATTAAAATTTGAAATAAACTTGCGAATTGCAGTTATATTAAATTTCAGTGTAGGTACTAGATCAACATCTATGTTCCTATTTAAAATATTTAACATTAGCGTAAATGCAGGACCGCTTTTCTTAATCTTAAGTGTAGCATAAAAGGACAATTCGCCATTCGATACAAATAATTTATGTTTATTTCCAGACATTGGTAGTTCATTAACAACTCTATATATGATTCCTTCGATCCAGCTACGAAATTTATTTGGATCCAGAAAGCCATTAAGGATCAAGTTGTTGAACAATCTAAACGATATAATAATATTTATCTCTTTATATATTGTACTTCATTTTTATATACTGTATGTATTCTTGTACTTAATTTGTACTTCATATTTAACCTTTTTTCCGCATCTGTGAGGCAATTATCTATTTGTGAATTATTTACATTTAGTTTAACAAAAGCTGGTCGTGTTGAAGAAAACTGAAAAAAAAACCAGAGAAAGCTTATATATATACATAATATCATTAATATTTCTCCTATTAATTACAAAAATTCTTACATCTATCGAGCTATAATTAATAGGAAGGTTGAAAACAATATTTAAATCAAATTCATTTGGTTTTCCCACTTTTGTACCCTTATAGAAGCTACCACAATAAGTAATGTGTTTGTACGTTTTAGCAAATAATGTATCCTTTGATTTCATACGTTGTAATAGTTCTTCTACTATCTGTCGAATTAAAAAATTATAACAGAAAAAAGAAATTCAGTATAAATTTTAATCTAATCATTAATGTCTGTGTTTTTACATATAATTTTGCAAAAAGAAAAATATATGATTTTAAGTAAATTAAATATACCGCCAATAAGTATTGAATTGCTTCCTTTGTTTCTGCATCTTGTAACGATATGAATTTGCTGTTTATTATATTAAATACAGTGTCGTTAGAAAGAGATTTATTTAATTTTGTATTCTGCATCTGCATATATGGATAATTATGTTAAAATGTGCACTTCTGTATTTATACAAATTGCGATATAAAATTGCAACACACTTTTTCTTGGTGCATTTACATACCTTGAAAATATGAAATTCTTATAGAAGAAAAACTATAAAATGTGAAATATTACGATACAGTAATGCGTTCAATACGTTTAATTATCTTTTTCGTATATTTGCGAATATACATATGTAATTATATTATCCCTTTACGAATTTCACTGTAGAAAAGAAGAACATTTTAAACTAATAAAACATATAAAACGCGTAAAATTTGAAACATAAAAACGATTACCTCTAGCACATTAATAATTAAATAACATATAGTAAAATGACGAATAAATTCATGTACATTATTGCGTGTAAGTGACACAGTTGCTTATACCTCACTATTCCGAACTCGACTAACCTGCTCTTTACGTATACACGTATAGATATCGTCATTTCTCATTAATCATCGGAGTTTGTTGCATTTGCTGCGGAACGCATTCATTTCTTTAAGCACTTGCAAGAATGAAAAAGTTACTACAAGTCGAAAAATGACTATAAGTATATTTATAGCAGTAGTACGTACTCCATGTACGTACACTTAAGCTGGCTCGGGCGTAAAATACTTAAAAATATGATCTTGGTACAAAGATGGTATTCAACGTAAAGTAGGTATTCTTTAGACGTTTTTAATATCAACAGATTGAGATGCATGTATGAAATATATTTTGAGTAATGCAAACAACTGCTATTCAACTTCAATTGTTTCAACTAGTTTTAAAGATATACGCAAAAGTATTTTCGATGTAACACGATATAACCGGTTTTAATCATTAGAGTTATAAATAATGCTTATTTCAATTAATTCGAGTCCAAAACCTTCGCGCAAATTAATCGCAATCTTTGCAAAACGTGGCTCCCTATACTGCTATTCTTTTTCAAAATAACATTCAATTCGTCGCATATTTTGCTCACGCGTTCATCGATATCGTTCCAAGGCATAGTTTCGTCTGAACTCTCAACAGATTGAATTTCCAATTTAGCAAGCTTCTCATCTCTCTGAGAATCTTCGTAATTGTAGCAAACATGACAGATGTTTCGACGATGTTTCGCCACGTGCTGCAAGTAGAGGCGAATGTCCAGGAAGCTCTGAAGCTCGTAATAACTCGTGCCAGAGAGATAGGCTGGCAAAAAATCGCTTAACGATGGTTTCTTCGTAACTGTAGCTGCCATTTTAGTTACCAGGTCCTCGTTCGGACACATATGGGCTACGTGCTCGAACGATTCGATAGCCTCTTCCCGTACCCATGGATTCTCGTCCTCTAGAAGTCGGCAATTAAGCTCCGCCAACGCATTTATAGTTTTCATACCGCAGCTACTAAAGGAGTCAACATTGTTCCTTAAATAATGCGACGCAGTCGCTTTTACGAGCGGCGGAAACCACAAGAACGACATCAGAACTGCTTCCAGAATCTGGAATCATCGAATACTACTACTGTTCATTGATAATACCTTACGATCGTAAGGTATTAAAGCTAATTTAATAGGAAAACAAGGAACCTTCTATAACTCAATTATAGTAGCAAGTTAAAAAGAGTACCGAGAAAAAGGTATCGTCCTCGATGCTTCCCGGCAGCGTAGCGCTAAATAATTTCCATACGAACTCCGATAGTATGTCCAATTGTCTGCCTTCGAAAACTTCTATTGTACGTGCGATACAGTTCCACATTTCAGATAGAATATCAACGATGCTTTTCTCACCGGCGTAGTTAAGTTTCCCAACCAACGTCAACAGCATTGTCTTTTATAGCAAGAAGAAGGGGATAAAATCGATCGAAAATCGGTTTTCGATATATTCAAATGTAACTTACAATATAATTCCAATTCTGGATGGTAGGTTGCCGTTGCAGTTCTACGAATGTACTAGGAATCTTATTCAATATGCATACTAAACGATTTTGCAAGAACAGTTTCGTTTTCGGTGGCAAAAATCGCGCGACGGGTATCCAGGATAGATTTTCGAGATCGTCGAGTTCCGTTACGAGAGTGTGTCTCGTTTCCTCCGAAAGTAAATTGTACAACCTTCCGATTAAGCTCTTCAACATAACGACTTCGAGACTGTTGTTGCGCTTCATTAGAACAGCATAAACTTTTAACAAATATTTCACGTGACTTGCGCAAAGTTCCGAAGAACCGATGCTGAAAAATAAAATACCACATCGAGCAAAAGATAAGTAGTTCAAATGATATTTATACGTGATGTTTGTACGTGATGTACAAACCGGCCAATGAAACACCAAATATCTGCGCTAAGCAAAGAGCTCCAAAGTTGTTCGCTCAACAAATGCTTCAGCAAAATCAGTTCCACTGCGTGAAATCCATCTGCAGGAATTTGACTGATCAAGCCATAAATTGGTACCAATGTTGCCTCGTATAGCGTAGCGGGTCTCGGTCTCTCCCCGATGTCATGTACACCTGGTAATCTCACTTGACCCACGCAAATCTCTTCTTGTACTTTTTGAAGATACAAATACAACAGAATTAACTTTCGAGAAAAAAGTGTAGCAAATACCAAACCACAGCCAATAGTGGAGGTACTTACAATGATTGATGTTAGTTATGGCAGTATCGATGATCGATTCGGCACCTAATGTCCATTTACAGTTATGCTCAAACGGCATACCAATTAATTTTTTCATTATACTAATCGTTAGCAAATGATAGCCTAATTTATCGTTACTCGTTCGATTTTCATATTCGAAGAATGCCTGAAATACTTCAGAAGTATTGAATAAATTGGAGAAAAAGATTATTTATTAAGAGAAATTAAATCGACTTGACAGCCGATTGTAATAAACGAACCTGTTTGAAATCGGAAGATTTGAAAACGGTATTTAAAAATGGCTCCGATCCTCTCGAGATGTGAACATTTATTAGTTCGATTGACTTGTCGTCAATCTGAGAGTTTTTTAAACACAACGGGGAACACCTAATTGTTGCAAAGAACAGAGATAGATGTGTCGATAATATATAAAAGAATCTTAAGTTAAAAAGAATTATGGATACCTGTGCATTTTCAGCAAAAGTTCTATCGCGCACTCAAAAATTTCGTTATTTGTATGCGAACAATAGGTTGCGAACAATCTGTCTAAAATTTTTAACGTGTGGCCGATAACTTTAATCTTTCTTTCCTCGATCCGACCAGACGAATTCTAAATGAATAGACGATAATCAAACATAAAATGGAAAAGTTGTTTTTTTGTTTAAAACGTACCTGGCAAAATGAGAGCATCGAACACACATCTTTCGTCAACTGTCCAAGATGGGAAGTAACGCTCGCAGATTTGATTCGTTTTACGGAATGTTGATGCGCGATCGCTAATTTGCCAAATACTTTCGAGGTCTCTACGAATGTTTTCAGGTCCAACTCGTGTGCGATAGTAACGAACAAGCCGATCGAATCGATCACTAATAATAATATAAAAAACAAAAAAGAAACTGAACAGAGCAGCGGTATCTTCTTTCCCTGCTTGACGTACCCGATAGAGATAAAGATGGTTCGGGTTAAAGAATCGTTAAGACATAATAGGATCGCTCACCTTTTACCAACAGCTCCGTTTCCGATTCCGTATCCGTGTCGAAGGCTATTACATCGTCTAAAGTGGTCAGGAATAGGTTCAAGATCGTTTTCGCTTTACGAAAAAGATTCGTTAATTCCTCCGATACGTCCTCGAATAAAGCACCGTACAATTTTTTACTGCACAGAGAACTTTTGTCTTTCATCGCGTGGGAATAGTTTGAAAATTAGTTTTATTCAAATTCTCTGTTACAATATGTGTAGGATGCGTGATTGAATTTTCGATTCAATCGGACATGAACGGATCTCACCTTGCTCGACAGTGCTCGAATATTAATCTAATCGCAAGAAGCACGTTCTCCGGCACGTATTTAAGATCAGTCGCAGATGTTTTGTTCAGTTTCGATACACGTTCCATACATTTGTCCCACACATTCAACAATTCGTGACACACGAGCAATTGTCTTTGCACGTCCTGCACCGAATCTCGAGTCACATTTCCGTTCACTGATTCGCCGATCCGCTTCAAAACCTTCGAACGACAGTGAACACAAAGATTACAGCGATATTTATTATATTCCTCGTTTATTTACCTCCGATAAAAGGCGATAAGCGAAGGGCAGCGTTTCATTAAAAATTTTCTCGTCCAATAAGTTGTCCGGACACAACGACAAACATTGCTGCAGAGTTTGCTGCAACGATTCTGTGTCGTATCTTTCGATCAATTTCTCCAAAGCATCGTGGACGTTGCCGCGTTAAGAAAAACGATTCATTTTGTGTATGTTAAGAAGTTGTAAACGAAATTTGATGTAAAGGATATCTTTAACTTGGACGAGTAATCCTCGATACTCTTGTCGTTGTCGGAAAAAGAATCCTCCAGTAAAGCGGTGAAGGAACTCTCGTCTGCCATTTTTTCTAACACTGAGAAATAAGAATACGTTCTTACTTTTTTGATTTATTCATTTCGCATAGGAAATTAGGAAATAGAATCAACGTCGATAAGTCGCGAATGAATTGAAACCGTTTGGCGAAATAATTTATAATTCCGTTTCTCGTGTCGCGGGTAAATCAAGCGTCCATCAATCGCGATGAGACGGCTCGATCGCGAAACGGGGCCTCGAAAATTTCTTGGCAAGCCTCGCAAGTCGAACTTTCCAGCCTCGATCGAGTACGATAGACAGCCGTTCCTCTAGCCGAACCAGAACAGGGATGGACGAACTCGAATTATAGGATTATAAAAACCAACCACTTCTTTAAGAAGCAGCAGAAACGAATTTTCAAGTTCAATTAATTACTATATTTTACGTCTATGCCATTAACAGCTTCAACAAGTAAAACTTGTATAAAATCTTACTATAATCATATTTATACTATAGCAGCATCCATGAAAAGTTAATTAATCGTTAAACAATTATGATGGCCATATATAATAAATAAAATCTAGACAACGTATGTTGCGATCGAGTGAACGATAATTAAGGGTATGCATATATAAACGAGTAAAAGATAGGATTCACAGAATCGATGAGCGAATTATCCATTGGGGTTGCCCATCCCTGGGCCAAGCCACGTCGAAGTCGCTGATAAGAGGGGCAATTAGGGCTGCAAGCGCTATAATGGGCGGGCTCTCTTAATTTTCGGCGATTCGACGTGGCCGAGTTCCGGGGCGAAAGTTTTCAGTTTAAATCCTCCTGGAAACGGTGGAGGGTGACTTCGCGGACGATAGGGCGAGAGCAAGAAAGAGAGGAATGAGAGGAACGGATTGGAATGATCGTCGATACCATGGTAACTGCGGACAACAAGCTGTCAGATGATAGGCAAAGTTTTGATCAATAATACCGGGTGACTGCCAGGTTGAATTTCGAGTTGGTCAAATGGACGACACGTATCCGTAAAATTAGGCTTTGCGACATCTCGAGGCAACGACATCGACGACGAGCCAGTCAGGCTCTTCTTCGACAACAGGAATTTCGCGACGAGTCCGATTGTCTCGAGGAAATTTGACAAAAGTATATAATAATATTATTATTACTATTAAAAATGATCGATTCGATAATATTGCAAACGGTGTAGATTGCAATTTGATGGAACGCCGATCGAACGGTAATTTACACCGTTCACTTTGTTTCGAATTGGAAGAAACTTGATTATGAATACTCCTCAACTGTATGATGATGATATCGCAACCGAAAGGGTTGGCGACTCGCCAATTTCCCATTCAGTATCTTCAGAAACTGGGAAATTAGTAGGTTGCGTCTAGATAGAATAAGGTAAATAGACGGAGCAGCCACTGATCGCAAATGAGAGGGCAATGCATGTCGAGTTAGCGTACGCGGGGTGAGTTCGACCACCCTAGGCATTGCTCTGACAGTGTGTTGTGTGATCGAAAAGACGAGTGTGGTAGTGTCTTGGGCGTCGTTCGAATTAAAGCGGGCGATACATCGTTCAACCACCCGTTCGCCGTCAGGAGGGTGGAAAACGTGGGTGTGTTAGTGCGCACGGGCACTGATTGCTGGCCGCAGGCGGGTAACGCGAAGGTAAATCGGTGAAATGGCAGTGGTGGTGAACGATCGCGTCAGAGGGCAATGGATGAAGTTAGTCAGTCGGCGTTTGCTCGCGCCACTACCACGATGGAAGTTCATCCATCGTGCTTACGTTCCGATCGTCCGTGTTAATTGCGAACGCGTCGAGTAAGTATTCAGTCCCTAGTAGCGTTCGAACATTGTAAATCGTTTATTTAACTGTACCAAACAGGATCGTAAGATCGTTGTAGAATGTATTCTCAGTGACGATCGCCAGCATCGGAATGTCGCGGTCCGAAAAATCGGTCAGACCGGTCAGACAGTTCTCCTTGCAACCACCCGCACCCCGTCGACAACAGATCCGGCGACAGAGATCAGCGGAAGATGAGAAATCGTTACAGATCTGCGCGAGCCCGCTTGCACGTGGCAAACGCGGGACGAGCGGTAAACCCGGCTCTGAACGACCAAAGGTATCATCGACTTCCTCAACATTTTGCGTAACTACGTTCCTTCTTGCACAACGAAAAGAAAAAATGATAAAAATTGACGAATTTCAGGTTCGCGTTGCCTGGAAGCAGAATCGACAGAAAAATGAGAAAGAGCTCGAACAAGTTGAAGTGGTGGCTCATCAAATTCCTGGACGATCGAAACCGCCCATTGCGAGATCGAAAGTTTTCATGGGGCTCGAGAAACCGACGATTCTGTACTCCAGACAGGAACTGGCGGAGAGGCTGAGGCTCGCTTGGAAGCATCGCGAAGAGAACAAAGCAAACATTAGTATTTTTCTGGCTCGTGGAACTCTGGACGAAAGATGCGACTCTGTGATGTCCAATTGTACTACGATTACCAGCCGCCCGCCGTCTCCCGTACGAAACATGGACGACGAATCTAGCGTCGAAACTCCTTTCGAGGAAGTTATCCGTAAAAAATCGATACAAGTTTTGTCAGAAGATAATAACACAGCTACTTTGAAGCAAAATTGCGACGAGTTATCGTACAATTTGAAGCGTTCTTTCACCGAGACGACGTCAGAGGAAAACGAAGTGTCTCGGCAAGCGTCGAGGAAATCGAACGTCGACTGTTTAAATTCTCGCGTTCCATCTACAACATTGCCATCGATCAAAACTGAAAACTCGACCCTGGAAGTTGCACAAGTGTCGAAGGTGGATTTTTCGTCGGCCCGACAGAAGCGTGCGAGTTTTCACAGCGGCACCAATCAAGCCTTCCTCGACCCAATTAAGTCGCCAACGGAGTTCAGATGGAATTCGTTGTCGGAGAGGAAAGCATCGCAGAAATCAACGGAGAACCGCAACACGATCGCGGATAGAAATTCTCCAGATCGAGCAATTATCGAAGGCAAGGGATGCGTCGCGAACCAACAAAAAAGTGTAATCGGAAAGAACACCTTCGAGTTCGAGTGTAACTCGGTTAGCGAGAAAAACGTAACGCGAAAGGTCGAGAGCAAAGATGTTTTAACAAGCGCCGAAACGATGACACAGAAAAGAGATGAAACTAATCAATCGCATTCACCCGTTAAAAGGACTGCGTCAACGAGCTCCATAATTGAGAATAAAAATAATTTCGTAAATGACAAAGCTGCGTGCTCGAGGAATGCGGCAGAAACGAGATGCAGCTCGGCAAACGAGAAAAGTGGACCGTTTAGAAGAGCAGAAAAGATGGAAAATCAGAAATGCGATCAGAAATCACGAAGGACTAGCTCTGCACCGCCGCAACGTTGTTCGGAGTCCGTGTCGGTTAACAATCGCGTTCAAGTTAACATTGTGATCGATGCATCACTGGCGTCGGGGAAATCGAGTAATCAAGAAAAACCGGACGTAGATTGCGACGATACGACTTCCGCCAAGGTATAGAAGTAGAAACTCCACGAGTTGAATATGAATAGAAAATATTGCACTTGCGCAATTTGTTGTAGGTATCGCCGAGACGATCTATCAGATCGGCGCCATTAAAAAGACGCTCGAGAAGCGCGAGAAGACGGTTTTGGGGCAACGGTGGTTGCAAAAACGATGAAGATGGGAAATCACGGAACAGATCAGCTGGTCGTGCAAGAAACACGACCGATTTCAGGACGATGGACATCGTTACAATGGTGTCCCTTGTCAGCTCCGCGGATAGCGATAGCGATACCGAGAATTCACCCAGGGATGATAAGTTGATCGACGAGTTGCGCAGCAAATTACCCACCACATCGATCATAAAAACGTCTATCAATTCAGCTCTGAGTTCAGCTAGAAAACCCATCAAATCAGGTATCTATATGTCGCGAACCTTCTCAGAAATCAATTGCCCGATCAAGGCTACTTTAATTGCGTAACAATGTCCTCTCATATGCTTTCTAATCTTTATCTCAGCGTTTATTCAATTTCTAACCAGTAGCTGAACTTTTAAAAACTCTTAAGGTAACACTTTTCTGTGTGACTTTAATAACGTAAACACGTGTGTACGGGCGAACATGGAATGATAATTGAACGAGTTATGTAATTAGAAGCGACGCAAGACACGCGAGCTGCGCATGCCGTGGATTATTTCGAAATCCACCTCCGCCATTTCGTATTGTCTTCAGGTAGAAGAAAAGGAACGCGTACGAAACGCGGTGTTAACTTTTTCTTCATTACCCGCACGGAATCTCGACGCGATCTTTCGCTAACTTTTGCAAATTCTTTCACGCGAAAGATTTCATATATAGATATTCAATCGGAAATTATCGGAGCGTCCTCTCCGTTGGCATTCCGCTCGCTTTGCCTTGATTATTTATCAGAGGAAATTCCTGCGAGCAATTCAAAGCATGACTAGAACGTGGAAGTTCCCCCGACGGCAAATACCTTCCACACTCGATTCGAATCCGTGAAATCGTCTTGATACGTAGCGACTTGATACTTTTAATACGTATACCGTGTCTAATGAAACGGAACTCCTATCGTGCAACGACATGAAACCTCTGAAGACAATAAGAGTATCGAACACGTTAAATCGACCAAACTTCTTCTCTTCGTATTACGCCACTGACCCTGAAGCAAAATATTCCATTGAAACTTGCCGCGTGATCGGGTTCTAATAATTGCTACTTTATCGATGAGTTAAACACCGATACGATTAAACGATCGAACTTGTAAGAATGATTGCTTGGAAGGAAAATAAGCTACACGTACACTTCCAAGAATCATCGTACGATCTGGTCTTCGCGATTCCCTTGAAACGAATGCAAAATTATGATCAAAAGGAAGAAGACGCGTCCCAAGAACAGATGGGAGTTCGTTTTTATGCAGAAGATGAGGCGTTCAATCGTTTACTAATGGGGAAACAAATTAGAAAAATGAAAATGGAACGTAATTCGTGAAAAAAATGTTAGATAGATCATTTGGACACGTAAAGACGCGGAATCTATGACCCGAGATATCGTTTGGCCCAGTTTTCGGTGAACGGCCAAGTGTTGCAAAGACCAACCCTTAAATCAGGTTACTTGGTAAACATACTTAGAGTGGCTGTAAAATTTCCCAGGCCAATGTTACCTTGATTCAATTGAACCGGTTATAAAATCTAACAATATCTATCACGTAAAAACGCGATCGAACCAGCTATTCAAATGGAAACGATTGGACGAACGCGCATTGTTACGAACGTATCGTGACTTTTCATCGTTAAAAAACATTTTAAATTCACAATTCTGGGTTATTTAAATAAAGTTGAAAAACGTAGGCGCTTAACAGTTAGGCGCTCTTAAATATTTGTTCTCTGAAAATATATGTAAAACACGTGGAGCGTTAAAACGTTTCGCGAAAGCTTTGGCAAAAATTACGTGAAGTCTGGATAGTGTCTATCGAGTCAAGCTAAATATACAGTAGTTTATGACGTCCTATTTAAATTGTCGATAAGACGAAAATGTTGCGCAGTTTCCTTTCAGAACGACTCCTTCGACGAGGATTTACCGAAAGAGCGACAACCCTCGCCGAAGGAGGAGAAAAAGGCGACCCAACCGCGGCTCGCGATCGTTAACCAGCGTGGAAACGGTGCTACCCTGGTGAACGAGGAAACGTCTTCTTGGAGAACGGACGTGGCCGGTTTAGGGCTGCCTGTTCTAACATTGATTCACGACATAGAAGAGCCGCTCGACGTCCCGTTGACCGATCGTGAAAAGAGATGCCTGGCCGTGCCTATCGGTGATTTACACGACAAAAAACGAAAGCTACTGAAAACGCGCAACACGCCAACGCGATCGTAAGTATGGGAATGGAATGAAATTTTTTAAATTTCATTTCCGGTTCTTCGATGGGTTCGATCTTGAAGAGAAACGTGACACGAGTAACAACTGTTACACTCTAAATATTCCCAAACTAGTCTTCTTGGTTTCGCAATACTTATCAAAGGATTGCTCGCGTAATAATACAGCAATAGCTTTTTATTGACGATAAAAGGTCACGTTCGGAAAATATTGAACGGAGGGTATAAACAAATATTTGCATACTTCAGCATCATTACAGTTATCTATGTTACGCTTTAACTTATGCGATAGAAAGAAATATCTAATTTCAATACACGTTTCTAAGAAATATAGTAATCTGTAATAATTTGAGTACTTCCTAAACAATTTAACTTCCTAAACATATTAACTTCGTAATAGAAAATCGATATGAATATCTGTTTAATGCACAACATCCCGCGAAGTGACTAATCCTTTCTAATCGATTCTTTTGTATTGCCTTGATTCTCATTCTTCAATAGGAAACATATCTAACAGAAGCAGATTAAACTTTATACTTTAATTTATTTTAAAAAACAAGAAACTTTAAATTAAACCGTATTGCAGTGGAATGGAGAAACAAGTGATCTCGTCAAAAATGAAAATACACGAATCGTCGACAATTATCTCGCAGAGAATGGAAGTTCCTGTGCAACAAACTAAAACGTTCACGAATAATTCGCCTGAAAATGTAATACAAATATTTTAGTGTCCAATATACGATTGATTTATATGTACACGTATCGTTAAAATTATTGGGTAATAATTTAAATATTGGCAGATAAAATCTACGCTTACATCGCCCTCAAAGGTCGCTATTCAACATGATCAATCTACACCTATGGAACCTCATTTTCAGTCCAACAAAGAGAAAGAATGTTGGCACCTTTACAGAAAAATGTGTGACAAAGGCGTTTGTGTCTCTTTTGATACTGTTTTAAGGTTCGAATGTGAATAATATTTAACAATTGATACTCTAAATTTTCATTAAAAAGATTATCCTTCATTCCACGTGACTATTTTTATGAAACTCAATTTCGTAAAAAAAATCAAATATAATTAAATTTGTTGAATTAAAAAAATTGCTATTACTTTCCAGGGGTATGCTTACACCAACGGAATATCGATTAAGGCAAAGGGAACTCTTGCAAAACTTGTAACGAACAGTACAATCATTGGAAGCTATTTCCTTATACATTAGTTTACTAAGAATATGTGCTACAATTTTATAGTCCTATTACCTAAAGTTGGAGATCTCTACATTATCATAAATATTATGGTATGATCTCATAGTTGATTACTCGTACAATCTAAAATAGGCTTAAATTAGAATTAGTTCCATTCAAATTGTGTAAGTACAAATTGCGACAATACAGCTGCAAAACATATATTTTCACATTATGATATTGATCCCCTTTTACATCTATACAGTGAATTAGATGGATGCTATCGTCCTAGAAAAGAGAAGAACACACCTCTATGCTACATTAGATACACAAATTTTTATTGTTTTCACAATAGCTAACTACTAACTACTGCAAATGATTCCGTACACTTGTGATTTATGCAAGTAGTGTGGTTACAACGAAATTACTACGTGGGTAATGCTATCTAACTGTTCACAGAATTAAGCTGTCACAACTTGTACTTACATACTCCACCGATTTGTTGCACACATTCTAAGACTGTAGTGTTCAAGAGATCATTGCAATATACATTTCTTAATTGTTTCTTAACGTATTCCATCACTTATCGCAGTTACTAAAAGAATACACATTATACATAATAAGTGATAAACGAAGCCCAATGCTTAAATTTAACGTTTCAAAAATACTCAAACACTAAGCAAATTATATTAATTTGATTTATATTAAGCACATATTTTAGGAATATTACATATAAGAATTTTTATATATATGCATGATGTGCATAAAAATTAAGGCTAAACTTTTTGTCTAAGAGTATGTGTACATCATACACAGTAGTCATTGAAACAAACCAAAAAGCATTAATAAACATGGGTTCAAAAATTATTAGTTTCGAAATTACGAGATGCTTTTATCAATGAGACAATAAGTATATATACCCTTACAATACATGTTCAATATACACCCCATTCATTTCAACACTTGTTTTAGCAGGTTCCGTCATAAAAGAACACACACGTTGGAAGATCTTCAACACTTTTCTTATTTATCGACAGTAATTTTTCATTCATTGTATCAACTCATTTAACAGAACAATTGATTTACTATGCATACATATATTTACCTTCTTTTTAAACTCTATTATTTAAAAAGCTAACAGATTTATATAGAACAAGTAAGACGATCACATTACAGACCTGCCACGTTCAAATTACATTCCGAAAAACATTTAATATATACCTACATACCTATCTATTGTGTATGGGATATATAATATCCTCCTAACTCCGAATGTAATGGTTTTCGAATACATGTTTACGATGACTTTTTTCCTCTACTATACTATACATTTTTTAGTATAAAGCATATAAAACTGTGTGTACGCCTGCTCGAATTTGTCCGAATTTATAAATTACCAAAACCCAAGTAAAGTCAAGAATCTAGACACTTCTACTGTTGATACTTTCATACAAGATTATGACCGATTGTTATTTTTAACTGAAAGCGTATACTTAAAGAAGATAAATTTTTTAAATCTATTAAAACAACAAAAATGCTTAAAATCGAATAGCGATTTAAGCTGTAGTTATTATTATATCACTAGAATATCACGAAAATGCCTTACCCCTTTACCGAATAAAATATCCGAATTAGTTCCTTCGAATTTTAGATGTACATGGACATACACGCCGAGTGCCTATTTTTTAGAATATTTATTAACGTACATGAATGTACAACAATGTTTTAGAGATAATATCAGAACATGATATTTAATAAAACAAAATTAGTATATAGTGGAAAGATTATTGCACAAACTAAAATATATAAGAGAAAATCCATGAACATTTCAACAGCGAAGATTAATGTTCACTGGTGATGCCAGATGTAGGACAAAAATGGCCGTTTGTGGACCGATGAGAGAATAAACATAAAATGAAAGATTTGGAACAAAACAAGCGAGGGTTACAGAAGGCAATAGAGGATTAACATATGTTATCTGTCTGCGGTTTAAAACGCTTAAAAGTTAATTATTAGATTCGCGTATGAAATATTTGTACAATATCTATGACTCGTTCCTTTCTATGATAATGTATAATTCAATAAAATACTTAAATTGTTATTAGCAGCATTTTACACTTAATATTGTGTAAATATTTACATACAAATAGCTAAGATAGAATTTATAAATAAACTAATCTTTTGAGTATTTGAATCATATTACCTTTTGCATCGTTTAATGATAGCAACAAGTTTAATTAACAATATGTCTGCAGAAGAAATACGATTGTAGAAACAATATTACATATTTTTCGTGGGAGTCAAAATGTCAATGTACGCCACTGCGTCGTGCATTTTACAAACTGATTGTCAATTTAATAGAAGATATTGGTTAGCTTTTTGTACGGTACACGATAACGCACGTAGGTGGTTTTAAAGGAAAATAATGGCAGGATGACCTGCACTTATAATATTTCTTTATTGTCATGACATTTGCGATTAATGATGTCTCTACCGCGAAAGCATGGGAACAAGCTTAACATCGATTACAAAGCACGTCTAGAGCACAAGTTATACCTGGTATGTGTCTTAACAAATGAAGGTTAATCATCCATCTCATAAATAACCTTGATTCATTGACTTTATCTTCTGCTACAACTAATAATGTTACTATCTTGTAACAGTGTAAACACGCTAAATTACTACTAAATATATAATACTCCTCTTTTTCTTATCTTTGCCTGCTTAATCCTGATTTCATTAGTTCATTGACGATACAATTTTTCATTTAATATAATATGTATCTTTATTATAAGGCTAGAGAAAATCCAGAACCAATATTTGATGTATCTGAATGCGCTTTAAAACAAGTACCCTCTGGAATTTATTCACTGTGCAAGGTATTCAGAAAGAAGGTGTTATGGATGTATAGTAACAAGTTGACTTCACTTTCGGGTGGAGGTGCCTTAAGCGATTTGTCGTTACTTGTCGTATTAGATATTCATGGAAATGAATTTAGTAATTTACCATCAGACATAATGTGTCTTGTCTCTCTTAAGGTATATATTATCCAGATGCTAAAATAGTCGCTTAGAAAAATGTGAATCAAAGTTTCTTTGAAATTCATAAATGATTTTTGAACTCTATCTATTTTAGGAACTTTATATACAAGACAACAATATAAGAAAACTGCCAAATGAAATAGTACATTTAAGTAAATTAAACATATTAAATGTTGCAAAGAACAATTTGAAACAATTGCCAGAGACTATAGGGAAATTGAAGCAACTTACTACATTGGATATTAGTCAAAATAAATCCCTTCACAAACTTCCAAAGTCTTTGGGTTACACACAACAATTAGTGGAGTTAAATATTGATGGATTGACACTATCCTATCCACCTCAAGATATTTTAAATGGAGGCACAATAGTGATTGTAGCATTCTTGGCAAATGAAAGCGGTATTGAGTATTCACCGGAAGAGTCTGTCTCTGAGACAGATTTATCAAGAGATATAAGTTGTGAGGATATACAAGGGGTATATCATAATAAAAATAATGATGTACAGGTATTGTTTATTACAGGATCATCAACTTTGATGTTGCACTTGCACAGTGTGTTTTAAATGTTTTTATTTTTACTTCTAGGCAGCATTTCAGAAGCTAGAAAAAATGAAGGCATGTGGATGCTTTTTTTTATTTTAGTATGTTTTTGAACATATCTCGCTGCACATTTACTATTATTTATTATCAGACTTAAGTTTGGTTTATGAAATATTTGTTACGTTTTGAAATAATATTAACTTGTGTATCTATATTATTGTAATATATTTAATTAATGCCTGCTCCTGCTTCTATTATTTAAAAATAACTATTTTTGCATAATATTCGCGTAGTAAGTGAAAACGAAGTAACGCACGATTTAAAGTTTATAACTTAAAAATAAGCTTTATTTCATAGGAGCATCGTCAAAATGCATTGTTGGAAGTAGAAAAAACTATCAAGCAGCAACAAGAATACGAATTTGGAATTCAATCAATGTTAAAGGAACATAGAAAAAGGGTATCTGAAATAAGACTATTAGTTATTAATTTACAATTAACATAAATTTATCACAATTTTTTGCGTTAAACCATTTTCATTTTTAGCTTCTAGAAGATCTTGCTTTACAGCAAACGCAATTACAGCAAGAATTAGAAAAAGTACAACAAGAAAGAGATTCAAACAGAGCACGTTTACTTTCTTACATTTACAATGGTATAATCGCGATGCAATATTTTTTTACCATATTTATTTCTATAAATAAGACATAGCAACTAGTGGAGATACAAAAATAGTTCCCTTGAAAATTAAAATTATTAACATATTAATTCTGATTTTTAGCTGAAAAAGAGGCAGATAACGTTATTAAAGAGTTTCTAAGGAATAGCGAAGAAGAAAGACAAACTCAAGCCGAATTATTAGAACGAGAAAAACAAGAAGAGATGCGGTTACTGTCCTCTTGTCACTCTGAACAATTTATGTTCCGTACAAAGGATACTCTTCGTTAGTATTAAATATTTAAAAAATATATATAACATATACAACTTTTTGTAGTATGTATTTATATTTATATAAGTATTCATATATGTTTTTTATAGTTTCAATGGAGAAAATACTCGAAGAAGAACTTCTCAGAACAAGAAAATTGGAGGAATATAGTAAATATAGAGACGATACGGCGCAATCTTTGCTCACATTGTTAGTAATATACTTATAATAATACTTCATACAAAACTATATATAACAATGAACTGAATATGAATATGAACATTTCAGAGAAGTAAGAAATAATGACCATTTAGCACAAATAGTGCAAGATCAGGAAAAGGACAGACAAGATTTAATTGATAAGTTAAGACAAGATGAAGTTTTACAGAAAGCTGCTGTTGCGGCACTTTTAGAACGTAGTGATGCACGTTGTTGGAGTATTGTACAACAAGTGAATTTGGTACAAACACAATTAGCTGCACTTACAAACATTGAACTAGAGAGGAGAAAACTAGAAATTAACCAACAGCTTGTATGTAGTATCTACAATTATTCAATTTCTTCTTGTGAGTGTTGTAAAGTTTTATTACTATTTTTTACTATTTCGCATAATAGAATGAAATAGCTGAGAAAAGAGTAGCTTTGAGTGCTATTTTAGTAAATCTGTTAGAACAACAGAAAAACAGAAGAGATCAGCTTTTAGAAACAATTAAAAATATAGAACAACGTTTTACTGTAAGTATACTGATGTATGTAAAAATAAAAATATTATTTTATTCATTCTTTAATAATAATATTTCTACATTTGCATCTTTATTTTTGAAGAATTCTAGAAGGAGAAGTCAATTTTGGTTGATACAATATCAATCCTTAATGGAAGCACGTCCTCAAGGTTTATTGGAAATGCTAGAGCCTACGTTAGTGCGACATGTTGCAATTGCGGGTGCACTACATTGTTTGCCATTTTTAGCATCTTTACCATCATTGCTTCCAGATCTGAATGACGAACAATTGAAAACTGTATGTAAAACATTAGTTTTTTCAGATATATATGTAACAGATATTTATTATTTTTTAAATAAATTTTGAACATTATAGATGGGAATACATTGCGAAAATGATCGTACTGCTATAAAGCTTGCAGTTGAGAACTATTTAGCAGAACTAAAATTGAATGAAACTAGAATATCTATAACACCTTCTGCACCACCTGAGGAAGCATGTACAAGTTCTAACTATCAAGAATATAATAATACTCAGAGTATCAATACTGCCGAATGTGTAATTTGCCTTGATTTACAAGTAAGCATAATTTTAATTCTATTCCGAAAATTTATGTGCAAAGATTCATATAACACTAGCATAAGATTTATGCTATATAACTATATTTCTTATAGTGTGAAGTAATTTTTCTACCATGTGGGCACCTTTGTTGCTGTTCAGGTTGTGCAAATATGGTTTCTTCGGGTTGTCCAATGTGTAGAAGTGCGATAGACAAAAAAATTCATATTGTAAAGCCTTAAAAATATGAATGACATTCTCTTGTACATAATTTTAATTGCATTATTTATCTCTAAAATTTTATTACTTTCACGATATATTAGCAGTCAATTATTCAAAATTTATATGAAAGAATATTACAACACGTACTTTAGATGCTATCATTTAGAAAACCTACATTCCATACAACATAAAATTTATCCGATTACATTTTTTTTTAATTATGTATCTTCCTCCTTTGTAAAAATCACTTTAATGTTATTTTACTTACAAATTTCAATTAGATGAATTTTTCATTTTAAGATTCTTTTTCAGTGCCGTAATGAATAACTATAATACTTCATACAAATGAGATAATGTATAATCGTTACATTTAAAACTGATTTATTAAACTTACTCTAACTTTTTTATTATCTACAAAATGCAAATGAGAAAATTCGAAATATTTGAAAATTAAAAAAAAATAACGCTATTTGCATTTATTAGCACTTGACTACAAACATTAATTTTTATATAAAATGGTCACTGACATATTTGTAAATATAATAGCCTTATAAATAATGTGAAAATTGCAACATTTTAATCAATTATGGTGGTTAAGAGTTAATAATGCAAAGAACTGAAGATAGTAAGCAGGCTTTTATAAATGATAGTTTATATAAGAAAATTTTTTTATAAAAATTCACTTGCTATAAGTACAGTATTTCTCTCTTTCTCCCTTAAAAAGTATTCGTTAATAAAATATTGACATTTTACCAGTGTATGTGTAATACTCCTTAAGACAAACTTCTCTTAAACCAAAGTAAAATAGAAAAAAGCAAAAAATAACAGATTTAAAACAGAAAGTGTATAAATCACTGTTTTTTGGAGCTTAATAAAATTTAATGGATATTTAATCAAAAATATTTAAAACATTTTAATGTTTGATATTAACATATTTCATTTCTCATTTTTTAATAATAAATAGACTTATATAGTAGTAAATAGACTTATATTAGACTTATATAGTGTTTCCATAAAATATATAAACCTATTTTTGTACGTATATCATAATTTGTTAGTTTAATACATATCAAAAAACCATAACTTCTCTCCCTCCATCTTCTTCTTCTATTAGATCATCTTCATCTTTTTTCTGCTGTTTCTTCTTAGATGTTGCATCTTTCTTTTCTTTCTGCGCTTTACGAAAATTCTGTAAGGATTCCTGTAGTGGGTCAACAAATTGATCAAACTCTATGTCGTTCATCGCATGAATAACATCCTGTCCACTTATCATTTTACGATTTCCCTTTTTAGCAATTATATTCGCTGATGACGTTAAATATAATATAAAGATCGAAGATGCTTTAGCTACCGCTGTTCTAGCATCTTTAGCAATTGTAACACCTTCTGGTAATGCTTCTTTTATAATTCTCGTTACAACCGCATTGGGTAAATTAAGGTCTTCAAGTCTTTCTGCCATCTGATTTTACTTACTTTTTCTACAAAAGCATAAGATTGCCGATTATACAATGTTATTAAAAACAAAAATCTCGGATTGTTTACCGCAAGCTAAGTTATATTAGAAGGTTATGATGCAGCATGTATAAAGAATGTTATGCACGAGCCAATAAAAAAGTAAAATTACAAATAAAATTACCTTATTTGAAGAACGTGTTCACGTTCAAATTTATAATCAATGAAATTAAATTAAAATTATATTGATATATCACGTAATGAGTTTTGACAGAATTTCTTCTTATTTCCCGCCAATGTGTCCAATCGTACATACGTATGAATTAAATCAGGGGTAAAAGTAATATCCAAATTATTTAATATCACTAATACGACATAACCATTAGTAACAAAATTTCACAGATGCACGAAATTTATATCGGAACTTATTTGTCAGATTTTAATGAACAGTATTTACAATCGTACTCTCATTTTCAAGTGTTGAAACTAAGCTTTCAAGCGATATAACGTGAATTAAGATATTTTATCCACAGAACACGCCATCTATTTCAAATGATTGAAAAGATAGATTCAAAGAACATAACAAAACAGTTGCTTTTCAATAATCAAGTATTTTACCGCGAATAACGTCAGTATGTGTACATAATATGAATTAGCTAAAAAATAATAATTTTAATGTTACGTGTCAAGTTTTTTTTTTCTTTTTTTTTGTAGCAATGTAATCAGATGGTAAAAAAGGGATTTTATATAATATTTCTATTTGTATATAAAATATGTACAATATTTCTTTTTACTTTTATATTTATATATTGTGTTACTTTTAATGAAAAATTTAAACTTATCTGAATAATGTATACAGAAACAATTAGTACTTTATTCCAACAATTCCCAAATAAATTTCGTACAGTGTGTGTTAGCTGTGCGTGTACTGCAACTGTCCAGTAACTTTTTTCAACATTTTTTTGGGAAATAGAAAACTTTACACAGGTTTAAACTTATATGCTTTAGCATAGTGTAACTGTATCGCACATACAAACATTATTTTTTCTAGGAAGCGTATGAAAACCTATAGTAATTGAAACGTCATTTTTCCTCTTATTTTACAAAATTTGTATTAAATTTTACAGCTAGAATACAATTGAACATCATTCCAATTTGATTATATAATATAAATATATTTTAAGCTATATGCATATTTTCATATGATTTAAAAAGAAGGGTAAGATATGACAATTAATCAAGCAATGAAATCTTTAACTTTAACAAGAATATTAATTGGAATTTAATGTGGAGTTTTGTAAAACTGTTCGCGTTCTTCGGGCAATTCCCATCTTACAACTGTTTACATGACTAGCAAATCTCAACGAATTCAAAGTTTCGTTATAACATTCCTCTAAGGGTGATATATTCAATAACATTAACGTCTTTGAGTTTCCACCTAAAGACGGCATTAACAAATGAGTTAGTTTCGAATTTCTGTACGGAATGTGTTCTTGTTTCTTTAAGAGAGCAAGAATAACATTGCTGAGATTTGCTAGAGATTTGTTAATGTTTTTTGTTTCCATTATTCGTACAGATTCTTCATTTCTTAATCTTTCAGATCCAGCTAAGTCAACTAGATTTAAGTTTCCTATCGAAATCTCTCCTCTTCTTCGGTGAGTTCCTATAAGTTTTATTCTCGCCACTGAATGTGATCTTGACGATCTGAAAGATTCAATTTTATAATTATTAAAATTATGTACATTTATATTAACGTTTGTAACGGTGTAAAACAAAGAATGCAAATAATACCGTTCATTAGATTGAGTAGCTGCTACTGCTCTGTTACGTTGCGCTATTAAAAGACATTCGTGCAGTTCTTCAGGACTATGAATTTCCTGAACTTTAAGATTGCTTACATATAAATCGTGTCCCTTACTGTCGGCCATTCGAATTTCATGGTTTTTAGATTGGGAATCAAGCAAATCAACAATCTGTTCATTGTAAATCTCAAGAAAACTGGCTTCTATTTGATACTCCCAATCAAGCAATTGAAACTGTTTCATTTCTTTGAATATGTGCCGTACCTACATAAATAATAAAAATATGCATTGTTTTTTATTGTAATTAATAAATATATATGTACAGATATGAAGTTGAATATAAATCGTTTAATAATACATATTATTTAAATTTTATGGCAATATAATAAATATCATAAGGGCTTTATAATGTAGACATACTGTTCTAGGTATCATGCCCTCTGTTTCAATGCCAGGTAAACCTTCCATTGTATATGTTTTCCCAGAACCAGTCTGTCCATATGCAAATACACAGACATTATACCCCTCTAAGGCAGATTGAACTAGTAGGGCTAATTCTTCAAAAATACTTTCTTGGCTACAGGATGGTGGGAATACTTTATCGAACGAAAATTCTTGTTGTGTTCCTCTTATTTTTCCGCTGCAGCTAATTGCATCCAATCCGCTAGATTTTCCTAGTTCGATGGTGCATTCGTCTATAAAATTTATGCTGCACGTCCTGTCAGCAATATAAGTGTTATTCTAGAGAATGCCTTGTACTTGAATGGTAGATATTACGTGTACACATAAAATACGTACGGTTTTCCAACTTCATTAGGAGTCGTAGGGCGCACTCTGCAGAACACTCTGATATTTCCTTTCATCTCTTGTATGGCATTATGCAGAACTCTACGTTCTTTATCCATTGTATGCGTCAAACACTGTAACTCACTTATATCTGCATTCAAATCTTGATTGATCTTCGTTTGTAACTCTAACTTTGACTCCAAATCTTTTACTGCAATTTCATGTTTATTCAACAATGCTTCTTGAGAAGCACATTTTTCTTTAAACTCTTTTAACGATTCCTCCGATTCTGCCAAACGTTCAATTAAATCTTCCCTCTCTTCTTGCAATTTACTCATTTCTGCTTTTAAATTCATAAGTTTGCTACTTATTTCCTTGTTCAAACTTTCATATTCTTCTGCTTTTACTTTGTACATACTTTCATTTGCCGTCAATGTCTTTACCTGTGCTTGAAGTTCATTGTAGTTTGATTCAATCTCTTTATATTTTTGTCGTATGTTAGACAGTTCTCCACTTTTATGAGCTAATTGACCTTTCAAATCCCACTTGGAAGGTTTAGGTGCAATATTATTTTGATGCGGTACTTGTGGTACTCTTCTTGTTGTAATATTTTGACTAGCCTTGTTAGTATTAATATTTTTTGAAGTGGTACCACTTTTTTGTACCTCAGTATTTGTTTTATTAACAGGCTTAATAAATGGTTTTTTTACTTTTTGGTGCATAATAGAAACAGTAGCTGACCTTTTCAAACCTTTAGTGGTAATAGAAGGTAAGGTTTTTGATCTGTTCAAATTTTCGTTAGATGGTGCTCTATTTTCATTTCTACATTTTGTATCAATGTTTATTGTACTTGCAGTCTTCTTTAAAGTATTCGATACGTTATTTGAACTTGTAGATGGCAAATCATTTGGATTTTTCATTACTTTTTGATTAATTACTTTTGTACTATGTTGCAATGCATTTGTTAAATTCAATTTTGGTTTTGGCAAGCGTGACTCCATCTAAGCATAGTTAGTTGAATTAATATAAAAATTGTAAAAATGCATTACCAAAATTTGTAATGTCTTGTTTATAGTGTCGTATCTTAGAATAATTACTATAACGAACTGTTTCTCTCATTAAATCAAAACTTTTGTTATAAATAAATATGTTACAATGAACGCGAAGAACATGTGCAACGTATAAAATTCAAAGAAAAAGTAAATTAAGCTTATAATATGTATATTTGTATAATTTTATCATATACTTCACGTTATAAATGTATGTGTACTGTCCTTAAATATGTGTACACATGTATACGTGTATATATCCTGTAATGAACAAACGTTGTAATAAACAAAGTCTAGAATGAAACACTTCGTTATAGGATACTTCACTGTACGCGTTATCAAATTGGTTTTTGCCACTTCTATATGATCTAAAATATATTGTTCGTGACAAGAAATTAGTATACGAACGATAATAACAATGATCTAATAAAACAAACCTTGTTTCCTGAGTAAAATTAAATTACAATCAATTTATTCGATGCGTGAATACATGTCCTCCGTCACGTTACATTTGTGTCACAAGATAAAATGAGTTGAATTAGCTAAAATGCTCGTGCTAAAAACAAACGTAACCGATTTAAGATGATTTATGTTATCCTACCGGTAATCAAAAGTCGGTTAAATACATCCTTTGCATTTATTTGAACTTGAACGTATTTGACTATAGCCAATCAAAAGACTGTAAATGTGCCAGCCAATCGTTTAAGTAGCTACAAGGGACTCGACCAATATCAAATTTTCATAAAACCGAGTTTCCTTCTGATTTTTAAATTCTCTTCTTAAGAATTATCATATAACACACGAAGTGCAATATAAATTTATCATCTTATGAGACTTTGTGTTCTATGTAGTCTTACATTCTGAAATACTGATCATGCGAAAAACAGACACGCAGAACGGTATTCATATTCCGTTCTCAAGTAAATGTTTAAGCTCGATTTCTATAAATCAATATGGACCATCTAGTCGTTCCTTAAGGACAATCTTTGAAATACCCTGTGAAATTCCCTAAAAACGTTCAATTTTATATACGCATAACTAATAGACTATTTCTTTTTCGCTTCCCCGGTATATCCTATAAGTATTTCGTACGTCAAAATAAAGAGATAGCGATTTTGAAATGTTATTATATGCCTACAAATAATAGATTCCGAACTATGGTTTATTTGAAAATCATTCGAATACTGCCGAATATGCGTTATACGCTATTGATATAGAAGGAATACTATATTAATTGTTGGTATAAATTTTCATCTAATGCATTATGAAATGATTGAGATTAATTTTCAATTATAGAAAGTTTTAAGATGTATAACACACATACGAATACATATGGAAACAGTATTTATGAAATTTGCAATTTAGAAAAAAGGTCGAATCATTCATGTCAAAGTTTGAAAATTATGTAGAAATTTTATATGGACTCTTAGATTTGTGAAAATGTCGTTTTTACGTGGATCCACGAATTTTGTTTGGTGCACGACTAGTGTTCTTGGTAAAGGTGCAACTGGTGCAGTCTTTCAAGGTGTAAACAAAAACAATGGAGAACCCGTTGCTGTTAAGACATTCAATCAGCTGAGTCTAATGCGTCCACGTGATGTGCAAATGCGAGAATTTGAGGTCCTTAAAAAAGTGAATCATGAAAATATCGTTCAACTGTTAGCAATTGAAGAAGAGCAAGATGGTCGTGGTACAGTAATCGTTATGGAACTTTGTACTGGTGGTAGTCTTTTTAATATTTTGGATGATCCGGAGAACACTTACGGACTGGCGGAAAGCGAATTTTTGTTAGTCTTAGAGCATTTAACTGCTGGAATGAAACATTTACGTGATAATAATTTAGTACATAGAGATTTGAAACCAGGTAGGTACTTTCTTAATATAAAAATATGGGTATACAATTTTTTTAAGATTGCATACGATTTATTTCTTTTGATAAATTATTATGTACTTATGAATTGTTATCTCTCCCTTAGGTAATATAATGAAGTTTATTGCTGACGATGGTAGTACAATTTATAAACTTACTGATTTTGGTGCTGCTAGAGAATTGCAAGAAGATCAACAATTTGTATCTTTATATGGCACAGAAGAATATTTGCATCCAGATATATATGAACGAGCAGTTTTACGTAAACCTGTTGGTAAAACATTTGGAGCAACTGTAGATCTATGGTCTATAGGTGTAACTTTATATCATGTTGCTACAGGAAATTTACCATTTAGACCATTCGGTGGACGCAGGAATAAAGAAACAATGTTTTATATTATTACAAAAAAAGCCTCTGGGGTTATATCAGGTGTACAAACATCGGAGAATGGACCAATTGAATGGAATAGGGAACTACCACAAAATTGTCAACTAAGTACTGGTTTAAAAAAAATTGTAACTCCATTATTAGCTGGCTTATTAGAAGTTGACCCACAAGAAATATGGAGTTTCGAGCGATTTTTCTCAGAAGTAACTGATACTCTTTGTAGAAAGCGTGTACACATATTTAATATACATAAAGGTAGCCTATTAAAAGTATTTTTGCATCCTGAAGAAAAGTTGACAGCGCTTCAAGTACACATACAAGATCAAACTGATATTGCACCACATGCTCAGATACTTCTTTTTGGAGATACATTCTTAACAAATATTGTCGAAGAATCTACTCCTGGAAAGGGTTATCCGAATACATCTGAGAGTAAGCCACTAATGTTATTTTCTAAAGAAAATAATAATGTCGACTTACCTATGGACGTGGAAGTACCTAAATTTCCAGTATTTGCAAATTTAGTTTCTGTTGAAAATGATGCCAGTCAAGCGAAAGTAGCTTGTTCTGTTGGCTATGTTTGTAAAAGGAGAATTGACAAACTAGTATTATGCAGTAAATTATCTCAGGATGCAATAGAAGCTTTTAGTGGGCTTGTCTCAACAGAACTTACAAGATTATTGGAAAAATGTCAACGTTCTAAAGAGTTTACAAAAGCTATTGAAGATACAGCTATTGCAGTAGAGAGGAGTGAAAATCTTGCCTGGAAAATTTCTCTTTGGCTCGGAAGTCAAAACACTTCAGAAATGAAAAATTGGAAAAAGGAATTGGATTCGAAAAGCAAAGAGCTTCTGACTGAATTAGTTCCTGCAATAGTGCAGTTACATCAAAGGTGATTATAACTTTTGTTATTGTTTTCTTATACTTGACAGGAATAATATACAATTATTTGAAAAAATTTGTGCATCATTTTAAATTATAGATATGTTAAAGAAGGCAGTTTGCGTGGTGAATGGGACAATATTATTCGTGGACTGTGGTGTCCATGGGCCAACAAAGCCAGCCAAAAAGCGGCAACTTTAGTTGATCGTTTACGAGACGGGTGGCAACATTTATTAAGAGACAGAGCTACCCGTAGTCTCACGTACAATGACGAACAATTTCATGTTCTAGAACGGATAAAGGTATTTTATAATACAAATGCAATATGCATACAAGAAAACAAAACCGTATAATAAGACAATTTTTTTTAACGATTTTCCATTTATTTGTAGGTTACATCGACGGGTCAAAGAATAAAGAATCTTCTTGAAACATTTTGTACTCCTTCTATGACAAGTCGATCTGAATGTGTGGCTGATTGGTATAAGATGGCACAGACCGTTTTTCTGCAAATTCAAATTTTAGATAAAGATGTAGATAATTACGAGCATGTACTAGAAACATATTCGTATCGATTATCTCACGAAAGTAAAGAACGTTATGAGAGCGTTTTACATTTGATGGATAGATTTCCAGAAAAACTGAAAACTATTGAAAAAACGAACCTACCCACTCATGAAAGTACAAAAAAATGGAAAAATATTTGTGTTATGCAAGAGCAAATTGCAATGATTTTATATAGAAATGGTCTAATTATAGACCAACTTGATCGTTTATCAACACTTAACAGTCTGGAGTATACAGACGATTCGGAATAACTTTGGCAAAGTTACTAATAATTTATACAACCTTTTTAACGAGAATAAGATTGACAGCATGTATTAGTAAATATAAAAAAAAGATAGTACAAAATTTTCATTATGAATTACAATATTTGATAATACATGTTTGATGTGTTTATAGATTACAATTTTATTCATGATTTCTTTCTACAATTTCAATTCTTTGTAGTAGTTGCTTCATACGATTTGAAACTAATTGTTTCTGCCATTACAACTAACGTTAGTACCATTTTTCAGAAACTATCAGAATTAGATTCAATCCAACCACAGAAATGAATTGAGTCGTAAGGGTTTATATATATATATTATATACATGTGTATAGTAATAAAAAATTACATTCTAATATTTTCTATTGCAGTACACTAACAATAAATTCGTGAATTTCTTGTTGTGAAAGTAAGTGTAATAAAGACCTTGTTAGTAATATTTTTGTTACAGATGTATGAATTGAATACATTTTTTATAAGATATTGTAAATATCTCAACAATAACATATTTTTTCGATTTTTCGAAATATTGCCCCATTATTACGTTTTTCCTGTCTATAGTACTTTGTTATACTATCAGTAATAAACAGTTATTAGATATTTTTATGCGATTAACAAAATAATTTAATCATGTTCGTTTGTGGAATCGCTGTTAGAGGGCCAGAATATGATACTAAATACATGAATATTTCCGACCAATCACATTCGTGTATTGTCGAAATTCAAATTCTTCGTAGACCAGACCAAGCCGTTATGGCGATGACGTCTCTTTTAGTTCTTGCTTTAAATTTTCATATTTAAGTTCAGTAAACAGTGTCTGCACAATTAAAATATCAAAAGGAAGTGAAAATATAGACAATAGAATATGTTGTGCCAGTTTGTGACAGAAATTTGCAACTAATTTTCAGGAAATATGAATTGAAATATTTCTTTCTTCTAACTGACGAAAATTGTCTTGAAAAAGGGTGAGATGTATTGCATTACGTTTCCTTTTACGATAAAAAAATCGATTTATCTGATTCATGAATTTCATTTCGGGAGTAAGAGAATATAATATGCTATAATAATACAAATACTTTTAGAAGAGAATTTGTAATTTAGAAGAGTACTTGGAATTTCTTGGAAATTGTGGCTCGAACACCTGCGTATTATAAATCAAAAATTTCTGTTTACGACTTATTCACAATGAAATTGTAATTATAGGAAAATAGCAAGGCCAGCATAAAATCATAGTAGAGCGAGGACATTTACGTATGCGCAGGGTGGGGGACTACGTGCGCGAGCACATTCTCCTGCGTCAGTGTGGGTTGTTTCGAGGTACGTATAGACGCTTACTTATCGACTGCGTAGTATTCTCAGTTGCTATTCCATTATCATTTCTGCCACATTATCAACGTCGTTTTATCATTATATATTTAATTAACAATCTATTGAACATTATTATTATCGACATACGTAAGAGAGAGAGGTGTAAGACACCATAGAGAGATAGAAGTCACCATATATAATTAATAATAAAAGTGAGGAAAGGCGGGATAAATGGGGATGATTATCTTATTAAAATTATATCAAATGAATGTATATAATTGAATGAATGTTTGTGAATTGAATGAAAATTTAATTGAATGAATCGTAATAATTAATTTAAACTAAACTATTCGCAGTCCAATTCAAAGTTTCAAAGCCCTGAAAAGGACTTGGAAATTTCAATTGTATTGCAGAAGACTCTATAATAGAAGTACCGGCAATTAAATTATTCTAATGACTTGCAAAGTCAATAAAATGATAGAATCAATTAGCGTCATAAAAAATGATTAAAAGTGAATCTATGAAATCTTTGTACAAGTGAAAATTCTATCTATGTCTATCAGAAGTTACGAACCACAATCTTTTGGCTGGTTTGGTACTTTTAGTATCGAGTTTACAATTATACTTATGTCTACGCGCGTAGTCCTTAGCTTGATATCGTTTTGGAGAGGGCAATCTCTCGAAAACGTTACCAAGGGCCCAGGTCCACCAACGAGGAGGTGACTACGCAGGGACCCATCCCTATTTCCCTAATCCCATCCACCCTCCATTACATGTTAACGATCTCGTTACAGAAGGTACCGAGATCTGACTCTACTTGAATTTAATATACGCGAAGTCACGCGAAAGAGTGACGAGAAATGCCATTATCTTACCCGAAGAGAAATTTCTAAAGTGACTCTACTACACTTTCGGGAAATGAAAGTGTCTCGCAAAAGGATTTACGGTACGGTACTCTAAATTCTATTATCTCGTTAAAAACTGAAGCAAAATTAAGGTAAACTAAAGTGAGTTGAAGCAAAAATGGAGATCAAATTCGCGACGCGATCTAAACGAACAAGTTAAAGAGCATTCTAACTCTGTGCTTCCGCATTAGCCTTTAGGCGAACAGTACCCGACGCGAATCGCGAGTAAGTTTTATGCCACGTCTTACGTCGAAACAGTCGCAACCACGCTCTCCCCGATGGTGAGTGAGGTGTCCATCTGAACCCCAGCGAGCCCAACACTAGGATTGCTCTGCGACAGAGATCGAACCGAAGTAGACCGCCCCAAACCGTCTTACAGCAGGCCAAAGACCCCAGCGGCACGGGGTAGGAGCTACTCGATCCGACTCCATCGTGAGCGCGTCCATGGCTGAACCCGTGGAAATCCAGGTGGGCACGACAAACACGCATCGGTTTGACTGAGTCCCGACTGTCTCCCTGCGTGACGATTAAAATCTAAATCTCGAACGAAAGAGAAAAAAAAGAGGAAAAAAGGGGGGAAAAGGGGGAAAAAGAGGAAAAAAGAGAGAAAATCTACGTGAAGCGATCGTACGAAGCACAAAGTTAAAGCGCTCGAGCAAATAAACGCGAACTAATTTACGCGAGAACAATTAAATGTTCTGTCTTGATAAACGAGGGTTGAAAGAAGAAGGGGTTCCCTCTTCGGATAAGGGAATGTATTTCTTTACAATTCGATTACAATTTAATTACAGAGATGTAAGATACGCGAGTACTTATGACTAAAAGCGCACGCGTCCCACGGCGATCCTGCGGCGTTCCAACGGCGATCCAGCGGCGATCCAGCGACGAACAGAGAGATTAAAGTAAATCAGAATAAAGCAAAAGTTAGGGGAATTTCCGACTATCAAACCATCAAACATTGAACAATCGAACAACCCTCCATCGAGAGGACGCCATAAACGAGAACCCCTGAATTTCGACCAACAAATAGTGGACAACTTAAGAATAATTATAGTCCGTGATAAAGGAGGGTAGTGGGGATAAAAGGGGATAGTTATATTATTAATAATTACATTACATGAATGTACAAATATGATCGCACAAATTAACTTAAGCTTAACTATTCGCAATCCAATTTAAAGTTCCAAAGTCCTGATAAGGACTTGAAAAGTTTAATCTGTACTGCAAAATACTCGATACTAGAAGTACCAGTGATTAAACTATTTTAATGTCTTGCGAAGTTAATGAAATAGTAGAAAATTCTTAAAAGTGAATCTATAAAGTCTCTGTACGAGTGAAAACTCTATCTATCTCTATCAGAAGTTATGAAACACAATTTTTTAACTAGTTTGGTACTTTTAGTATCGAGTTTACAATTATATTTATGTCTACGCGCGTAGTCCTTAGCATGATATCGTTTTCGGGAGACCGGTCTCTCTAAAACGATACCAAGTACCCAGGTCCACCAACGAGGAGGTGACTACGCAGGGACCCAGCCCTATGGCCCAAATCCCATCCACCCTCCATTACAAATACGTGTTCTCGGTACAGAAGGTACCGAGGACTGACTCTACTTGAATTTAATAGACGCGAAGTCCATAATACATTTTCTAAAATCTATCAGATATTTAGAAATTGCAGTATGGACTTCACGAAAGGGGTAACAAGAAATGCCATCGTCTTACCCGAAGAGAAATATGTAAAATGACTCTACTACACTTTCGAGGAACGAAAGTGTCTCGCAAAGGGTTCTACGGTACGATACTCTAAATTCTATCACTCTATTGTAAAAAGAAATTGAGTTGAAGCAAAAATGAAGATAAAATTCGCGACGCGACCGAAAATAACGACCGATTCTAACCTCGTGCTTCCACTTTAGCCATTAGGCGAACCGAACCCGACGCGAATCGCGAATCACGATCAAGACATGCCACGTCTTACGTCGAAACAATCGCAACCACGCTCTCCCCGACTGTGAGTGAGATGTCCATCTGAACCCCAGCGAGCCCAACTCTAGGATTGCTCTGCGACAGAGGCGAACCTCGTGGAACCGCCCGAATCCGTCTTACAAAGGTCAGACCCCAGCGCATCGGGTTGGGAACCACTCAGCCCTCTCCATCGTGAGCGCGTCCACGGCTGAACACGTGAAGATCCAGGTGGGCACGACAAACACGCATCGGTTTGATTGAGTCCCGACTGTTTCCCTGCGCGACGATTATAATCTAATCTCGAACGAATAGGTGAAGGAAATAGGTGAAGGGGATATGTGAAGCGAATACGTGAAGCGAATCTTAGGAAGCACGAAATTAGAGCGATCGAGAGAACAATTAAAAGTTCTGTCTTGATAAGCGAGGGTTGAAAGACAAATGGGTGGTTAGTTCTCTCTCCGGATAAGAAAATGTATTTCTTTACAATACGATTACAATTAAATTACAAAGATGTACGATATCTAAGTACTTATGACTAAAAGCGCACGCATCCCTCGGCGATCCAGCGGCGATCCAGCGGCGAATGAAGGGATTAAAATAAATGAGAACAAAGTAGAAATTAAGCGAATTTCCAACCATCACACATCAAACCATCAAACGTCGAACTATCAAACGTCGAACCATCAAACATTGAACCATCAAACGACCCTCCACCGAGGGGACACCATAGAGAGACAGAAATAGAAGTGACCAGGAATAATTAATAATAAAAGTACCATCAAACATCGAACCATCAAACGTCGAACCATCAAACGTTGAACCATCAAACGTCGAACCATCAAACGTCGAACCATCAAACGTCGAACCATCAAACGTCGAACCATCAAACGTCGAACCATCAAACGTCGAACCATCAAACATTGAAAAATCAAACGACCCTCCAGCGAGGGGACACCATAGAGAGACAGAAATAGAAGCGACCAGGTATAATTAATAATAAAAGTAAAAGTAAAAATAATAAAATAATAAAAGTGAGGGAAGTCGGTATAAAGGTGGATGATTATCTTATTAAAATTACATTACATGAAATTACAATTACATTGATCGCAGAAATTAACTTAAACTAAACAATTCGCAGGCCACTTCAAAGTTTCAAAGTCCTGAAAAGGACTTGGAAGATTTAAATCGTACTACAAAATACTCGATACTAAAAGTACCAATGATTAAATTATTCTAATCTGTTGCAAAGTTAATAAAATAATAGAATGAACTAGCATCATGAAAAATTGTTAAAAGTGATCTATAAAATCTTTGTACAAATGATAAATCTATTTATCTCTATCAGAAATTACGAAACACAATTTTTTAACTAGTTTGGTACTTTTAGTATCGAGTTTACAATTATATTTATGTCTACGCGCGTAGTCCTTAGCTTGATATCGTTTTCGAGAGGGCAATCTCTCGAAAACGTTACCAAGGGCCCAGGTCCACCCCGCGGAGGTGACTACGCAGGGACCCATCCCTTCATACCACATGCAATTTGGGCATCGGAGATTTTATTCTACTATTTTTAAATAAAAGAAAAAGATTCGCAGCACGTTGTTGAGGGTATAGATAATTACGCGTGTAATTAATTTATTATTTATAACGGGATCAAAAATCAAAGGTTATGCGAGTACGAGTGTAAAAGTTAACAGATGGATACGCATTTTGGGAATTAATTAAAAGAGATAATATCGTTAAATGACGCGAAATAAAGGAACTATTATCCATTTAATGAGGAATAGGCAATTCTAATTAAATTCGTATCACGACTAATATACACGTAATTCGCGAAGGGAGTACACTAGCCGGGCTAGCACCCAGCCAAGGGTGCTAATGGATCACCCTCGTGATCGTTCAAATCGTAGAACGAACATATTTGTTCCCACCACCATAAAAAAATTGTTTAAATAACGACTCACCGTCCAGTAGACAGCTGACGTCATCAGGAATCAACAGACATCATCAGCAATCACCATACTCTGCATCATCCCCCTCCAGCATCCACCACATAGACACCCGCCATCGTGAAGAGCAGCAACCACAGCATGGTCCCCCACCATCGTCCAAGACCCTCCACCAGTAGCCATGGTCCTCTACCATCGGCCAAGACCCTCCACTAGTAGCCATGGTCCTCCACCCAGTCCAGCACCAGTGGTCAAGGCCATCCCAGAAGGTCACCCGATTATATCCGCGGCCGCGAGAGAACTGATGGGAGCGAGTCGAGTTCGCGAAGAAAAACCCTTGATATGGTTGATTGATCACCCCCACCACCACCAGAGGTGCATCTTTATGTTATAATTGCTGGTAATTAGTTAATTTCCGAGTTTATATGGTAAATACATGCTCTCAGCTATATAGTTTAGTAGTACATAAGACTGTACATAAATTCTATGTAAATTAAAGGTATATACACGCTCTTATAACATAATTAGCCGTTGAAAATGACCGAATTAATAGTAAGTGTCGAGTATTCTTAAGCTCGTAATTTACTAATTTTTGCGTTTATGTAGTAAATGCATGCTCCTAACTATTATGTACCTTAGTAATACATACGATTGTAGATAAATTTTATGTAAATTGGAGGTATATATACCCTCTTATAACATAATTAGCTGTTGAAAATAGTCGACTAAAGGGTAATTATCGAGCTTTCTAAATTGAAAAATTAATGTTTGAGCTAATTATTGTTGGAATTAAAGGGATATTGACTAGTTTTAATTTATTTAACGAGATAAGTATATATATTTTATCGATTATTTATCGAGAGAAGAATACGTATGTTAAAAAATGCCTCGATATATAAGGATATTTAGTTTTGGCATGCATTTTACTATTATCTTGTTCAGATGAGGTATATACATCAATTCACTGCATGTAATTACTACTATCACGTTCAGTTTTAATTGTAATTACTTTGTGATGAATAATTACAATACGTGAGTGACAGTAAAACGGTAAGGAAGCTCTAACGAAGCTCTACGATTCGTGGATCAATTATACATATTAAGTTGAAATATTTCTTCCTTCTGACTCACGAATTGTGCTTCGAAACAGAGAGATTTGTCGAAATAAATTTCTTTTTAATACATGAATTCGTGTATTTCGGTAAAGTATTATCTGTGCATTATACCCGTAAATATATATCGTAACAGGACAGTAGAAAGTAACAAAACAGGAATTCCTTGTTTTTAAAGTGTTTCCATTGTGGTAGGTTTTTAATCTGCTGCGTTGTTCGCAGTTGAGGCAGGTAATGAAGTATCATAACAAAACTAGAAATTTTTCTAAGAAAAATACGCACGAGAGTTTTCCTGGAATTCCTTGTTTTGAACGTGGTTCCTTTGTCGTAGATTTCTAATTTGCTACGTTGTTTACAGCTGAAGCAGATGACGAAATAGCGAGGCCACTGGGTAGAACAAAGAAACGAAGTGGGGACTACGTTCGGTCGCGTTCGGGATTACGTTCGGACGCGTACGGATCGTGCGGAGAGTGGTACCACCCGTTAGTTCGAGTCGACCTCTGCTGGCGTTAACACGTGTCGAGACGCGTGGTACGTACGTAGCCTTGCTTATCGACTGCGTAGTATTCTGAATTACGATTCTATTAACACTAACTTTGTTTAATCAACGCACACTTGATTAACTGTTTATTAAACGTTATTGTTACAAATATAAACACATCTCTCAATTTTCTTTTCGCTTTTCTTCTTATTACGCGCATTTCATTGTTGTAATTGTCCATAGACTTTGTTTGAACTTTGAAAATACGATCGATGCACTCGGTTATTGTAAAATCTTAATGCAACTGGTTTTACTTTTGTATATTCATTGAAATTGTTTTGTTTCGTCTTGTTACAGATTTCTAATGGATTACATCATTCAAATATTGGATATAACGAGTAATGAACATCCATGGTCATTGATACAACAATGGCCAATGATATCTTTCATGGAGATTTCATGGAGATTATTACTGAAAGAGGTGTGACGTAAGACTGTAAGAACACTGGACGTATGGTATAAATTTATATTACCTTTTTATTGATCGTTTGGTAACATTTGATATATAATTTATGATGTATGTACCAAGTAATGAGTTATTTGTTTAATAATTATTCTTGCAAGGGATTTCAAATATTTCTAACATATAATATAACTCGTTAATCAGGAGAAAGTTGAATATGCTTTAAATTCTGATAACAAATAATCACAATTGAATTTTGATAGATCAGTCATGTATTCTTACTGTGTTCATAAATAGTTTATATTATTTGAGTATATTTTGCAATATATTTAAATTTTATAATCTGTTTATGCACGTTTTATACATACTACACATATTCCTACGTGATTCAATAATTTAAGAAGGAAGTAATATTTTCTTGAACAAACGCTCGATCAGAGAACGACGAAAAATAATACGAAAGTAAACTGTGTGTTGTTTTTTCTTTACCCTTTGTTCCCCCACTAATAATGTTTCTTTCAGAAAATTTTGGTGACCGCGCGCAATGCGGTCGGTAGAGTCAGTGTTTGCTACGATAAATAGTTTCAATATCTCTTAGAGCACAGCTGCTCTAATTATAATTACATTCTTTTTTTTTATAATATTCATACGCGAAAGAGTAGAGTCAGTGTTTGCTTCGTAAATGGCAATAGTATAATAGTCTTTTATTCATATCTTTTTTATTTCTAATTTTTTTTTTAATACTTGCTGCCTCGGTATTAGAGTCTGCTGTCTGCCTGAAGGACTTAGCTGTGCTCCAGAAGCAAAAAATGTAAGTATCTTTCGTACTTTACTTACAATTCCAAATTTGTTAAACTTTTAATCTTTTTAATTACAAAATTAACATAATCGTGACTGCTTTATTAATCAGAAAATTAAAAATTAATCAGAATAAAGGAAATTGATATACAAACATTTCAATACGAACTTTAAAAGGCCAAATTATAATAATGTGGTTTCTGTTAAAGTTTTTCAGCTACTTCTACTATGGATTCAGCTACCACTTCGAGACTTCAGCATCTCTGACGACTTCATCGAGGCTTCAGCATCTCTGACGACTTCATCAAGGCTTCAACATCTCTGATGACTTCATGGAGGCTTCAACATCTCTGATGACTTCCCCCAGGCATTGGCGACATCTCTGATGACTTCTGCCTAAAGTACTCTACTCATCGTGTGAGTCGCATGCTTTCAAGTTCCTCTGGTCACTCAATCATGTCGTAGGACAAAAGGTCCAAATCGGCACGGGTGACTGGTTGTAATTACGTAGAATTTCATTGACGAGCATAGTGACCATGGGTATACAATTATACCCGTGAGTAGTAACATTTATTTTGTGTGTATTATTTATTAGATCAGGATAGGGTCTTCTTGCACTTCGCGTTTTTAAATGTCTCAATATAATAGTAATAATACTGATAATTATTAAATGAATGAGTACGAGTATTATAATACTTATAATTCATCCACACGTAGTATGCAAATTCAGAAAGTTTAACAAAAAGTAGTATATTAGATATGAATATCTATGAAAATGAAATATTTTTATGATATATAATTACATACATGTAAGTATATATGGATATAATATGTACTTGTGAATAAATGACTGTACGAGTCATATGTTACAACTGCTTTCTTGCAGTAGCGCATAGTGGTGAAGTCGGATGCCCTCCGACTTCGTTTTTGTAATAATTATTGCGCAATGGTGTTGACGAACTGTATCATTATTGGTACATTGATATATAATATTTACTATTCAATAGAAATTGATTATTCAATTTATAGTTGCTGAAAATATTAAGTGCTTTAGTTATTTAGTATTCGCGTTAATAGCACACGATAGAAATTATTCATCGTGTTTGTATTTGTTGCAATTTGAATACATGAAATATATGATATGTATGATATCATATATATAGTATAACTTTCGTTCTAATTAAAGTCTATCTGCTTCGTTACGAAAACTATGTTATGTTACATGTGCAAGAAGACATTTCGCGACGAGTAGATTTCGAAATCGAAGCATCGAACATGAATACTATCTTCATATTTTAGAATGACTGCTTCGATGACGGGATCGCTTGAAAACGTTACACTTCTCATAGAATTACAATCGTTTCGTTTATTGATCAGTAAAAATTAGATTCCATAGTATAATTATATTGAATTGAATATCGGTCGAGACAATGAGAGAGGGACGCTTACCAATTCCTTTTATCATTATAACGTACGGAATGTGAAATAATTAATTTTAAATTTAATCTTAATTTGGAATTGAACTGCGACTTTAAATTCAATTGTAGTTTAAAATTTCACTTGAATCTTAAATTTACTTTTGATTTGAAGCGCAACTTCGATTTCAAATATAATTTTAAATTTGAATTTAATCATTCTTGTCAATAAATGAACGAACTGCACGTTCATTGTCGAGTAGCGTGGTGTTACCACTATCGCGTCCCAGTATTGGCCTCTGCCCCGTTGCGTAAGGCCCCCGGTTATTCCGACGGGCAGACGGGGTGGTACGCCACCCTCACCAAGGGCTTTGGTAGCACTGGACTGCGTACTTAGATTACTGCACTGGGTTCACGGCCGGCTGATTGAGCGTATCTCAATCCCAACCTCAAGGAGAGGTCGTGCCTGGCGTGTCACCGACGGCACCTGGTCACGTTAAACATTTCGCGGACGTGAAAATACGTCAACTGGTACTGGTGGCTGTAGTAGTAACCTCCTATGGGTGGTTTTGCTTGTTTTTGAGATCCCGTTGAGGGAGGGTCCGCTTCGAAGGAATGGTTACATCCCAGAGGATGTCGATGGTTCTTTAAATCGAGGGTGAACAATCCCTCAGTTTGTTCGCGTCGCGTCGCGTCGCGTTTTTCCACTTCGTTCTATACATTATAATATTAAAATGAATTGGGACGCTCCTTTTCCATTTCTCGATCAATATTTAATAATTGATAGTTAGTTATTCGACTGTATAGGGTAGTAAATTTCTTGTTATCGATAAATAAATTAGCTTCGCGTCCGATTGCCGCTATTGCGTCCCAGAACGGGCGCCCTGCCCCGTCCGTAAGGCCCTCGGTTATTCCGAAGGGCAGACGGGGCAGCCCGCCACCCTCACCAAGGGTTATTGGTAGCTTCGGATCTCGCTTAGGGATACGCGGCGCGCTAATTGAGCGTATCTCAATTCCTGCCTCATGGGAGGCCGTGTTTGGGATGTTACTCGATGACATTCTGGACACGTTAAGCATTTTCGCGGACGCGAAAATGCGTCAACCATACTGGTGGCTGTAGCGGCAATCTCGTATATATTTGCCTTGATCTTTCCTGAGATCATATCTGAGAGGGTACGCTCTGTAAGCGTCGTCGGTATTTTACTTGGATCGCGGATAATGTTTAAAACTCTATGCAGCGCAATGTAACTATCAATAAATTAACTTCTCAATGATCATTTTGCTTTTAGAATATTAGTATTTGATTGAAATGAGTAAAGTAGAGTTCTGAATAGATTCAAAGAATAATAGAAATAAAATAATCACTAATTATTATATTTAGATTAGGATTTTCAGGTTTAACCCCTTCCGTGTTCGTTGCCAGGACCCCATTCACGTGCCCAGGTGCTACTTGGGTGGGGAAAAGGCGACGGGCACGATGATTCTGATCATTTATGTGTACTAATGAGATTTTTTTTCGCGGCTGACGTGCTAGTGTATCGTGCACGACGTATGTTCCACGTTGTGTGTGTGGTTAGGCCGTGGAATTGCGTCGTTTCCATAAACATATACAACTCGCTGCTACTTGCAAATGGTACCAAATGTATTCTTAATCACAAATAGTACCAATTCCGATATCATTTCTGTCTCCGATATAACTTCTGTGTTTTGATGAAAAATACAGATTTCTTCAACGTTCTAATTTTCACATTAAACCTTCGCGTGTAGATAAAAACGCTTTACTGGCGTTGTACGCAATGGTCACTAGAATTCGTCAGTCGATTGCAGCACCTGGTACGTACCTTAGAGTGTGCGAGGTTGTGTGCCAAGCTCGGGTGTCGGAGGCGTCCCGGGGCGTTCTCTCTAGTTTAGGTCATTGCGCCCGAGTGTTTGAATGAGAATTTCCGGGGGTTGAACGAATGTGTTGGTGTGAATCTTTTGCTCTTTTTAAATATAGGTTTAGGTAGGTAGGTAGTATACTTCTGGTATGTTTGACTGGTAGATTTAAGTAGGTAGGGCCGGGCAGGTTGACACAGTCTCCGATCGGGCAGGCGCGTTTCTCGCGTGTTCAACCTGTTTCAGGAAATCAGATTTGAATCATCGACGGTAAAGTTGGCGTGAACGGAGAATGCCGTTCGCCACTGGCTTTACCCTATCGATTTTTCGAATCACCCCGCGGTCGCGGTCGCGATTTGTCGAAACGAACGTTTTCTGCTTCTGAGGTTCGGCACGTTTGCACGGACGACGATTCTTCAAATCGTTGCTCGTCTTGCGTGTCTCTCGCTTAATTTTTCTGATCTATTTTGCTGCTTTATTTGCTGGGTTGATTCAAGATTCTGGGCATTGCGCCCGAAGAAAGAAGAGGCTATAAGCCGAAGAGGCCCGGAGAAGAGGGCAACTACTAATGACTATGCATTCGGAGATAATTCTCTGAATGCAAAGTCATTCTTTGTTACTACTTTGTCACTATGCTCGTATTTATGTAGTAGTATATTCTGGCCAGCAGAATGCTGGCCCATCGAATTCTGGGCAAATCGCGGTTTCAATTGTAGAGTTGCGAATAATTAATTACGGTTCCTGTTAGAGTTGCGAATAAATCCATATCGCGTTTTTTATTAGAGTTGCGAATAAATCCATATCGCGTTTTTTATTAGAGTTGCGTATTAATATATCGGGCTTTGAATTAGAGTTGCGTGAAAATGATAATCGTGATTGTTCTTTTAGTGTTGCGAATCATAAAATCGCGATTGCTTGCTGAAACCATAATTATTATTTGCTAATATTTGTTTCGAGAATAAGATTAAATTGTATTTTAATTTGTACCAATAGTTTTCAATTAGTTTTATAGTGTTGCGATTCATACGTATCGCGAGTAATTGCATCTTCTTTCTTTCATGTAGAAGTAATAGTTTTCAATTGTCAAGTTTTTAATTCCATTTAGTGTTGCGATAATGAACGATCGCGTATTTCACGATAGTGTTGCGATTAATGAAATGCCCAAGTCTTCCACTGATACTGTGGAAGTATGATCCTGCGCATAGTCACCGCCGTAGCTAAAAGAGCTACATTGCACTATGGTGACATGCGCCTATAAAATTTTCCACTTGCACTGTGGAAATGTGATCTCACGTATAAAGTCACCAGAGTAGCCAAAGAGCTACATTGCACCGTGGTGACATTGCACTTATACAGATCACTATTCTAAAATCTCTATTAGTGTTGCGTATTTAAATTCAGGGTGCATAAATTAGCGTTGCGAATGAGAAAAAGCGCCCTAAAGTGGCTGCTCGCGCATTGCTTTTTCATGACGCACTTATCGCGATTAGTTTTCATGATTTTAATGAATTAGTGTTGCGAATTATGAAAAGCACACTTACGTGGTTGCTCTCGCGATAATTTTGCTAATTTCTACTTCAATAAATTGTTATTGCATTGATTTTGAGATATCCTTTGCTTCGCGTTTAATAAGTTCATGATACGAAAAACAAAGGATACTTTATTGATGATATTTAATAACGACGATAATGAAAGATGATGAACTGCTTTTGTTTCTTTAATTCATCATTTTATGTTTCTGTTGATTGAGCGTTTGTCTTGAAATATTACTGAATGATATAGTTATTTTCTACGAATAGATATTCTCTGGTTTTTATAACCATTCACTTAATGTCGATTCGTGATTGATATTTAAACATTCCATTGTGTGCCTTGTGTATCAGAATTCGTAAGCATTAAAAATCGCAAAGTACATTAGAATGCATTTACATGTGAAAATCAAAGTCCTGTTAAAAAGTATTATTAAATTGATAATACTTTGGCAGTCGAAACGATTCTTTTGAATCGAATCAAAATTTAATTAACTTCATGAAAAGTAATAAGAAACAAGATAGAACGAAAAGTAAATTTTCATTTTTTTACGTCAATATACATTACAACCAAACACATTGTTTTTGTTACACGTTACATACATCATTTTTGTAATGTTATTTCGATAAAATAATGTTTTTCTATGTATATGTACTTGTTACTATGTATATGTTCTATTTATATGTACTGTTCGTCACATTTTTTTTTTTTTTTTTTTATTACTAATCCATTGTATAAGTTTGTTGCAGCTTTAAAGTGTTACAGAGACGTTCATTTGATTGGAATAGTACAACTTGAGGATCAAAGTATATCATGGAAGTATGATAATGTACGTATATAAATTGGATGATGACACGAAGATGAAGATATGATCATATATATATTATACGAATCAAAGAGGATGAACAATAAAAAGGATATATGAAGAAGAGGTATAAGTATTACAAAATCATGAGTGGTAAACATTTATTTTTACTACATATATATTTATATATATTGTTGCGTATATTACGAAATAGCGCCCTGTGATGGCTGCTTTTACTCTATTACATGTTATATATATCATGAGCCAATTAATCGTACAGTCTAAATTTATTTGTGACCCATTTGTCGCATTAAAAAATATTTCAAACTATTTGTTTGGAACATTTTTTTATACAACGAATGGTTTACCAGTAAATTTAGATGTTACAATTAAATAGCTCAACATATATATTATATTATATTATATTATGTTATATTATGTCATGTTATATTATATTATGTTATATTACGAAATAGCGCCCTGAGATGGCTGCTCTCGCGATATGTAACAGTACCCATGGTACATAAGGGTACTTATGATTAATTATTGTTTTTATATAAATGTTATGTATCTTTCAAATTCGTTTATATGTTTCTATGTCTCTATGTAATTTTTTATGTGTGCATGTTTGCATGTGTGTTTCTGTTCTTGGGCATATTTTTTGCGAAATGTATTAACCTGTGTTATGGTTCCATATGTTGTACATTTTTGTTTCAGATATTGCAGCGTTTCCTGCTCTATTTATTAATTTATTATTATCATATGTCTTTTTAATTATATCTATTTTATATTTATATGTATTTATATGTATCTTATATTTATATGTATTTATATGTATCTTATATTTATATATATATATATGTGTGTGTTTCTTTTCTTGTATATATTTTTTACGAAATGTATTAACTTGTGTTATGGTTTCGCATGTTGCACATTTTTGTTTTAGATATTGCAGTGTATCCAGTTCTATTTTAGGTGTTCCAGTGTTTCCAGTGCTGTTTTAGATGTTCCAGTGTTTCCAGTGCTGCTGCTTAATATTACATTACTTTCTATTCTGTCGTCTTTTGTCGTCACTTATATTTTGTCTCGCATTTTCTAAATTTGATCGTAAATTAGACCTATTAAGATTTTAGATTGATATAAATTCCTAGTTACGTAGGTCATTTTGAAATTAAAGTCAATTATTAATTAGGTAGAGTATTTGTCTCTTCTTTCATTCGCAATAATTCTTTTTCGCGAAAGTTCTTTATGAAACTCCGTCTATTGTGCGTTTGTATATGGATCAAACATTGAACTTGTTGCAAATGCACATTGGAAGGAGGTTTTATTCAATGATATCTTGTATAAAAGGAGGGTGGATGGGACGTGGTTAGGGTGGGTCTCCATTCGCAGCAACCTCCACGTGGTGAGACCCGGGCACTATTTATTTAATATATAATTATTAATTGTATCGTACAGTGATACGCTACAATTAAAAATTATGTAGTAAATAATTAGAAGCAAATGGCTGCCATAGGTTAGTTTTATTTAAATGCATTTAGAATAAAACTTTGTTACCCTAGATATAATAGATAAAAGAGTTTTGCGAATGAAATTGTCGATAGTAATTCTTTCGAACTTGGAGGCAAATGTTTTATGATTTTTACCAGTAAAACTACTAGTTTGGTATATGATGAGTAACACTAAAAAGATACGATAGATAGATAGAGTCCTTGAACTGTGGGATACGTAGATAAATTAGGTAATTGGTTTATCTTATACCTTGTCTAAACAAGCTAGTTTCGAGCAGAAACTATTGGAAACTGCCCGAAACTAGCTTCTGGATAGTTTAGTCTAGTATGCTTAGAAATATTAATCGTGTAAAAAACTACAGGTATCGTTGTGCTCTCTCTCGTTTAGAAAGAGAGAAGAATGTGGATGTTACCTAGTCAGACAGTCATTATTCGTACCCTATGCAAAGTTTCCTGCAAGTTCTGCAAAGAGAGTTTAAGTGAATCGCAAATAGCTTAAACGTAATACGTAGTCCTTAGCATGATATCGTTTTCGAGAGATTAATTAAAATGATTTTGCGACGCGAGCGAATAGAGCATTTTAAGCCGATGCTTCCGCATTAGCCATTAGGCGAACCGTACCCGGCACGAACCGTAGCCTTACCTGATAATACAGAATACTGCTTTTACAGCAATTGTTATTTCTACATCGATTGCCACTCGTTTCTCCTACATCTATCTACAATATCGGCAACAGATTAATGCTAAACTTCTTTAAGAATACGCATGGTGTCTCTGAAGCAGAGCCATCAGGCGCAGGAGCCAAGGGTACTATTGTCCTAACGGGTTGTCATTCGGCAGGAGTTTAGTCGGTGCCGGTCCCGAAACGCGTTCACGTCTGGACATTTTGCGGGGCACGATATCTAAAATGGCAACAGACATGTACATTTGATAGGGCAGTCGATTCGATGGGAAGACCGACTCGGTTTAAGCAGAACAATACAGCACAATGAGCGGCTGACGAGGTGTAATGCACGGCATGAACGGATAGTCGAGAGACCGGTCGTTGCTAGTTAATTCCTCGATATTTCGAAACAAGCCACCTCCGGGGGTGCGATATTACTTTACGTTTAAGTAACTTGCAAAGCGGTCGTTAGCTTTCCGCGCGAAATAGACGTAGTGTGTGGGAAGTTAGGCATTCTCGATGGCACGCCCGTGACCAATGGTCCCCGGGGATAAAGGTAAGCGTTGCTTTTGTCACATTCGACTATTTCGATTTCCTTGAGGTAGACGTTGTTAAAATTAATGGTACGATGTTGCGATCGGTGACAAGATAAATCTAATACAGAAAGTTGTTCGTAATTTTCATTTACATTTCTTGCAGAACCAGTATTTGTCGATATTTTAAGCCTTATTCCACTACTACTGTCCAATAAATACTGTTTAACATAATTGCGAGAATTCCGTTGAGAATTTCGTTGTTACAGATCGACAGTTAATTTTGATCGAATCACGTTTTCTTTAATAAGATGAAATTGTAATTGTTGGGAAAGTGATACAATAGTATAGCTAAAGTTCACGTTTTGTGTGAATCTTCGTTGAAACAAAGTCAGAGAATAGCTAGTAGTAACTGTTAGTAGAATAGCTACTTTACGGGAAAGTCTATTATACAAATTGGTATTGTTCATAGACTTTCTCGTGCTTCTTTTGAAATTCGAAAATTTTCTTTAATCAAATTGAGCATTAAAGAGAAACCGAGTTAGTGAATGTAGATTACAATGTAGTTGTATTTGTTGAATTTAGCAGGATGGCCATTTAATTTATTAATGAAATCAAGTTGTTACACGACTTTGAATCTTCTTCAAATTGGTAGACTATAGATTCCTCGCGGACATTCACTCGGGGACTATATATATAATCTCGCAGATGAATGAAAACTGGAAGTTTAAATGAATTATTAATTTCCACCATTAAGGTCCACCTTATCAATCTTATCTGACTTAATTGTCCGGCATTATTTGTATCTTTTATTGTTATATGCATATACGAGTACATATTTATTTGATACTTTTCATCGATAAAAAAAGTTCCCTAAAAGTTCCTTGTCTCGAGATGTCTTGTATCTTTTATTCTGGAATTCATTTTGCTCGCTAGAATTATTTTAAAATTTAAGACGAACTATAGGTGAGATACGAGTATAGTGCAAATTGCTACATTACGAGATGCGACCTGAGGCGGCCGGTAAATTTATGAATGCTTGTCCGATGTAAATTTGCTTAAAACGCGAATAAACGGTATAATTTACGATAGGGAGATTGTTATCCTATTCTAGCTCGATATTATGCAGGAATTTTTATTGCTAGGTGCACAAAGATAGCTATACTTTGCGCTTTGTTACCCAGATCGCTCGATTTAACTATAAATCGTCGGGGATAAATCATTTTTTTGAGAAAGAAAACTAGCAATGCATGATTAAGAGTAGTACATATCACTTTCTATTGTGATCACATAGTTATTCAATTGAAATTTTTTCTCTGGTAAAGTTTGTTGTATATAACATCTTGTTCCATTTTATGTAATTAGTACTCTAATGCATATATTGAATTTCGTTATTTACTAGTAATACTTTCATGGATCTATAAAAGTTTTGTAGAACTAAATGACAGTGCGCACTTTCTTCAAAAGTAAAAATTAATTTCAAATATCTGTCTCTACGTTTTAATATATATTTTTTTTAATTTGAACTATACAAAGATAGGCAAGGAAATGATTTCCGTTTTTTAATCATCAGTGACAGCATCACAGTTTTGTACGGTTCTGTGTTACACCATCAATGAATAACGTGCATCGATGAGAAATTGTGCAAAGCTGCAGCACACGTTCGAAACCTTCGAATCTTCTATCTAGGTACTCTTGTAATATAAACGAGTACTCGATGTATAACATATGTGAAGCACGTTATTAGCTATTGAGGAAAATGAGGAGGCACCGTTAAATATCGGGCTCTGGGGACAGCAAACTGGAAAGCTATTCTTCTTTTTTCCCATATTCGCCAGATTACCAGATGTACTATCTGTTCTCATTTTCTCAAGCATGCATAAAAGTCTGTTCCCTTTTCTTTTCAAAATCCGTTCGATTATATGTGTTCCGTAACTTATACTCGAGTATAAAATTACCACGAAACGCAATGTTTTTTTAGATTTTATCATGTATATTTCGTGCGAAAATTGGAATTGTGCAACAGAGTTTACTTCGTCAAATTCTTTCAGTTAATGAAATTCCATGGGTCCGTATGCGGGTCTTGGAACATCCACCGTTCGTTAAACGTTCTTCCCGTGGAAAAAGCTTTTCCGAATCCGGTTTTCAACCGAGCTGCGTCAGCTTCGTAAGCCTCGTGGAACGAGCTCTCGCGGCAAAGGGGCTCGCGTACGGATAGTCCCGTTAAAGCAAGTTCGAGGCACGAACGCAATCACGGAACGGTCCGCTGAAACTCTCCCGATCGAGCGAGGAATTTTCGTATGCATACGCGTGCACCAGTCGCGAAACTTCACCGAGGAAGTAGCGCCGAGGGTGGCGTGCGGCGTACACCGCGAGAGTGGCGGTCGATCCGGTTGGATCGTCGCTATCGGGAATTTCACAATTTCCGGACGAATCCAATAATTTCCTTGTTTGAGAGGTACGCGTTCGTTCCCGCGCGGCAGCCCCAGTTACTTCGTTCAACTCGATGAACTTAACGATGATAAAATGGATTTAAATTGCACCTCGTGCACCTGCACGCGAGACAAGCAAACGCGGCGAGTTGCCGTGGAGGAAACGGATAACGAGGGCGGGGAAACGTTTTCGTTAATATACGAGTTCGACGATGAGCAAACATTTGCCACGAGTTGATTAGAATCCGAACATTTCTTTCTTTTACATAGCGTGTGTGCCAGTGGTTTCCAACCGAATATTTCTATAGTGTTGTTTGAACAGTATCAACAAATTGTTTTCACTTGCGTAGGTTAAAAGAAAGAGAGCCGGTCAGTCATTTGACGCTGTCACACGTATCACCTGTATAGCGTCAATCGTTCAATTTCAGCCTACCTGAAGCTATCTATCCATCAAAAATTCACCTCGAAAAAAGCGAACAAGACGAAACTAAAAAGGAGATCTAAAAAGGGAAACACCCAATAGCTAACAAAGGAGTTCTCGCGGTTCGTTTCCATCTCACACTCGGTACACACCGTTGGGAAGTGCAGATTGAAACCCAGAATAACAGCTAAAAAAACCATGTCAACGATCAACGCGATGAAGTACCTGATTTAACCGCAGTTTAGTGTTTACCAAGCCCTCGACAATATCTGACGAACGAGCAATCGATAGAGGAACGGTGCAAAAAAAAAAAGGTTTCGAACCGCTTTTTATTGACGAGTCTGATAAGGTGTGCACGTATGTATGTATTGTACATACGTATTAGTGTCGGTGAACGATGATCGGTAAAGTTGGCGTGGTTAAATGGAAACCCTCTCTTCCTCTTTCCCTTCTTTTACCACTGATGTATCGTTAAAAATTCAATTTTCGTTGCTTGTTACACAACAATTTGCTATCTAATAATATTAAGAATTTTATGATTTGCACATACCAAATTATAGGCTTGTATTGCACGTATAATAGATTGGAGAATGTGTTGTATGAGCCAAATTTAAACGATTCGAAGGTAGAGCGTGTATAGATATTTTGTATATTTTTACTAGGTTTAAAACTGCGTCGCATATTTTTGCGTGTACTAATCGATGCTGGATTTCGTTTTCGAGGGACGTTAGTTCTTGTATGCGCGAGCGAAATTAAATCCAGCCTTTGTAATTTCATTAACTGAAATGGCCAGGAATCAAGTGCGAACAAGCACTTGATATATTGAGATGAAAAATAACATGTGTTCCCCGGTCTCTTTAACAACATTTATCAGTAGTGGTCGAACGTGATGTGAATGGCATCGGGACTCGTTCCCCGAAAGAATACGTGCCTTGCGTGAGATATTCGCGTGGAGACGCACGAATCTCGGCGAAATCTCAAGGAACGATGAATTTCATTTTTCTCTTACGTATCCCCGCCAACAGCACTTTGATTTTTGCCCAAGCTTTGTAACACTGTTTAAAGTATAAATTTTCAGTAGTTAATTTGTTTTCTATTCGGTAGAAAACGTAGAAGTGGTAAGCAGAAAATTTCATAACTTCGGTAGTCAAAGTTTCACGACGCGTAGCATATTTGTACAAAGTGGCACTTGCTTAGACACATCCATCAACATCTTTCGGCACTTCGGACTTTCCGATTTACAAGCCCGTAGTAACTAATAATTTCCGGCACCGGTGATTGATAATGACGTGCATGTAAGCATCGCGGCGAATATCGATTTCCAATCGCAGTATTGGCGAGTCCCTGTCGCGAAAATGTGCAAGCCTGGCCAATTTCCCTGTGCCGAATTCCGCGCGCCCTTCGCGATTTTCGCGCAACTCCTGTTAATTTGCTCCTTCGTTGTCTATCGAAACATGCTAGAATCGATTATATCCGGTAAAAGATAAGTATGTCACGCTAGACTTTTTTTTTTACGAATACAAAAACTAGAGGAATTGTGATCAGAGAAAAATTTGATTAGTTCGACTGATCTAATTTGCAATTGAATTTCAGGTAGAAGTGGAAGAAAGCGCTTCTCATCTTAGAGGACAGAGGGTGAAGAAAATATGGGAAAGGGTGACAAGAGGGGTATCTCGCATCGCAGCGACGGTGAGTTGAGCAGCGACCAGTTTGTTTGGTGTTAATTGAACGTCACGCCGACGCGGTGCAGTTGTTGCATTTTAGAAATTGCATTTCCCGTCATTACACTGCAGAAAATTATTAACTTTTTACCAATCTTACACATACGTAGATAGTTAAACAACAGTTTAAAAAAAGATATTATCCAGTGAAACATCATTGTTAGACTAAATTGTACTAAAAAATTTTTATTTCCATTTTTCTTTTCATTAATTTCGAATGGAAACGAATAACATAATGCTATTACGTCGCAGTATTCTTCACGTGAAAATTTTGTCTACGCAACCGTTGTCTCCCCTGAATTCTAATATCCCAGACGCGGTGAAGCATTGGACCGAATGAGATTAAATTATACGAGAGTCCTGGAAGCGAGATAGCTCGCATCGAGGGAAATTGTTCGAGAGACGGGCAAGTAAACCGCGGATAATATCCGTCGCACGGGTTTTAATCAATCGAGGCTTCTGTTCGTTAGATTTTTAACTCAACCCCGGTTGTGTTCAACGCAATAGTTGATCAATTTGCTTTCTCCACTTTTCCATCTAGTTCCATCTGCGCCACTTGTACTCTCTTTCCTATCCGTGTCCTAAAAGTATTTAAAAAATTGTACGTACGAACCATCTTTACATTCTAACGAAAAATCGTGGAATATTAAAGGGGAAGAATATCCATAAAGAGAAAGGAAAAAAGCAAACGATTGCACACTTTGTTCTTGTTCGCAATAAAACCCCATCAACATAAACCCTTCTACAAAGGAGGGTTACGGCTTGGCGCGAAGCAAACCGAACATAAAAAGGGTCGTCGGGAAAATATAAGCTCGCGTCATCCCCCTTCATTCTTCTCAAATTAAGTTTCGAGGGCAACGGAATAAACGCGGCAACTCATCTACGACACGAGGCCATTTTACCTTTGCAAGGGAAGCGTTTTCGCCTCTGGATTCACAGGCGTTGTTGAAACGACAGAGCGGTATGAAACGCTGCTGGTACGTGAGCGAAAATTATTTAGTCGTGTCATAACGTGTCGGATTGCGAGGAAATTCGCAGGGACCATCGCAGGGTAATGGTCAATCAGAAGAATTCCATCAGTTAAGATTATAGTTCGTTCGATTCAAGCACAAAAGGAAAACGTACGTTTCACATACGAAAGCTGATATTAAGTAAGCCTAAGACTACGTTTTTTGGATGTACTCTTCAAAGTACCAGCAGAAGGTGAAATTGCAACAAAGCTTGCTCTCATTTTTAGTTAAAGTTTAGGGGAAGAGCGCAAACTTTGGAGTAGTTCTGAAACTGTCGAAATAGGGAAAAGTTTTTTCGGAAAATTCGACTTGGAGGAGAGATCTCATTGAAAAATATTTTACTTCAAAATTGCTTTCAAAAAGTGTTCTATTTCATTTTACAGGAGATAGGAAAGGATTTGTAGATTACGTATTGTTAGTAGATTGTTCTAAATGATTGCAAACGAACGAAGGAATCAATCCGAATGATACCCGTAGTGTACTTTAGGGCACGTGCGGATGTAAGTAAGTACATACATCGAGTAAATTGAATCGTCGTCGTAGAAACAGACGAAAGGGCCGTCTGCATATTTGCAACCGGTCCTCGTTCGTCGTATCCTGTCGCTCGTTGTCCCGTTTCATCTGTTTGCCTGTCTCTGTTTACTGCATCGTGAGCGGTCCGATTTCTCGCGGCAGCTCGCGCAGCGAGCAAAGCGGATCCCGCATCGCGTGCACGGAACCCCGACTAGTATTACCAGCATCGAGCGAGCTTCCGTGGAATTTTCAAGCCCCGACACGTCGATTCGCCGCGTTTCCGATTCGATTTCGTCGTGTGTCGCGAGTTTTACACAAGGACGAGCAAAGCCGCGAAGGGAAATTGCTGGAAAAACGGAGAAATTTAGATTGCAATCTCGTTTGATGTACACCGCGGATCAGAATTATTCGAATGATTTATTATTCGTCAAAAGTAAATGCGTGTATAGGCCTCTATAATACCGCTTAATCTGTCAACTGGGTATCGATTATTTTTAGAGCTGTGCATAGCTACGATTTTAGCCTGAAATTGCGAATGTTAAAATGGACTTTTATTTGAAAAATATGCAAGTGAAACTGACTAATGGAGAGTTGAAAAATGTAGCGAAGTATGATAATTAGCACTCCAGGACCCGATCTTTTGTTCGCGATTCCGTCGCGAATGTAAATGCCAGAAACTTATCCCGGCCTTATCCTCCAGCTTTTCAGAGCTAGACAAGAGAAAATCTTAATCCAATGAAGGGTACGGCTTACGCTCGATAGGTATTCCATGAGTACAGTCTTTGTAGTTTTCTACTCCCACTTATTTCGCGAGAAGTGGGAATTACGAATAATCGAAATTCTTAGAAACGGCGTGACCTATTTTACCTCCTGTAATGCGGTGGGAAAGCGTTGACCCAATAACAGCGTTAACGTAGATAAGTACAGTTAGGAATGGAATTCTAACGGGTGGGATTAATTAAGGCAAAAAGAAAACGCATACGCGAATAGGAACAGCGTGTACAGTAGAGTCGACGTGTAGAAAAGAAGAAATAAAGCCAACTGAATGGTCGAGAGTGTGAAACGAACCAATCCTTTGTGTCTTCTTACCGTGTTGTCGAATGAATCGCGAGAACGGTATAAGGGTTTGGGGACGACACTGTGAAAGAGGGTGAAAGGGTTCGCGGTAAAAATTGCGGCTTGAACGTACAGCAAAAGGGAGGCGGAAAGAAGACAATGGCGAGGAGAATCGTTGGAGCAGAAGGCATCTTCACTTATCTTGAGAATAGACGTTTTGTTTCAAGTAAAGTTGTGGTCTATTCTTTCTTTTTTCTTTTCCTTCCGTGAGAAGGGTGAGAAATTTGTAGAAATAGTAGAAAAAATTGTTCAACAATTATCATGACAAAGAAAGGAACTTACTCAACATAAAGTCGAGGTATTGAGAACGTACATCGTAGATAAGGCGCAAAAGAAAAGAAACAGCGGGGAGATGTGTAACGAATAATTAGGAGGCGAAAGTTGGAAGCGTGGAAAGAACGGAAGGTAAACCAAAGTAGACACGAAAGGAAAGATAGTAGCTTTGGTGACTCTTGGCGCAGACGATGCCTAGACGTACGTACCTGTCTCTTCTCGTCGATCCGTTATTGGGATTTCTGCACGCGCCAAAGCCTCGAGAGAACGTCCCTGGCCTTTGCTTCCTGTGAATTATTCGAAATTCTTCAAGGGACGGATTTAATCACATCCCATCACGCATTTTAATAATGAAAAGTGGAGCCGCAATGTTCGATAATGTTCTCTTTAAGTGATTACCTCTCTATCACGTGAATTACATTGCAATTAACACCAGACTGGACTACACAAGAAATGAAATTAGTTAGAAATATGATATTTCTGTTGTTTCGCGTTATACGAAGTGGAACAACCATCGAATACAAAAATTGTCAAAGTCTTTGTTAATTAATTACTCGTAGTAATCAGTCGAGTTGTGACGCAATCGTGAAAGCGAGGACTCTGAATTATTATATCGACATCGTTTATAACCATTCTCCATAGTTTAACATTATTGATGTCACTAACCATTGGAAACAATGAACGATTAATCAGTGCATCTGATCTCCAACCGATTGTTAGAAACGAAGATCAAACGCCTTAACGAGTACAAGTACACCATTCGTGCGAGTGGACATCGTCATTAGACTATTCGTTCGGACTCTCAGGGAGAGACAAGATAGCGGCGCTGAGGGCATTTTCGGCAGCAACAACAATGCGGTTGATTGGACAGGAAGTGTTCGCCAGTCCTTCGTCGTTGAATATCCTCGTTATCGGCCACGGCCATTACGGAAAAAGAAAACGGGCAAGGGACGGGAAGTAAATGCAAATGCCGGAAGTTGCTCGGACATGGCGGTGATTTTTGCCTTTGCGTTAGTCGGACGATGGAACTTTTCTGTTTCCATTGAAACGAAGAAGAAAGAAACTTCTGCCGTTTAACAGGAACTGATTAAACGCATTTTTCTTCGACGAAACTTTTTATCTTTATTTGTTCCTCGAAAGCTGAGCCAGTTTTCAATCACGGATCTATGCGTACAGCGTTTTCCAATTACTTACCTGCTCCCCGATTTACAAGCAGGAACAGTTTTGGACTTCCCTCTTTTACTTTCTTTAAAGCTGTATATTAGCTAAATAATTTTTTATATTAAAGAGTCGATGGACTTGGCTAACTTTGACGAGTTTAGCTAATTTCACGAAAGTGGCTATTGCTCGATACGCCACGGCGTGGCTTTGGCACAGTGGAAATCTGACAATTATGCTACGCAGAGATGCGTTTATGAACTACGCGGTTACTGTTGCGGAGTATTGCCACGCAATTAGTATGTCAGACACGCGACGCGCTAGGTGAAACAGGGCGTCTGGCCTCAGACATTGGTTTATCGAGCGAACATAGCCAAGTTCAAGAGACAAGATTAGATTGTAATGGGTTAGTTGGTTTAACAAACAGATATTGGTTTGGAACTTTTGCGGTGTGCTCAACAGTCTCCTTTTGAAGAGTCGGTTTCTCAAAGGGGTTCAAAGTCTTTTCAAATTCTAATTATAGCTCGAGCTAATACGAAGGCTATATAGTTGAGTAATTTTTGTTTCATGTTTCTTCTCGATTAACTGGTTACTTGTGGTCCGCTGGTGTTCCTTTCAAACCTTTTTTCAAACCTTCGTTGAACATTTTACTTTATGAATATTAGCTTCATTTCGATCAATGCCAATAATGGAACTTAGTGCACGTAAAGTACACCTGTGCCTAACGTAAAGTGGCTTTGCTTGAATTAGATTTGAGAAGGAGATTGTAATCAGAGTGTAACAAATCCACTAAAGCCGATAGTGAAACTACAAATTGAAGAGAAATCGATTATCCAGTGGTGCGATCACGTACAGGAAGGTTTTAGAAGTTGCAGCTCGGGTCAGAGGGACAGAAGAGACAAATTCTTCTCTTTGAACTACTATGCTAGCCACGTTGCTTTTCAACTGGCAATACCCATTTCATGTCCTACACAGAGTACTGGATTACTCTACTTGCTCTAAAAAAGATCGGAGAATTTTAAGAACTTTTGTCACAGTAAGCAGTGATTCGCTTTGTCACATTTCAGTTTTTTATTACATTTTTCGCACCGCGGTAGTTTTTAGTAGTTTTTGTAAGTAGGGATATGTAAAGAACATATGAAATGTAGCGATATACCACATGGAAAGAATTTCACATTCAGATTTATTAAGATATTTGTATATCATACATAATACGTATATTGTACATAGAGAAATGTTAAATATGTTACAGTGAACTAAGATTCTTTAAACACTTCTCACCACTTCGAGCACATATTCCAACATATTCCTCTTTCCCACGTGTCAAGTAGAAAAATATCGATCTTTCTTCGTTGCTATTTCTCTACATACGTTCTCTACATTTACAATTGTAGTCGACTAAAATGTCCTGTCACTATCGCAACGTCTCCTATTGTACTTCCTTTGGATATACAAATGTTCAAAAACGACGCATTACCATAGCTTGCCATTTGACTCCTCATGCGATCGTTGCAAAGTTACAAAACACTGCGCTTATGTAAATCAAATACGTATTACGTAGTAAAAAGTACAAGTACTTAATAGTAGTTTTTCATAATTATATAGGAATAAAATTATTCAAACTACCGTCGTATGTTCAGATATTTTCGTTTCGATTTTAGCATAATACTCGTAGAAGTTCGATTACAGTTACAGAGATAAATATGTCACTATGCTAAAGTGTAGTACGAGCCTATCAATTATATCACATGTGAGAAAGCTGCGGAAATATAGCTCAGCGACTACGTACAAGGGGAAAGACAAGAGGACTTACAGTTAATAATTCTACGTTTGTTATACGCAAAGCGAGGCATGCTTAATTGCTCGTGCGTCCACGATGCGAACAGATGTCGCGATTCTCTTCTTTCTCACACACGTATACAGCCATTCTCTCCTTCTCTGTTTCTCTTTATGCCTATACTTTTGCACGCTAACCGCGGCGACTCGGGACCGATTGGCCATCAGCCAATACTAAACGATTAGTTACTCTCTGTTGAATATTGGCTTTATCTCTGAATTGTATCCGATCCGTAAAGCATAACGATATCTATTTCGTTTGGTCCTTCTGCCGCGAGCTCCGAACGAATTAATGGCCACCGGTATTGCTTATTTAGCGATCGCGAATGCTAATTCGCTGATCGAGATGTTTCGTTATGAAACGTTGCGGAACTTTCGTAGGTCCTGACAAATATTTCAAGTAAATACTGCAAATCACGTCTTATAATTAAAGTCATTGAATATTTTGTTAGACCTTTCTAATCGCAACTGATGTCTTCAAATCAGAGATGAGCAGTCTAAAGGCCATACAATTTTTGCGCCAAAAACGATCTTTTTATGCTTTCTTAAATTGCGAGAGAAACACTGCGTCTATTTGCACATTTTCTTGTGCATGGTTCCGAGAGATATATTGCTGTACGCCTCTTGTATGCTATGTCTTGTATCATAAAATAGGACGTTTAATGTATCTTATCCCGTACAGATCGGTATAACCACATTTTGCAAAAAAGAGAGTTGCACGACATAGAAGGGAAACAAATTTGTCACGTGTGTCACACAAGTTCCTTTTTCGAACCATTCCGATTTTCTTGAAGCCTTTTCTTTCCATTTACTTGGGTTTATTGGGTTTCGAGCTTTACTCTGCAACGAGACAAGGTTGCTCATCCCTGTTTTAAATTGTATTCTCAATTCGTTCAAATTTTCGTAATCAGGCATTCTTATTTGTTCGAATTGATTTAGGGTGATTTTAACATTGGGAAAAGTGATTTCATAAGCTTGGAACCTTCAGAGGATTTCAAATAGCTCGGTTTCACAAGAAGAGTGCGCACGGTTTTAAAAACTGCTGGTGGAATTGTTCGCTCCGTCGTATCTAGAAAACTATTATGCAACGTTACGTCGATCTAAAATAAACGAATAGAAAAATATCGAATCTATAATATAACTGTTTGTTCCACGTTCTAAGAATACAAGAATAGCGAAGAACACAAGTGGTGCTCCTCTTGTGACACGTGTCACGCATTTCTTCGTAATCGTACTTTGAAGATATGAATAAAGGCGCATGAGTGAATCGAAGAATCTAATAAATATTTTAATAGAAATGTTATGTACGAATTGTGTTTGTACTCGTAGACACATTTGATAAATCTTACGAAAATTGAATTTATATTTTCAAACAAAATTGAAGGGAGAGTGGAGTGCTCTATGTTTGTACTTTTAAGTACATTTACAAAATTATAATGGTACCTTAACAAAGGTTAACAAATTTCTAATTAATCGAAAGTTATACTTTGAATACAATTGATAATCAGGAAACGTCATCTAGCTTATATTTTAAGAGCTGTAAAGCCTTTCGTAGGTGGCAACGAACAAAGCAGAAAGAACGTTTCCTCGCAAAGAGTTCTATGCATTAAGTTCACTGTAAATTCTTTTTAAATCTCTTATATCGTAAAGTAACTAACATAAAAAATAAATACATCTATTATTAGTTTAAGCTAAAAAAATGAAAAATTTTCATAACTATTTATGTAACTCTTATTCATGTACTATTATTAACTATTATTTACTCGGAAAAGCACCTTTAGTGGGACATTCTTAAACATTAATTAGTTTTGCACATGAAACTGTTAACCAAGCAAACCATTCGACATGCAGCAAGAACGCGAGCAATGATTCTGATTCTACTAACCTTTTTGACGCGCGAATCGACGCGACGTTCGCGGCCGTCTTACCACATATTGGTTTGATCTACTGCGCGACCAGGCAATTGAAAGTAGTAAAATAGTTCCTCTCTGGACGCACTCTGCCACGCACTCTGTCAATGAGAACCAGAATAGAACCAGAATTCTGTACCTGAGAGACAGACTAATCCAAGTCCATTTTTGTTAGAAACTTTATAACGACAAAAGAAGCTTTCAATTTTTCGGTCATGCAATAAATCAGTTTTTATTTGGCAACTGTAATCGCTGCTGTTTTTCTCATCTACCGAGGACTAACAAACGTGGACTTGAGTTAGTCCGGCTCAGAGATACTGAATTCGAGGTTTCTCCCGGTAACTCCCTTCAGCTTCATCGGAAGCTGGGAATACCGTTTCCTGCAGTTGATACTAAAAAAAACTTTTGAATGTCATACGAAATTTTGTTCCATTAAGCGTATATCTATCCTACATTCTATGCGTTTCTTTTAATAACGTGGATCCTCCTCCTCGTTTTCTGCGTAGTATTTCGCCAAAGTATCCCTAGCAGCTTCGACAACGGCGCGTCTGCACGGATTGGGATCCCAGTTGATACCAGGACAGCCCACGGCCTCGAAACACGTAACCAATCGATTTATGTTCGACGGACAACATTGAACAACCGCCCAAATGCAGGCTGGCGGACTCTTTACAGGTGGTCGCCTAGTAGGAGGGGCGGGAAAGTTAGATACTGGCATTCCAGGACGATACGGATTAACTCCCTGTAAAAAAGAACAAAGTTCTCGATTGAGACTCAATCAGACCTTAATAAGATTCTCGAGTGTATCATTCGGGCGTGTATTTCATGAGATAATTGAGTCTCCGGCTAATCATTGGCTACCCAAGTCTTTCACGGACATCGCAATGCATCTCAGGAAGCAGTCTCACCTGATAACTGATTTCGGTGTCGTCAAAGCCCGACCTTATTAAGAAGTTAGGCGGGGCGGTAGGTCCTATAGGGTTGACTATTATTCTTGCGCTTACAGGCAATGTTCTCCACCTGGCTTCCTCGTGTCGTCTCGATTGCTCGTTCGTGGTATGTTGTTGCCTCGCTGTCTTCGCTCTGCGGGGAATAAAAGAACGCCTTATATTATCAGCTCGCGTCGAAAGAGTCAGCTCATTCAGCGCGATTCGATCAAGCTGTTTGTTTGGTTAAAGTTCCTTGCAAAAAAAAAAAATAATTTTTGAAAGATATTTTCGGAAAATCAAGCGTTAATATTACAGGATAATACATTCTCGTTCATTTCGTTAAAATTTAATATTTAGTCATTCTCACAATCTTTCTCTTCATTCGTTTCACTACCCGGTACCTCTTCATACCTTCGTCTCTCAGCTTCCAGCCTCCTTTCTTCATCCTGTCTTTGTCTCTCACGTTCTATAGCTCTCCTAGACTGGTTTGAAACTAAATTGACTGGAACGAGCTTGGTGTCTTGTCTTCTACGCTCTTCGAGTCGTCTCCGCTCTTCGAGTCGCCTCCGCTCTTCGAGTCGTCTCCGTTCCTCGAGTCGTCTCCGTTCCTCGAGTCGTCTCTGTTCCTCGTAGCTTAGTCTCGTATTCCATCCAGTCTGACTTCTCCGAGCGTCCGCTTCCTGCTGGTCTCTCGCTCTTTGCTCGGCTTCTTTGCTTATCCGTTCCTCCTCGTATCTTCTAGACTGTGCTCTTCGAAATTCTTCTTCTCGTCTCAGAGCTTCCCTCCTTAGCTGCTCTTGCTGCTGCCTTTGCCGAATCCTTTCGTCCTCGATCCTCTGAGCAGCTTCTCTTCTTCTAGCCTCGTCCTCGTATCCCCGTGGATCGATATTCGTCGGGGCTGATGGGCCGTGAATCCTTCTGTTTGCTGGACTTGGATAGCTCGGGCGATTATAACGTTTCGTTTCGTCTAATCTTCTATGGTATTCTAGCAAACTTCTGTTGTTCGATTCGTTTGCTGTTTGTACACGCACTGGCTGGTTCCGTCGTATGTACTCTTGTAACCTACGCTCCTCCTCGAGTCGTTGTCGCTCGAGCTCCTGCCTCCTTCTGATCGTTTCTTCCCTTCCTCGATTCATCGAACTGGTCACGTTTATCGCTTGGTTACGTTTCAGGTATTCCTCCAACTTTCTCTGGCGTGCTATTTCTTGTTCTCTTATGCGTCTTTCTGTTTCTGGATCGTACGGCCTACTCGTATTCGGACTAGCGGGCGAGGGATATAACAAATTGTAAGGTTCGTTCCTATTTTGTTGCTGCTTCCTTCTTTCTTCTTCTTCCTGCCTTTGCTTTAGCATCCACTGTCTCTCCCTCTCTTCCAGATTCCTTCTATCCAATTCTTGCTGTTGTCTTCGTCTCATCTCTTCCTCCCATCTGGACTGTTCTCTTCTGCGAGCTTCTTCTTCCCGTAATTTCCGTTGCCTTTCTTCCTCCCTTAAACGATTTTCTTCGCGTCTTCTTATCTCTTCTTCTTGCTGCCGTTGCCTTTTCATTTCTTCTTCGTACGTAAAAGGCTGCGGTCTTGATTCGTGCCTTCTGTAAGACAATTCAAATTCTTGTCTTCTACGTTCCTCGTCCAGCCATCGATTTCGTCGCAATTCTTCTTCCTGCAAACGTCGTCTATGTTCTTCCTCCGGCTGCCACCTGTTCGACGACCCTCTTTGCGACGCCGGTTGCAATCGCCGCCGCCTCTCTTCCTCCTGCTGCAATCGTCGTCGCCTCTCTTCTTCCTGCCTTTGCCTGTCTTCCAGCGCTCTTTCGTACTCTTCCCTGATCTTTTGTATGTCGGAGTTAGTTCGATTCTCCACGTAATTTCGTCTGCGCGCCTCTTCCCGCTTTTGCTCCTCTTCTTGCCTCCTCCTCTCTTCCGCCTCTCTCAAACTTTTCTCATAGGCCAATCTTCGTCGTTGGTTCTCAGTCTGCAATTCGTCGCTAGACACCACGCCTTCGTCCTCCCCGAAGCCCCACATGGTGTCACGCTTACTCCGTTCTTCGTTCTCTGCAACGTCAGTCTCATCGAACCACAATATCTTGCGACGCTGATTAACTCCTGGAATTGGGCTATCGATGGATTCCATTTTAGCACGAACCTCGCGCTTCTCTTTATTAAAATACAAAGGCTGGTTGGCTGCTTTTACCTCCCTCTTCCGAACACCGCGATCAGATGTCGCGGGCAAACTAATCGACTCGTTATCCACGCTAGAGTTACCTAAGTCTCCACGGACGGGTAATTCATCCGGGCGGCCATTTTCTTCGTAGAAGTGCGCATCCATGTCTCCTCTATTCTGCTTGACCCCGTTCATCGCGGCCTCTAATTTTTTCAGCTTCACCAACTCGTCCCTCTCCTCGTAGTCCTCCTCGCCATAGACGTCGTATTCCAAATCCAAAGATATCGGAGTTACGCCAGCCCATGGTTCCACTTCCTTTGATTTCTTCTGGCTGTCGATGGAATCTATCGATCTTTTTCGTTTATTATTAAGATCGGATGCCTCCAATCCCTCGCAACCAACTTGTAACTCCGGTACTCCGCCTATACTAAATGGATCCATGTTCGGTGGAACCTCTGTATTATTGTCGTCGAATGAGTTGGACTGTTTATGAAACAGTAGCCTTGGACTGGTAGCTTTATACTCGGGTGCTTTTGTCTTCCAATTAGTATGGCTCGTTTTCTTGGGCGCCTTGCTCTTACCTTTCGACAGGGGTTTTGTGACAGGAGTCGAATCCAGAAGGAATTTCTCTATCAGCATGTCTAATTTGTATATTTCCACGGAGCCTGGTCCTTGATCTTGGAACGTGCCGTCGGCTACAAAAGGGTCCTCCAATTCGGACGGAGGAGGCAGCTCGCGCGACGCTGATTCGACTCCCTTTGTGTCGCTACTCTCGGCCTTCTCGTCCGTGAATCTCCGAAAGGAGGAGGCATCGGGCTGCTTATCTTTGACTAAAGGTGAAGAATTGTCATCGGCTAGGTTCTTCCCAGCCCGGTGGAGACCGGTGGAGTCACTTCCGAGATGCTTGGTTTCATAGGGTTCCTCGTACTCTGGAACGTTCATACGTAAGTGAACGAGCTTGCGTCGAGCGACTGTTTACGTAGCTTGCAACAAGTGCGTGGTTAAATTTTTATTAGATTTAAAATTTGATAACTGTGTTCACCGTTTTGTTTCTGTCGAGTAACGAGAAAGAAACATGGACAGGAGGAGAGAGAGAGAGAGAGAGAGAGAGAGAGAGAGAGAGAGAGACAGAACAACGGAATTAAATTGTTGATGTAACGAACGCCAGACGTACCGATGAACGAAACGTCGTCGGGTTGATTCTTGGCAGGATTTTGATCCTTCCTGCCCAGTTGGTCCTCGACTCTTCCATAAGCTCCATGCTGCCGGTGTTGCGGGGCTAAAGGGGAGTATTGATCGAGGGTAAGGCGGATGGGATGGTGGTGGACGGCAGTCCCCACCAGGCTCGCGTACACCACCAGCCAGACCGTGGCCAGGACCACTGTCACCCCTGGCTGCATCGTTCTGCAATCAAACGGATATGTTCTTCGTTACGCTGCTCTTTCTGTCTGCCTACTAACAGGACTCTCTCCGCTCCGCCATGTTTCGACTGGGACAAGCGAATCGTTCGATTCACGAGTCGCTATCGTTCGGGCGCACGGTACTCGCGCATTTTTACTAGGTTTACGGGGTCCACGAGAGTGGGTCGGTTTAAACGTTTCTGCCTTCCGGAGGCCTTCTTTACGCTCCAAGGACTCTGGAACGGCGCGAACGCGACGCGTGAGCACTTTGCGTCGAATGAAATTTCTCGTTAGGTATTCGTGTCGCGTCAAAGGAGCGGTTCCGCTGTTCCCGAAGAATCCCACGTCAGAGCGATTAGGTCGCCGCGACGTTATTACTGAATTTTAATGGAACGTAGGAGGATATACTTTTGGATGTTCCTTCCTGAATCGAGGGCTAACGAGTTAAGTGGTAGGTTTGTGGCGATTGAACGGTTGTATCGAACTTGTATAGGGGAAGGTTGATCAATGTTTCCGCGATGGCTGGATTTTATAAAGTTCGCTGGGGATCGATTATCACGTTTGCACGCTTTGCAAATTCGATCGCCATTATTCATCGGCACTCGTAATGGCAATTCGGAATTAATTGGCTATTCATAAGTTCACTGTTCGAAGAGGTTAATTGCTTACCGATCAAGTATAAATGTAGTTAGTCTGAAAAATAGCCTGCCCCGTACGAGCGTGTTATAAAACTTGTCTACGAGGATCCAACATTTTCTGTTTCTGCGCGTCGGAATATTCTACGTATATCAGCTTTTATCAATCGATATCAGATATCGATATAGCATGCAAATGTTTGCCAATCACTTCTGGTATATCGAAGGCAAAATTCAGTGGTCACCTGTTCCCTGCCACGAAATTCATCAACCAACGCAACTATCACCTCCGCTCAACAACGTTGCACGAGTTGCGAGCCCGAAAATCCCATCGTTTCCGGTTCGCGTTTCGATCGATTTCGTACCAGGTAAACGAGATCACATCCGTCGGTGCACACGAGAGCCGACTATCGATTTCGCGGCACTCGATTGCCTCTCGAAGAAACGCCGCGCACCACCACGTCCACCCCCTATACGGTGCCAGGGGTGGTACACACTCCTCGTGGCTCTGTTCCCGATCGGTTCGGCGAAATTCTCCGCTTTGTGGGCTCGCCTCTACAGCTACTGTACTCTGCTAATCGGCTGGTGGAAAGAGAAGCAACAATCGGTCCTCGCCGCGTTCGAGATGAAGGCGCAGCGGGATCAAGTGATCTTGACACACTGTCGGTGCCAGGTCGGAGTGGCTAAAGTTAACGCTGGCACCACGGTCGCCTGTTGGCGGCCGGCACGCCGCGGAATCACACGCACGCACAACGCTACTACGCTCGTCTCGACTTCCGGATGGTGATGTCACGTCGGCGGCGTTGGCCCAGGGGTCATTCATAATTTCGAGCAATTGCGTGCGCCATCGATGCCGCTGTCAAGTATACGTTCGCAGCCACTGAGAAACCAGACGAATCGGAACAATTGACCCGTTCGTGACCAAGCAATATTCAGATGATGCAAACGTCTCGGTGGTGATCAACTCTGGACCGGTTCGCGACGGAGGAATCGTTTAACGGTTGGGTGTGAGGGGACTCAAAGGCCATAAGTCTCGCCCGGTCAAGGCTATGGACGGGAAAATCCCGGACCGTGTTTACTGCGCCTCGGCTACTTGAGGAACGCGTGTGCATACGTTTATTCGGATAATATAATAATATAGGAGAGGCTGCGCGAGACAATCAATCGAGGAAGGACGAGAAAAAAGGACAGAGTATTATTTTTCTATCCTTTTCCAACGACTTTTTATCTTATAACTTTTACAGTTACATCTTGAAAGTTTGACGAAAGTTCCGAAAATTATGCTCAGACTCGAAATAGAACGATAATGGGGCAAGTAAGGGAAAATTACAGAAAATTAAGTATCGTACACGTGTTTCTTAATATTCCTTGCTCGACGAAGTTTGCGCTCCATCTTTCTTCCAGTCATCATCACTTTTAGCTCGCGCGTAATAAGTTTAGACGCGTTGGTTGTGCAAACTTTCTACCATAGATCTTACGGTCGGTTGACCAAGAGGCGCTGTTTCGATGAGAAACACCGAAAATCAAGGGATTTAGGGCACAAAGGATTTTCTGCTGGCGCAAAGAAATCTTAAAAGCAACTCGAGGATTGATTGAGAACAGAGTTACTCCTTCCAGAAAATGGGTGACAATTTCCTTTTCTATCGCTGTCGCTGGAATTTTTTGTCGCTCTAGAAAGAAAGTTTCGACGATATAATCCCTGTGTCGGTTGCTTCTTGCAGCCTGGGTTTATGTTACTGGGACACGCCATAGGATATAAAGTAGTAAAATTTCTATGAAAGTCCAATGTCGTTGATCTTATAATTACGTTACACTTTGTTCAATTTTGCTCAACGCGAGGTAATTTTTGTCCGCAAACGAGCTCCCAAAATTAGAATCTTCGATGTAGGGTAATAAGCCTAAAAGCGACCGATAGAGGCTGGTTCACTTCGAAGGTAATTAACGGGCTGGTCACCGAGGAACTTCAAACGCCGTCAAATCTTTGTCAAGCTAATTAGTTTTCTCGACGCGCCGCGGGGCACCAATCGAAAAATTCTTGGTCGCGGTCCATAGATTGTTGAGCACGGGTTGAACGAAAGAAAAGTGGACAAACGGCAGACGGCCACCAGCGCAAATTTAAATCGTACAAATTGTCGCAGACGGGAGAATTAAAGTTACTTTGGAACAGAGTCGACGATTCGGTTCAACTGCCGACGTTCACAGCTTTTTCGCACCCCTACCAACTTATCCCCCACACAGCCAACCCTCATTTTATCCGTCTAACTCTAGGAAACCTTTTTCTCTGTCTCCTTTCTATTCCACTCTTGCATACCTCGGAGCAACGAGGCGGAATGTTACGGTCGGGGATATACTTTCAGACCGAGATACGAAGAAGAAAATTGGTTCGATCGTGTTTTTCACAGCGGGGGATGGTACGGGCGCGCGTGCGCTCATCACTATGTGAGCGTGCTAAAAGGATCTAGAAAATCAAGGTTTTCGTATGTTTCGTAAGTACTAGTTCGGTATAGTTCTAAAATTTTAGGCTCGTCAAATTCTCGTGCATTTCGAAACGCTACAGAATATACCACAATCTATCCCTGTGTGGTGGGGATCAGAATACACCCACAGTATCGCCTGCTTGTCGTAAAAGGCGACTAATAGGGACTAGAAAGAGTTAACGGAGATGTGGAAAAGAAAAGAAAGACAAAGAAGCATCTTCTTCTTCTTCTTCTTCTTCTTCTTCTTCCTCTTCTCAATGTATCGCATTCATTCGCTTGATACATTTTTTAATTTACCAATAGCAAATAAACAATTAAAAAACATTTCATGTTGGAATACTGTTCCATAATAATGTCGTAAATTATCCGTACAGACGGTTTTTGGAAAACAAGCTAGCAATTTATGATTCTAATTATGCAAAAAGTTGAAAATCTGCAATTTGTATTTGCGTAATATATGATCGAATTGGATCGTGGGCTGGCAGATGCGCTTATAAAGCTCATAGTCAACGAGTAATGGAATAATAGCACCCACGGGCCGTGTAATAAAAACGGCACCGGAGACTATACCGTTCTGTCATGCAGCCTTTATCGATCGAACCAGTTTCCGCCTGACTTTTCGGAGATAACGTATTGAAATATTGGAACGTCGTTTCGCACGAATCCTGCTGCCAGAGTGTACAAGGTGGCACTAACGGGAAGCGAAACATTTTTTCTCTTTTTTCGTTCTATTTTATCGTGACCACTCGACGTTCTTGTTACTGTTTATGACAAATAGCCCCGCTGTCGTGAATCGTTCGAACGCGGGGATATTTTTCCGACGCGAAGCGATTTCGATCTTGCGTCGATTGTTTGAAATGTTTCGAAATATAAATCGAGGCAAACAATCTATCGATTATATCCCATTTTGAAGTATCGCAAATACTATCGATGATACCGATCGGACCAAAAAGGTGTTTCGATTTTTCGAAAATTTAATGATTTCGAAGAAGAGAATCGTGACGAACGTAACGAGTAGTATATAAAGTATTTAGCCGGTAGATAGGTTGTATAGGCAATGCGAAATGCTGGAACAATTCGCTACGGATTCCGTGCCGGTATGCCAGAGATATACCGGCTATTTTCACTGGATAATGTACTGGTACATTAAAGACGTATTGGCCATTTTCGAGGTAGTACATCTGTTTTCGCGATAACGAACGATGGGCCAACATTCTCGCATTAACACAAATAATACTATGGCTCGGTGGTAGTAACGGCACTTGTCTAGTTTTAAACGAGTCTGTATAAAAATATGCTCGTAAATACGAGGAGATTAATGTATTTGAAACAGTTGCAAAGAAACTCTTATGTTTGATACGCAGTTAGTTCGAAATGATAAAACAAGTGTCAATAAATATTCTTAGTAGCAAGTTCTCATAGAAGATCGGTTCACAAAAGAGTGATCCATTCGTGACCCATTCGTGACACGTTTCTATAAGAAAGAAAGAATGAGAACAGGATGCAATCACGTTATCAAAGAGCCACCGGTTCGACCAAGCGTTCGACGGTAGCCAAACAGGATGTAGTTGCTAGCGAAACGATTAGCGTTGAAACTAATTGAAGGTTAACGACGGTCGGGGGCGAGAAAAAAGTGTCACCTAATTAACGGTGTGCGGCCGCCTCGTTGCTAATCGGTAGGCTGGTTCGCGTCCAGAACCGCTAAATGAGATTACTTATTAGTAACGAACGATTTTCACAGCTACTAATAGTCCGTGGGTTTCGATCCAGCGTGGCACGATCAACTACGGTATGAAAAATCGCGTACAGTGCCGACAGATTCGGACAGCTGCATCTCTTATTTCCAACCCCAATAACCAGCGTACCACAATAACCGTCAAAGTATTCTTTGGCACGGTATCGCAAATGTCATTCCAGAGCGGTAAATTAAAATCTCTTTCTCCGAGAAAATGGTCCCCATTAAAAGAACGCGCGAAAGCGTTGAACGGAATAAACCGGAGAACGGGTGGAACGCGTGGCGACGACGTAACCTCGTAACCGGTAGCGGGGTGGAAGCTTGCGTGCAATGGAACCGCGGATAATGCAATCTCGCGTGGCAGTCGGCCCCGGTTCTAAAGGCGTACACACGGTTCGAAGGCGGAGGACAGCGTTACAGGAACGCGTGCGCTGGTTCGACTTGTAAATTGAAATGCACGGGTATAGCTGGCGCGCGTTTAGAATGGAGGTCACGCATGGCTAGGAGGATGCGGCCGCAAATTATAGGATGATTATAAATTAATGCATTAGTATCAGGACGTGGCAGGCGTCAGAGGTGCGAGAGCGCGGTCGGCGTTATCACGTTACTCGCGAGCGAGCGAGCAAAATAATTAGAACGAGCTTGCTCTGCGTGTACTATATAGCACGTAAGCGGCTGAGGAAAGCCTATTTCCGGCTAAACGGATAACTCCCCGGGGGTATTAATCGCAGCGACGAGTAGACGCTGCTTAAACTGACGAGACCAAGTCGAATCCCGGACGACTCGCGATTTCTTCGAAATTGACCTTAATCCGCGACCATCTCGCGCTGACCTCTTCAGCGCTCGTTAATTAGATTTGCGCGGGGAATCGTTCTCAACCGAGCCTCTCCTCGACTTGAGACGGGGACGCAAAGATTGAAATTGTTGTTATTGGCTAATCGAAATGTAGGCCTTTATTTATATACTCTATCGATGCTCGTTGACTTTATCTCACACGACACCCTTCTAAATCTTATCCAACGCGAATACCACGCACGGAAGAAGCGGACGAGGAAACGAAATTTAGAAAAATTTGATCGCTCAGCTAACAAGCGATGCCCGCGACAAAATGTAGCGGAAATTGCACGCCGATCGTTGAACATTCGACGCGGTTTCCGCTACGCGACGCTGTCGCTCGAGCAGACGTGGTACCCGTTCAACGGAGAAAAAGGAGGAAGGAAACGCTGGAAAAATCTCGTTAGAGAGAGGCGGCACGTTTTACGACTCGACGAAGTCGAACGGCTCCCCCGAGTTTCGCGGTCAGGGCCGACGAGGTCGTTTTATCGCCCCGATCCAAAGCTACCGGCAGCGATGTATGCTTACGAGCATAAGCTCCGTTTAATCGAGAAACAATCGGCTTTTGCTTGGCTCGGTTCAAGCAACAACGCCTACTATTTATGGGTCATGATCTGTTTGATCTTCGAACATATTTCGGATACTTTTTTGTACGACCAACGTATTCTAGACGCGAATAGACAGCAAGGCTGGATTCGGGAGGTATTTCTCGGATAATGGTACATATGGCGTTCGACTTGTGCGACGTTCCTTCTAATGGGAATTCCGGAAACGTCGTATGGAAATTCGTAAATCGGAATTCGCTCGCGAACAACTCGTACGACAGTGTCGTATTAACGGAGTGGCGTTCCAATTCTTGGTGGAGCGTATTGCCATTTTCTCGAGCACAAATGGCCGAATCGATAACGAATTATAGACGTTTATGAACAGAATATAGGGACGTATACGATCGGCGAACCGTACAGCTGTGTCCGAGTACGCATCACGTACAAACGTGTTAGTTAAAAAGTACAGAATCAATTAACTGGTTGATAAGAATTTATCGTCTCCTCTGTTTCTACATACTAATTTCACACGCTATAAAAGTTTCAGGCCCTTATAAAATACCCATACATTTAACCACCACCGTCCCTCGAATCAATGAGATCAGCTGAACGACTCATAAATAACTCTCGTTCATTTCAATTGTACTCATTCTCGTAACCGTACACAATTTTTATTAGAATTATTAGAATTATCTAACCGTAACGAGAGGTGACCACAAATCACAATGAACAACATCTAAACGATCGTGATCTTAACTACGATCACATCACGGCCGTGAACTTGTTAGGTCACCAGTTGCACGTCTAATTCTATCTAATTGATCGGGTTCATCTAGGAAGCGGTTTAAATATAAATCTGACCGATTCCCCCGCAGGAAGGGATCGAAGGAACGAGCCAAGAAATGCGTTCTCGAAACGTTCGTTGAAGTTTTGATGAACAACGTCCGGTCACTCGAAGGGTTCCGGGTCCTCTTCGATGGGGATGAACGGAGAAGGGCGTAGATAGCAGATTTCATGAAATTACAATGAAGCTTGATTCGAGAAGTTCCGGGGAAACAAAGCGGAGCCAACGGCGGATTAGCAGTCGTTGACAGGCCACGGTGAACCGTTCACGTCGCTGGTAACAAACAATTAATTTGCCGCGGTTGTATTTAGACACGACGAATGAAATAAAATTTGCCCGTTCTAATTAAAACCGCCGCCCATTGCTCAGAGTGACGCCGCTCAGCCGTGGGTGTAATTCGAAATTTATAAAAATATAAAATCTTTTTTTATTGTAAAATCAAATTTAATAATGTTATTGCGTTGTCGTTTGTCAATTTATTATGGTAGTCAATCGATCATATACGTAAGATGTTATATCGAGGACTCTTGGGAAACCCAGAACGGAGAAAAACATAGCCTAAATGAATCACTGGGATAACCCATGCAGCGTATGTGCGTAAGCAAGATTCAACGCATACAACTTTCAAACTGATTCCGTTACGTTTGATAGTAAGCCAGCTCAACGCTCAACGATAGTATCGAACTCATAAAATGATAACAATCCGATAGTCGCGGTACCAGACGATCGCTTATGGGGCGGCCATTAACATAGCGATAACAATTACATTTCATGGTAGAGTTGTTTTTCACGTGGCCATCGTATTTTAATTCAAATATCCATAATACAGCGAGTATAGGAGCCGGCAAGCTAGTTAACCGGGTTCTAATTCAATGCACCGCATTACCGAGCGAAAAGCGTCGAGCCTTATCGTGCATTAAAGTAATTAGCCATTAAAGCAATTAGCCATTGATAGCGGATGGAACGGCGCACCTTTACTCCGTGATAAGGGACGCAAACTTTTCTCTATGTTCGGCGGAAAATCGAACGCGAACGACGTCGTGAAATTTTAATGAAGTGCGTTTTTCTCGTTTCGATCGGTCGGAAGATAATCGAATAACGATTAACCCAAAATTGGACCATTCGATGACTATGACGAACGGTACGCTTTACGCAAGAGTAACTCGCAAGGAGACTAATTCTTGGATGCGATCGAAAGAGAGGATCAAGTTGGGAGTCGACGAAAGTGAGTCAAGAGCTGTGGAAATAAGTTATTGATTGAAAATATTAAACCAACGTTTAATTAAAAGTCGATGCGCGGTACATTCTAAAGTACTTTGCGTCTCTTCGGAAGTTACTTAGATACTTACTCCATAAACACTTTAATAACTTTCATTCTATCGCAAAAGTATTAGTACTAAACTTGCGCCAGACTTCTTTTTGCCCAGAAACAAAATTTTGTTCTCGTAGAAAAAAAGAAAATACGGGCGTCACTATAAGTTTCCAAGTACTCTCACAAAAAATTACGGGACTAATTTCATCGCGGTTCTAACGAGGCTCATTAATAGCAACGCCAAGAACTCTGCATTCTTTTAGCCTGAAATATCTTAAATAACGACGTGGAAAACTTAAACAAGTTTATCGCGCGGACTCCTGAAATTGACTCGCTAATCGTAATTAGTTTTGAACAAAAAAGACTAACGCGAGGCGGACAAAAACGGAACCCAATGATTATTGCTTGCTCGATTCTTTCCAAATTTGAGCTGAATAACATTTTACATTTTCATTATAAAGAATGAAGACACGAATACTGTTGATGGGATAAATTGTAATTACGTTTGCCAATATCATTCCGCAATGACAATGTTTCCCTGGAACCTACGATAACCATTTTCGCCAAGCCACGTCCAGGGATCACTGGTAAAGAGATTACTCTGTGTTTCTGTATTCGCTGTGAGTGAGGAGGAATAAAAAAGAGAGAGGAAGAAATAGTCGAAATCGACTGGTTACGTGTATATGGTATGTGTGCACGTACACAGTCCCTCGGGAAACGGTAGAAAATAGACAGTGGAAACTGACGTCGCGGAACATCAGCGAAATTGTCTGTTCCCCATTAGTCGAGCGCGACGCTCGTTCGCCTCTGAACCTTCGTAACGTTAGAATAACGGGGTACGGAGTAGCCGTAAATGTAAATAGGCTTGGAAGCCGCGAGCGACAATTATTGGCCGATCTCATTTTGCCGTGTCACGCACAGCACACAAAGCGACCGCCATGTTTGCATATGGGGGGATGATCCTGCACCATCTAAGAGGAAAAACGACGAATCCAAGCTGTTTTATATCAAAATAGAATCGAAATTCAATATTTTTATCGTTTAGTCGTTGTTTCAATTATAGATTGATTTATTTGCGGTCGAATTTAGAAGTTCGGTTTGCCGATTCACCGAAATCAGGAATAGCTTCTTATAGAATATTTCAGTCATGGTGTTCTTTATTCATGGATGGAATTAGAATGCTCTAATTGAACGCTTCACGTACAATTTAGTTAAAACGATGTATTTATACAGCATAGTTTAGTCAATACTGCGAAATCATAAATGCATCTACAGAATGCTCCTTTCAGAATCTATGTGCTAAGATTTAATGTTAGGAGAATAACAGAAAATTTCATCGAGTTTCTTTAATATTGGTATCAGAAACTAACAGAATCATATAAATTCACGTAAGCGTTCATCAGAGACGTATTATGTAACTTATATTGTCTCATTACCTTCTATATTTGCACGTGAGCACGAAACGTTTATAAATTCTTATAGCAATACGTGACACTAGACTTTGTACGGTAGTTGCTTGGAAACGTCGTCTATTCAGCGCGTAATAGAAGCTGAAAGTTTCGCAGACACGTTTTATGATCGTTCGGTTGAAGATCCACTGAGATTTAACACTTTTTATACGTGATAACTTTTACGATAGAATGAGTTTAAGCATAGCATAGCATAGCAAACGACAGGAGGATAATGGTACAATGTACATATAAAAATTGGTATCCCTCTTAATGTCTTGAAAAAATCATGATTCGAAATAAATAAAAAGATCTCTGTATTACATTTAATGTGATATCTAGAATTAAATTAATCGTTTGTGTTATATTCGCAGTTTATAACACTGCAAAAAGAATAACTGCACAAACACGTTAACGATATTCTTCTGTAACAAGTTCTGTCGTAATCACAAGAAAAAAAACAAACAGGTCTTCTTATGGATCATTCTTTTTCCCGCGCATTTAATATGCATCGTGGAGATAATTTTTTGTACGTTCAAGACCATTCGCTCCTTAACATTCATGACTACTTAGAATGGTAAAAGGAGGTTGACAAGTTGGATCTGTATGTAATTTTCCAGATGATATCCTACGTTACGTAGCGCGTGAAACTTTTTTCTTGAAAGAAGGCCGCTCTTACGTTTCTTTGATGGTGTTCTTTCAAATGCATCCATAGATATTGAGCTGTTGCAATTTCGATAAGAAACCACGTTCATACTTTTAATGAATGTAACTGTGAAACTGTGCAAGTTGAGGAATCGAAGAGTATACCTCTGACCTCGTCACGATATTAAAATATAGTGATCAGTGATCAGTTAAACGTCCACTATAAAATTTTTAATTAAAATTTTTAATTAAATTTGCTGCTTTACCACCCTTACATACTCTTTTTTGGTATGTGCCAATATCTTTCATTGATCTTTGTTTTCCCGCTGGTCAATCGCTTTTATTACATTTTTCCTGCTGCGTTATAGGTTCGCCTACGTTGTGGAATTTCACAGTGCGAAGCAAATCACGCGGTGCAGTTTTAGGTTCAGAAATATCGTGACCATGACATACACTACAACACTGACCTATTACAGGAAGTTTGTGTATACCCATGAATAAACTTTGTTTTGTATACCTCTTACGAAGAATTATGAATAAACGAAAATGTTATTAATACATCGCTGGCACCTTGATAAATTACTTCTTCGAACGCTTCAAAATAAGCCACGATCTATCCCTGTGTGGTGGGGATCAGAATACATCCACAGTAACCCCTGCTTGTCGTAAAAGGCGACTAAAAGGGGGAAGAAAAGGTTGATGGAGATATGGAGAAATATACAGAAAAAGACTATTTTGTATTAGGGAAAATAAGAGTAGCTTGCTTTCCTCTTGCTCGAAGAGAAGCATCCTCTTCTAGAGCGTTAATTCTAGGAAAATACCAGAAAGCTGAACCTATCCTGTCGGTTTAATGTTTATATGCAGTCGGTCGATGTTGTTCGTGATTATTTTTCCCCGTTTTAGCATCCTGCGTTGGTACGGTACACTTAACCAACGAAGCAAATTGTTCAAACTTTAACGTCAAAGGTAATAATAGAATCCTGGCTGTTTCCCCTTCGAGCAGCCCCACGATCGGACTTTCCGACAGTTACGGGAGTAATTTGCATCTCCTTCGAGAATTTCAACAGTCTCAGAAATTGACAGCCAGGACCAAATAGAACTAGAATTAACCAAACGTCAAGCGTATTTTAGCGATATGCCATCGATGAAGTAGCAGTTCCTCCACGCAGAAGAAATCGTCACTGTTTGCTTCCATTAGCATTAGGTTTGAAAATTCCATGAATTCGCGAAACAGAAAATACAAAGTTAAAGGCAAATCAAATATACAGTCAGTATTGACAACTACGAAACCGTTCCTCTAAACCGTTCTGCTAAATCAAACCAAACATTTCAATAAAAACTTGTATCCCTCGGACGGGCGGTGGTGCAACAAAAGCTTTCACAAAAATCCGATTGTTCCTTCACTAAGTGTGTTCAACCTTTCCATCCCACTGAAAAATTACGCTCGCGAAATCGAATAGAGCCCTTGGCAGTGTTTGTAAAGAATCGTTCGATAACGCTTGAAAGAAAGGCGAAAAAAAGCAGAGCGAAAAGAAAAAACGGAGGTAATATAATCACACCGTGAAGCACACCAGTCGAAACAAAAACGGAGAAAAAGTTGCAAAAGTAACGCGTGTGCACGGTGCAGGGTAAAAAGAACGTTGTCGCATGCGCGGCAGCTTCGAACTTTTTTTACCGTTGAAAGAACGGTGTTGAAGTTACCGTGCAATCTATTTCATACTTGAAAAATTACTGTACATACGTTAAAGAACGATAGCGCTTAGTCTGCGTATATATAACGCAATCGGTGTTTCCAAAATTGTCATATATGTAGAAACTGAAGTACCGATCTTTTCATTTCACCGATTCGTTCAAATTAATTTTCGTCCTTCCTTCGCATCGCACATTATCGATCTCGCCGTATACGTGTAATAAAATACACGATGCAATTTGTGCCACGCTTTTCAATTCGCCGTGTCTAAACAGCAGTCGCAGCAAAAAAGGGGGCGGGTCGAGACAGCTGTCCTCCTCCATTCGGAGTGCTTTTACAGCGGGAACGATCGTCTCGCGCAAAATTATTATCGCGTGTCTGTCATGCTCAACAGGCTATTAATTATACGCCTCATTGCAGTTCCCTGAGGGAGCGGGGACGTAAGGGACTGAGAAAGTGAGACCGATCTTAACAAGACGTCTACAAGGAGGCCTGTGCTTCCTGCCCGACCAATTCGCCCTCTCCTTGCGATTCCCTTTGAGACCAGTTTCGCTTGGTCATTCGTCTGTCGCGTTCGAATTTCCACTTAAATTGACCGATTGCCGCGATAAATCTTCGCTGAAAAGCCGAGAATTCTGATTTTCGGACAAGTCCGGCACCAGTACTGATTAATTTGTCGTCGTATATTCGTTTTACAACAAATGTTGCACGAATCTTCTTCATGCACGATTGGTCGTCAATTTTTCCTCGTATCTTCTCAATAGCCTCGTATAATCTGGTTCGCGTGGAACGGCTCGCGAAAGCAAATCTTGGTCGCGCACTATCTCGGTTGACGCAAAATGAAGCTGCACGGATAGGCTATGCAAAGTACAACATTAGCATGAAGTGCCCCCACTCGCTCCCACTTTCTCCGAAACTTTCAATTTCAAAGTATTGTTACACAGTTATACAGTTACAGATGACGCACCCACCAACGCAGTGTAATCAAAAATCGTGTATTCGCGTGCAACGTAAAAGTTTCCAACCAAATTACGCTATGCAAATTAAAACACCTGCCCCGTATGATATTATACAGAGTTGCTATATAAATGCAATTCGTAGACGGACTTCTAAAGCCCTAACGACATCTGGCGAATTCAGGAAGGTGAAGCGTACGAATATCGTGGCTGGCACAATCTAGATGGTTCGATACCAGTTAATTATACGGAATTACGTAACTCGGGGGAATTCAGGCTGATACCAGGACGAATTTCGGGGCATTCGCTAAAATCAGACAGCCGAGAACGAGGAAAATAATCGGATTATACAGACAAGCATGCTTCAGATACTTGGTTAATCCAGTCGTTACAGCGTCCCGATACACATCGTGAACGAGAGAAAACGTGTACTCGTAGACTGGCTACTCTTACACCGCGTCGAAGTGCACGGATTACAACGAGATTCGTCCTCGACCAATCGCGGTAGCTCGTTGAAATTACGCGAATGGGTTCACCACAATTAGATCGTTGTAAACTGCGAGCGCGCCTCGTATTTATGCGAGATATAGATACTGGATCGCAAGCCTCGGTTTAATCACAAATCGGAATATGTATTGCACAGGATTCGAGTGTCAGACTGGAATTAATCTAGGATCGTACCCCTATCTTTGTTTCATGGGAGATCACACGTATCGCTGAAGTCGGGATAATTCATGTGGCTAACTCGTATTTATACTTCCTCCGCCATTCGTTTCTAATATCCAACCAACGCAACTACGCCAAATTATTATCAATATTTCACACGTCAGAGCTGGAACTTTAGATTTATCTTTCGAACCTCTATCATCCACTTTAATATTTGTCAACCTGTCCAGAAACTTGCAGTCGCGAGTCACATTCGGGGTGGCTCGGCTCGCAAGATTAAATTGTTCGAAAATTTATCAGGGCCACGGTTCCCAAATGTCACGCGTCACCCCCAGCGTTCGTTAGAGCAGTTTCTTGGGAACTCGGCAACTACCCGCAACGCGAAACCGCGTCGGCCAACTTCTTCCGCCGCCGATCCGGCTTCTAGACGGATCTGATCTGATTGCGTGTCCCCGTCTCGATACACGTCGACCTCTGTTAGAGTGATTCGTAAATCCGTTTAGAAAATTACAATTACATCCTCGCAACGCGTTCGATACGATCATCGTTGGACGATCGGATAACGAGACACCAAGATGTCAGCCTGCGTGAATCGATATTCCATAACACCTGCCTCCGTGGCGGTACTAAAAGCGTCGATTGAATGGCCGCTGCTCGCACCACCTTGAATCTTTCAGGATCGTATTTAGACGAAAGCATAACCTTTGATCGTGTGTCTGAGAAAGGCTGCAGCTTAGACGCTCTAATGTAGAGGCATTATAGAACGATGCGCCGTCTTTATCGGGTTTCGGGAGGATAAGGAAAGGTTAGAAGGTGTTGATACGCTTTGCATTATTGGGTGACACGTTGAGTAGCTTTGGGTGGTAATTCGTCGAGGTCGCATCGAAGAATGGAACGACTGTTTAACGACTGGTCGTTTAGCGACTTCATGGAAGTAAGAGAATCGTTCGTTTTCATTGGTCGTGCGCTAATCGCTCTGATTAAGTCCGAACAAAAATGCGCTCGAGATTTTTTCAACACTCGGTCTTTACAAGGTCCCTTTTACGTAACGATAAACGACTGTTGTTAGTTTATTTTTGACGTTACATTGACTGCAAAATCACGTAGACCACTTGTAGAAATTCATCGAGCGTACCCATATTTGCATCCACCAGCGTTCCATATTAACAAACTGGAAAAAAGACCAGCGCATTCGTTCCTACGTGCTGTCCAATTTTCCAAATGGACGTCAGCTACTCGAAGAGAGCATCTGCATTGAGTAGTTATGAATTTACATTCACATATCCCTCGTGTAACCCGTCCGTCGATCGCGTTATTGAGCCACAAACCTGTTTCAGTGCCCTCAAGGCACGAGCTGGTACCTCTAACGACTCAATCTTAATTTACATGATTTCGATGCCTGTTCGAATAGTAATTAAGATTATTGGGACAGACTACATAATTATAATCAATTTGATAAAGATCACCATGTTTCATCGGTCATCGTCTACTTCAAACTTCAACTTTGGAATGTTTCACGTGGAAGAATTCCTATTCCTATTCCTTTTATCTTGCGAAACAGACAGAAAAGAGTATACACTGGGAAATTTTCAAGTAGATACTTTAAAAAGAAAAGCCCGTGCCGCTTTGATGCCGGCACCCTTGGTTAATAAATGCAGAAACGGAACGAAACAAACGAACGCAACGCCCAGCGTAAAAAGACGTACCCTAGAGTAATCAAGCGATCAATTGAAAATGTCGTTTCAAAGTATAATCCGATGGGAGATTAAATAATCCAACGCTGCTCAAAACGGTCGAATTAACATTTCACACCAGTGGAGCCGTTGCTCGAAATTGTTTCTAGTTTGTCTGACTGGTACGTTGCTCCGCCTCATTCTACTTCCATCCTATTATTCGCCGCGACAGAGTTGGGGCGAGTGTAATAAAACTCGAATAGAGGTCCCGGGATTTATTCATGAATAACGGACAACAGTTTCATTCCGCGAAAAATTATTCGTTAGTCACGAACCTGTGTGTACCTTTGCGCGGTACTCATTCCGCGTCATCCTTTTTAAAAGGATTCGCCATTGGCTTCTACTGCACACACAGATAGTCTTGTTCATTCGTTCGAACTTTGTACGAAAAAATGTAGTTTCTCGAAATCTCTCTTGTCGAAGTATCAACGTTTCGTTGATATGCCCAAGCGTCCAAATCCAACTGTTGGACGTGGCACTGTTGAACGATTTCGAAGCGTTCGGATGCCAGAGAATAATCACGTGTATTGGTCTGTGCAGCCGCGTGTCGAATCTCGCGCCCGTGGAATAATGATTTCCGGCTGTGGTGCTAGGTTCCGCTGCTTGAAAACCATAACGAACCATTACGTGCCGGTAATATGCTTGTTCTGGCCAGATGAAGTCGGATAAACGTGTCGTGACGATGAGAAAAGGAATGGGAAGGCTCGTCACAAACGAAGAACGAACGAAGAACTTTAAGAACGAAGCTCTTCATCGTGGATCGACTTTGTTCGTTTGATAATTACACGAAAGAGATACGGATTATTTGATACAGAATCATACTGAATTTCTGAGTTCTGTTAGGACAGTTTATCGCGATATTACGTACACATATTGGCGTGCGCAAGTTGCTCGGTGGAATTAAAAATCGTATGATATTAAATGCTATTAAAAATCAGCAACAAGGAAAGAATTCTTTATTACATCACAGTACAATGATAAGAAACCGAGAGAAGGAGTACATGTAAAGATACGCGTAAAAAGATACTTACAATGCATCGGCATTTTCGGTATCTTCTCGACGCGGGTATTTTTAGCATGGAAGAAATATTGATAATTCTGTATGAATCGTAGAAAGGCGTCCTCATGTATTTATTCAAACTTTCCAGCGTGTGGGCGTACCGTGGTATTCAAACTAAAAGGGCGGTTGAAATTCGTATATCTTGCAAGAAATGTATAAAAGATATCCCGGACATATGGTAACTTAGCGCTTGCGAGACATTGTTTCGAAAGTGAACTCCGGGAAACAGAATAATTTTCGAAATCTCACGCCAAAAAGACAAACATCAAGCAATGGCGTACGCGTTTGTCATGCGGAAAGAAAATTATTAAAATTTTTCTTTCGACATCGAAATGTAAACAAATGTAATGTTACATGTTACTGAAATTTGTATTCGAACGCAGATTCCATGCTTCCACCGATCAACAATGTGAAATGCATGGAAATTATTGATATATGATGTGGATTTTAGTAAACATGACAACAATCAACAGCTACTTGATATTCGGTGCTTGCAAACTTGTTGGTACGGCCATGAATCATTGTGGAATGAAAGAGCGCAAATGGGAGCTTCATTCGCGTTGAAATGTAACGTGTGTACACAGATAAGAGCAATGTTTACGTTACAATATATAATTGGAACGACGAAAAGCGAAACGAATAATTCCAATACTTTCGTGCAGCAATTTCGTTCCAGTAATACATTTCATAAACAAATTAATTAACGCGACATCATTAACGGAAATTAAATTAAACGGTAATCGGTAAACAATGTCTACGTTAAACGCATTCTACGTTAACAGGAATGCATCGTTCCAATTTTAAAATGCAAAAAATGGTTCACTGCTACCGCTGGTAGAAGTTAGGCTTTTGGAATGACGATTCAATTTTTTACAAACTGGCTTCGAACGAGCACACTCTGACACGTATACGGAAAAGTGTAGAGGCGCAGGAGAAATTGGCCCGCTGTGCTTGGAGCGTGTCGGAAATTTATTGTCTATTTTACAGGGTGGCGCTCGCACACCCCCAACCGGATAGATTCGGGCGTCCATTCGAACGGACGCGAGATTGTCGATAAGCCTGCACGTGAACATTAATCTGTAGGCACGGGATCGAGAGCTCTGAACGCCGTCGCGACCCCGTGCCCTTTCGAATTATTCCCGCGTTTATCTCCACCCTGTCACCTCTCGCACCCCCCTTCCTCGAGTTACAGTGGAGAACACCTTCCCCGGCCAGGAAAAAATTTTATTCGATAATTTTCCGTGTAATTCGGTTGCCATCCAAGACGGGGTTGCCTTCAGAAGATGGAACGATAGGGAACGAAGGATAGGCGGTGCTTTGTTTGTTCTAATCTTTTCCTTGCATAATGTCGTGCGTTCGTAATCGTTAGTCTGAAACGTATCGAATAGGAATGCGATATTCTTTCTAATCCGTTGGCAGCAATAAACGATTGAAAACTAACAAGCACCACACCTGGAATGGGCTTTCGAACGATTTCGAGTCTTCTTTTTACGTCTCGAACGCGAATTGCACATCCAAACGCATTTTTCGTGTTTAAATCGAATCCATCGGAACAGATTTACCTTTTCCAATTTAGTTTCTTTAATCGTTCCTCCCTTTATGTCCCGTGTTTTAATTTTCCTGTACACGACGGAGTACAACTTCACACGGCACACTGACTATGAATAAAATTTAATATGGGCATACGTTGTCCAATTGTCAATTAATTTTGCCTCGTTAGCAAGCAGGCGTGACAATAATCGCGTCCATTCAGAGGCCTGTCAATGAACACGTTGACGACGTTTTATGGACCACGTTTCAAGCAGTCTTTTAATACCCTGCACATTGAATAATTGATTCCTTGTGTCGCGTGTTCATTCATACTGCAATGTACCACACAATCGTACGAATGTAGATGAAAAATTCATCGTGCTATTTTTAAATTTCCGTTACGTTCTAATTTAATTGCTTTCTGAAAGTATTTCCGTGTCGAAACTGTACCAAAATGACACGTAAATACTTAATCAAGGAAACGGAACCATCTTACCACAATTACCACCTCGACGAAGCATTAACTAGAAACCGCGTACTGTGCGAGGGTATGTGCAATAGATTTAAACCACAAACAGTTAAAACAGAACATAAACTCAGAAATGTACTCGCAAGACCGCACGAGTAGAATCAAATTATTCGAAGTCATTAATTTATGCTCTAGAATGTGGATACAATATGATCTACGGTATAAATCTTTTTATATATTTAATTGCTATTTACGCTATCAAGTGATAAATAATAATGCAATGAGTTAAAAATTGAGTACGAGACGCGGCTGCGATGGAATACAAATGCCAATAAATAAACTTGACAAATTGCTTAACTAGCTTATTGATAATTGCGATAATTAAAGGTCATGGATATCGTTCGTGAATATATTAGAATTACTACAAAATATATATCTAGATCGATTGTAGCGCACGCTGCAATAAAATGTGAACCGGACAGTGGCAAGAACTGAACACACGATCCTTTATCCCTAAAGTACAAGTAGAGTAGTATCTATGGATGTTTATTAGAGAAGCGATGAACTTTGCTCCCGGGTATTAAGTCGGTAAATGAAACTTTGTATCAATGTAATTTATGTAACTGGCTAAATATAAAATGAGCATGAATGGCGCTGTTAAAAAACAACAGCTACAGTGAAGTTAAGGTTATCAATGAAACGAACTTCACGATGATTAAATTCACTAAACGTCCAAGATTGATGGTATTCTAAATTCAGACAGACTATTAATTGTTCTTTCAAACGACATAGACCAGTCTATGAAAAGAATAATAGTAAGTAGTAAAACATTGACTTAGCTAAGAATCTCATAATCACAAACAGGTACCATTTAGGAAACGAAAATAAACGGTGAAAGGCGTTCGATCGTAGCCACTGGTGAAGCTTTCTCGTCGTGTTTTATGTAAACGATGCTCTCGTCATCGGCCTTGATGGAAATACTTGAAGATCGTTGATCACGGCCGCAACCTTCGCGTCGGGTTTTATGCTGTTGACATTACATTCTTTCGGTGACATCAAACGATGTCGCGTCGTTTTTATAATGGTCATCGCGTAGAGACGCTTAGAGGCGGCGCATTACGGCATCGGAGAGTCAGACTTCAATGACATCACGACATTCGTCAGTGTTCAATGACGCATACGCGATGTCTCTAGCCAAGAAAAGTAAACGAGAACTGTACTTTTAGCGATAACGATTTTCACGGTATCCCAATACCTGTAGGGAATCATCGGTACAAATCTTCTCTGCGACGTACAAATTTTAATTGAACAATCCGTTCGCAAGAGGAATCGGAAATGAGTTTCACCCACGTCCCCTTGCATCAACCGTACATCTATCACTATCAGCAGACCTGAACCATAAAGTCAATCAGACGAGCTTATCGGACGAACCTATCAGACGATCGACAGAGAGAGGAGAAGACACAACGAAGCAGCTCTCCTCGACGAACGGAAGGGAAGGAAACGTGAATCTTGGCCTCTATCGTTCCGCAACTGACAGACACGTCCGTGGCTCGCGAAAAACTTGTTTATAGAATATCATGCGCTGTTATCGCGCATTCCGGCCGTTGTTTCTCCGGTTTCTCGCATGGGCACGATCTATAATTACGAACGTGCACGTCGAAGAGTAGTACGAACCAACACCCAAGACGACGCGGCGGCGACGCATCGTTTGCGCCCCATCTATGCAAATAGGGCCCCCGGCCACCTAACGCTTGTATACACCCACGATTTACGCAGAAGCGGATCTGGCTACCATCGACGCGATTAATCGATCAGGATAATAAATCAAACCGCGGTTGTTCCTAGCAAATTCCGGGTGTTACGCTGCTCGGTAGCTTAAACTAACATAGCTAAATTACAGCTGTATCCTCGCTTCGGAAGTATTACCACTTATCACGCTAAAGAAATTCACTATGATGTATAATATATCCTGGGAATACACGATATCAAATATGATACATCAGTTTAATCTCGGCTCGCGAGCAATTTTCTGGTCCCTCTATTGTGCTACGAAAGTGATGGCAAGAAACGAGAGGCAAACAGAAAGGAGCAACATACACATATGAAAAGAGCGAATGTAGATCGAGGAAGGCCGATATCGCGTATCAAGAGATGAAGAAGGTAGAGGGAAACGAGGTAGAGGGAATCAACAATTGCGGATGGCACCGTGTATTCCTCAGAAAAATGAATGATCAGGAAATAAAACGAGGCAACTAACTTGTAACTTGTGTAACCTACTTTAGAACGAGCATGTATCCCGTATGTGCTATGGCCATGTGTCTCGCGTAACGCAATAGTGGTTCGTGCACAATTTTCTTTCGCCCCGAAACAATTTCACTTATCGCTCGAGGCAAAGTAAAATAGAGAAAAAGAACAGAACGGAAGTACAAGAGACGCGCAATGAAGAAAATGGAAGGAGAAATGGAAACAGTGGCGAAGAATTATCCGTGACATACGACACTGTATCTTTTGGATATTAAAGTCGAACACCGCAACGTGTTCAAACATTTGCAGTCACGATCTGTTCCAATTGAATTCAGACCGCTCGTGAAAGTTAATCTCGAGATAACAATAAGATTAAGATTAATTTTCTTGCTATGGAGTGTTTTCGTGTTTTGCTCAGACTGCGCGCGCAAACATTTGGAAAACATTTCGATACACATGAAAGAACAGTCCACGCTTACGCCGCATATAAATTGCGCGGTACGTGTGTGTGTGTGTGTGTGGTATGCGTGTCAGCTGTAACGTCGAGCGTATCACGCCGCAAGAATCGATATTGCCCGGCAGAATTTATGGTCCCGCGTTGGCCGAATCATCGATTCGTGTAATGACCTCATGCACCACAACTTGCCCGGTAAATGAGACGTCGCACGATATTGGACAGTCACGCATATCCGCCGGAAGACTAGGAAGGATCAGGCTGTTCCTTGGAAATCCTTGAAAAAAATTGATAAGTCTCACGACATCGGTTGGGAATGTTGTGTAGTCATTAAGCTGGAAATCGTCTTTTATATTTGGACCCGTAGATGATATGCTAAGCTTCCAACTCTGTGCTCTGGAAAGTTTCTCTTCGGTTCGAGACGAAGACAAAGACCTTTAAACAAATTTTTAGCGGTAAAAAGATAACTTGTTAAAATAACTTTGCGGAGAATTTCTATCCAATATTCTCACAAACAGTGTGACAACAATTAAATGAAAACAACATTTAATGAAAGAATAACAAAAATTCGTTTCAAAAAGTCCGCAGCGTCCATATGCGTGGATATTTTCGGCAAACTAATTACATTCTGTCGGTTGGATTAACTTCTCTCGTTTCTCATTGTTCACTTTTCGCGGAAAGCTGACGAAAACAAAAAAGTAGAAAACGCGCCTCGCTTTTCGAGGGAAAACGACCCGAAAACATTTTCATACGAGTGTATTTACAAAAACTTTGAACAACGGTGCATTTTGACACGACAGCTGCGCACTTTGCTTTTCCACATCGAATCATCTTGAAACGCATTACCAAACGTTTATCGTAAAAAACGATTATTTCAATGGAAAATGCTTCGATTAAATGGATTTCATCTAATCGCTCGAAATGTCAGTCGTTTATAACCGATGGAAATCGATGTTGATGATAAATAAGTTAGGAATTGCACTCTGATTAGCGTCGTAGAGGAATATCCCGCGGCGTTGTACCAGTGAATTTTGATTAGGGCCTGTTTCTAATGAATTTTAATATCTCATACCAGTCTCTCGTAAGGGTCTGCCCGGTATGTATCTAATGCGCGTAATTGCGTCAGTGTCCCGGTGATACAAATTCCAAAGTGTTCCACGACGGTCTTAACGATCATTTACGAGAAGGATATTTCCTAGGCATTACAATAGGCCGCGTTCGTTATCGCGAGCGAACGTGAAAATTGAACGTTTAATCGATTCGCATGCGCGCGCGTCCATCCTACAATTACGTTAAATAAACAGAACGTAGTAACGTGTTATTACCAACTGTTATCGGGAATTATTGCATCGATTATTAGGCGTAGCGTTATTTATTAGTCGGAATTAAGTGCCTCCTCTAATTAACGAGCTGTACGTGTCTAGTGTGTAACGCGCCAGAAGCTGATAATCGAGAAGACGTGACGTGTAGAATAATCGTACAGTTATTCGTCCGAATGTTCGAAATCCACTCTGTTAACGAAGAAAATGCACGCGTTACATCGAAAAAGAAGAAGGAAATAAAAATTATTTTAACTGTACGCATCATATTTTTCTAAAATCTCTTCTTTTCTGGTATATTATCTCTTTTTATTTAGGTCGGTTCATTAAATTGTAGGAATGTTTAAAGCTTACAGTTACTCAAAAAACACTGTTGCATTACTTGCCGCATCACTATTTTACGAGCTACTAAAGACGCTCAAAAGTAGTTGGACTACTTCGAGTTTTATTACATGAAGCGATTGTACCGTTCCTAAGTGCTTCCACAGTGTTAACGGAATTATAAATCGTTATCTAAAGATGTCCCCGTAAACAAGTTATGAATACGACTTCCTCGATTACTTTTAACCAGTAAAATGCGATAATATCTCTGCATGAAACTGTACGTTACACGGTTATTGTCAAATATACCGTAATACAAAAATGTCAGCATTTGTTGGAAAACCTTACGCTTAGGATCACATAAAACCTACCATAACGCTTTCATCGCGTTAGCGTACCTTTCACGACCTGCACATCAATACTGATCATACCTTAAAGGAACAAAAAAGAAATAGTTCTTCTAAACTCCAAGCACGCTTGCTATACTTATGCAGCAAATGTAACGCATACACGTGGTAATCGCTACTTTGCAACGATCACTCGGTGCAACGAAGAACTTAAAAAGTACCAAATTTGAAGCTACATAAGCAATTCAGACGCGAGACGACGCAGAGGAAAAGTGAATGCATTAAGTTTCTCCGAAGCTTGCCAAGCAAAATACGCGTACGCACGATCATCGATACACGAAACCGTGTCATCACTTCGCACATCGGTTCGCAACCTCCCGATATTCCTTCGGGCGACCATCGTGCGCCATAATGGTACTCACAATTCGTACGCTCGACAAACAGCAGTGATTCAAGCACGCGTGACCCAGACCTGGCCGTGGTCTCGTCTGGCCACGATGACTTTCGTTATAATCACGATAAACAACCGATAACCGGTTGCACGCGCCATATTCAGTGACCACTAGCCATGTACACGCCGTGTCAGCCGCCGCGAACGTCGGAATTCACTCTCGTTACCAAACTTTGCTCCGTTCCCAACGGCACTGAACACTGTATCCCGTAAGCCGGTAAGATAGCAGCGGCGTTTTAGCGGCAATCCAATTTGCCACGATCGATGGGACGGCAACCACGCTCGTGTCAGGGCTCTAACCCTCCGCTCGTAACCCTGTCCCTGTCCCTGGTACGCTGCGCTAGCCTTTTGGGAACGGACGTACGCATCGTACGTCTGGTACCAGTTCTCTGGTTTAGGGACTTTCGTTGCACTCGACGCACGCGTCGCACGGAATTTGATTTCGGACCGGTGTTACTTGAATTTTGTTGTTCGTGGACGAACACGGTGAACTTTTAATAGGGTTAGAGGACGAAAGAGAACGGGGATGCGAGCGTAGTTTGGATACTGTTGCGGATGTTGGTTTCATGCGGAGAAATGAGGATCGTTTTATTTTATTTTTGATGAAACATTGGGTGTTTAACTTTCAATGTATTTTCCGAGTGAATACTTGTGTACTGTTACGTTTTTTACGGGTCCATCCTAAAATAACGAGAAACCTAATCGCCAGAAGTAAAGTGTCGATTAACGCTAACTTGTATCAATCGGCAGTGTTCGGTGAAATCCTTTCTCTCCGATGCAGCTTTCGTTCGCCGCAATTCCAGTGCTTTCAGCGCGATTCGAAACCTCGTTTACGGTGAAATGCTGTTCGTTCGAGGAACGTAACGCGGCTACGATTCTTCGTTTCTTCGAAGAACTAGCGGGTGAGCAACGTTACGTTTCTATCCTCTTCGACCGAGATGTTTCGTAGTAGGCGTAATTTATTTTTATAAAATACGAAGACTCTCTCGCATATCTACCTATCTGGAAAAGAAACAGCGCTCGCTGAAACTCTACAGTTACAGTTTCCAGACGTATCGTAATACGAATAAAGTGGCGTCACCAGAAGATAATCCCTATCATACCTACCATTCGACACTTTTTTTTTTTTTTTTTACCTAACAAGGAATACGGTTTGCTCCAATTAAGTGACTAACTGTACGCAACAAGAAATTATCCAACGCTGTTCCAGACGTAAAATCGTAATAACGATTAATTGGATGAACCATTTCATTGGAATGCCGCTAATTATTCGATTTCGATAAAGCAATTTTCCTGCACGAGAAAAAACAATTGACATTTAACCTCAAAGTAATGTTTCTTCCTTGACGTTTTTTAATGGAAAATTTCGTTCCATTTGTGAAAAACAAATTCAACTTGAAACCGATCATCCGGTGCAGAAGAAATTACGAAATAAAGTTTAATAGAAAATGAAATTTAGTCGTGCAGCAAGGTAATAGAATCGATCACTCACGGTTGAAACGTCGCAGCTCCGCTAGACGGATCGATCCTCACCTCAAGTTCTGTCTCTCACACGAAACTGGTCGCATCCACCGGATATCCACTCTTGCACCACTCTTCCTTTACTCCCGTTTCGACCACTCTATCTTTTACGAAGCCTCGTAGAAAGAGCTGTTCCGTTAAAAGCTGAAGGAAACTGTACACCCGCGGGTTCTGTTCGCGGCGAGCACGTGGACGTCGTCGTGCGCGATCCGGTCGCGGCCACCAGTACGATCGATCGCGGTCGAGGTGTCACTGGTTCGACGCCGGCGAACATCCTCGCGATTTATAAAGCCTCGTCCGCTCTCTGACTTCGCTTCGTGTCGTCCAGCTCGTTATTATTCCCCTGCCAGTTGCCCGATTCTCCCCGCCAGGCCAACATTCCACCTACCGTGGTTACACGCTCGTTCGAAAGCGCGGCATCTTAGTCGCTGCTAGAATGGATGCTAAAAGAAATCCCTGTTGTCGTAGGAACGGGACGTAGGGATAGCTTACCCTACCCTGCAAACGCCGCGGAGAAAATAATATCGCGCAAAGAGAGGTTCAAATTGTAATGCTTACATTATAAGTCTCGACAGCGGACATTTAAGGGTTGTTTTTTCCTTTTTTGCAATTACCACATAGGGGGGGAGGTTGATCCTTTTACGGAATCGTTATTCCCAGTTAACTGAAATCTTACATTTTTCCATATATTCTATTAAGTCCTTCCTAGATCAGCCTATTTCTCTGACCTCCTGTTAAATAAAATTGGGTACAATAGACAATGAATGATACCCGCTGACGTCATTTTGCTGGATCCATGTATATATGCCCCTGAATCCACAGAGCGGTTAAAGAGTTAGAATACTTTATACAAATTGTAGGGGATTAGTGTCGATTGGATAAAACGAGCAAGGTTGGAAAGTTCTTGGAGCAATTATAAGACGTTGTTAAATTGTTTGGAATAACATAGTGCGATTATTAGGATTGGAGATAATTTTATCATTTAAGATTGCGTAAGATTGTTATTATTTGAACATATTGCGGAAATATTTAGATGTTGGTATTATATCGTTGAACTCTGCGATTTTGTAATGGCCAATGTACAGTTGGAATATTTATTGTTTATTGGTCAAATGTTTAGTAGCGTCTTAACGATATTGCAAGCAACAGCTTTTTCAAGAATTAATCATTAAACGTGAACCTTCGTGACAAGCTGAGCGAAACAATTGTTTCCGTATCCACGGTTTTTACACATTTTCGAAATAATATATATTTTATAACCGTTCGGATGATCGGATAGAGTTCGCACTTAACTTTCTTATTGTTAGAATGATTCATAGCGCGAGACAGTCGAAAGCGAAATTCATGTTTTCAGTCAAAGTTCAAACAAAAGTCGCAGCTCGAAAAAATATGTTGAACCGATAACCTTTTAATCTTAGCTTTGGAAAACGTTCAGCACTGGTAATAAAGATCAATTCCTATTTCGCTAGTTTTCACCTATTTGCGTCATAAATATTTGAGATTTCACCGTAATCTGATTAGAAGGTTGCAAAATTTAGAGAATTTAAATTAAAAATTAAAATCGTGTCATCGTATCGTGTTCGATATTATGTTTTCCCCGCTCCCTTATATCACCATCAGTTTCCATGAACCACGTAACGATAGAGACAACGATACATCGGAATGTACTATTCCACCAGAACAAGAATGAAAACAAACCATAGTACTGCGAACTTTTCCATACGTGCATAATTATCAAAGTTTGGAGTCGAATCAAGTTTCGAATGTACGATAGCTGTAGCGTACATAACTGCGGGATAAGTGATACCAGGTTAACAAGCAACATCGTTGCAATTGAGACGATAATCACTCGTACGAAGCAGATACTCTCGAGCAACCCGCGAATAAAAGAAATGTGATTTCAAGTAGAAATCTAGTGCTAAAATTAATGTCCCGAAACGCTTATATCAGAAGTTCTCAAACTTTATATCTCGCGTACCACTCGAATATCTACACGAGCAGTCACGTACCACCAATTAAAATTAACCCTTCGCCGTCGTTATGGGTCGTCGAGTTCCGAGCGAAATTTTCATTGTTCAATTTCCTCCGTAAATTTTTATTTTTACTCCAACGAGATTTAAACAGCATGCTAAAGTATCACTCGTCTAGTAAATTGAGGACCGTAATAAGTGCCTCGGAATTTTTTAGAGGGATCCAACGAAATTACGTCACCGTGGATCATTATTTGCTGTACCGAATTTTATTTAACAAGAGGTCAGACAACCTTATGGCGAAAAACCGTATTGCTGGTGGTGGATTGAGATGAATATTGCGCACAAAACGTATTTAGAAAATTAAAATAAATTGCACGAGTCGTAGCTCGTGCACCACCACCTGGAAAGCTTCTCCGCGTATCATTAGTAGTACGCGTACCGTAATTTGGACAACCATGGTTCGCGTTACGAATTGAAAAAAAAAAAAAAAAACTGTTCTCCTCGAAAGAAAAAGATATCGAATAAAAAATTCAGAAAAAATTCAACACAGAGTATCCTTAAGACAATTCTTATCAAAATAATTTGACGAACATTTTGAGCACCGAGATAATCAAGAAGTTGTTAGAGCCAATTTATATTGCATCAGGAATCGCAAGAGTAATTGGAGACACCGTGACACAAAGTTAGAGAACTTTGTATTTCGGTATAAAGTATTACGTCAGCTCTGTGAAGGCCATTAAAGTTCCTCTGTGAACGTCTAATTGAACATTAATAATTTTACGGCGGGGATTTCAAACCAGGAGATAAGCTTAAAACAGTTTTATTAAAATAAAACGCAAAAACCTTATATCAGCATGCACGCTCGTATTTATGTTAGATACTTGTGAATGGCGGCTGCGCACGAGTGAAAAGTAATCTTGCATTCGACGAGATGCATAAACATATTGACCAAGAAACGTGGAACTCTCACGCTTGCGTTGAACAATTTTATACTCAAAGATCCTGACATTCCTTATTATTAAAATTATTATTGTTATTAAAATTACTTCGAAACATTCACCGCAGCGGAGTAGCAGATCGTATCGGACCGTAAAAACTTGTTAAACTGCAGTTATCGCACTTGTTCAAATATGCACACTCGTTTGACGACGTGCAATAATTAACTGAAACATTTTCATCATTTGGAGCGCATCCGGTACGTTTTGAATTGAGAAACGATAAATATTAATGAAAATGAAGAGGAGGCTTGATACGAGTTGCTCCGTTTATTTTTACTCGTTGGAGCATTTTTCTGTCTCGAGGATTTGAGGCGTCTCTTTATGAATGGCGGCACGATTCCCGTATCTAGATTGTTCCAGTGCAGACATTCGCACGTTACACTGGTTATCTCCTTTCCGACATGAAAGAGTTCGTTGCTGCTCGTCTGTTTCCTCCCATGCGTCATCTTGCGTGGGAAAGTTTGTTTAACAAATCTCGGTACCGTGGTTATCTCAGTGCCGTCAAACTATACGCGGCGGCTTCCACTGTCTGCCGGTAGAAATATCGGGTACACCAGTCGAACGTAATTGTCCCGCCTCCTATTGATTCGTTTCTTATTAAAGGTGAAATTTGCATCGTTCGCTTCAGTTTAACAACGCCGATGATGATTCGAGAAAATCAGAGGCAAAGCGAACAGTGAGAACTGCCATTCAGTTAAAGTGTGATCAATCAAATTGTAATTTCCATTCTGCACTTTGTTTGCGATTTTATCGAACCGAACACGTTGTTCAGTCAGCGAAATTTATTTATCGCGTTATCATAATATACGATACAAGGTTCACCCCTTTCCTTAGTACCAGAAATTTTCATTACAAGTCAGATTGCCTGAAATCCTGTTTCACTCAATAGCGAGTCCAAGTATCATAAACTTACAGCAATGTCAAACTTCGCACATGAATTATAGAACAGCGGACCAACTTTTGAAGTTAATCAGCTTTGCACTGGTGTTCTGTTGACAGGGGCCTGCGAGGAACTCGTAACAATTGTTCCAAATATGTATACCCGAAGTTAACAAAGTCACTTTTAGTTAATTATTACTATTACTATTCGCCGAAGTAGTTAGCAAAAAATGCGAAACAGAGAAATACACGAAATATCACGAATTTCCGCGACTATATTCTTCCAAGGGAGACCGTATATTATATTACACGTTGTTTATGAGGCGCTAATATTTTTCGAAATATACGAAGCATAATTACTGCGAGCGAAACTAATGGCCGACTCGTGGTGCACGGTGGCCGATATTAAGCAAAACTGCATCGTCGCGAGTTAACTTTCAGCGAGTCCGCAAAACTAGAAACAACGAACAACGACCACAGTGTGACGAAAAACATGGCGAACAGAATCTTTAGATTTTGATTCTTGACAAGGCACGTAATTGAACGCAATAACCAGAATGGTTAGCCAACTAAAAGCAACGAAACGTAACGAAAAAGTCTATTTCGTTTCGTGCTACACAATACCTTCAAGAATGAGCAAACAGTGGTTCCGTTCGACGACGAGTCGAGTGTACAAAAGGAGAATCTAAACTCTCGTAATGAAGAAGAAGAAGAAGAAGAAGAAGAAGAAGAAGAACATAGTCGATCGTTCCGTCCTTGGTAGCAAGTGTGGTATCACTACTCCCCTGTCTCCTCTGAAGCCCTTTTTTTCGACCGTCTCGGAAAGACAACAACGCGAGGCAGGAAAAGAAGAACGTCGTAAGGAAGCCAGCCATCTGTTCCAATTCTAATTACAATAAATCCGATTTTAATTACGAGACCGGCCAGACCGTGCAGCCGAGTCCTCTGAGGTGGAACAAGCGGAGGAAAAAAAAAGAAGAACTCTTCGTGCCTGTCTAATGGACAGCTAGAGGAGTTTTCGGAAGAGGCCTCTGCGCGAATCATTTACCAGGCAATCACATTTCCTTGACGTTTCCCTTTTTCTAGGGTTAATTGCGAATTAGTTGGAACGAAGCAACGAACGAATAAGTTCCATTGCGAAGAACGTGACATTAATGAAACGAGATTTCAACGTTTCGTAAGGAACGTTTACGATACACCAAGACAATCAGTAGCTGCTTACATAATGATTGGATACGTCCTGGAAGAAATACGATGATAGCTTATCGATTGATACGATTTATTATTTCTCGAAAAATTGTCTGCTTTCTTGTATCATTTCGATAGCTCTCTTATACACGGTCGACGAACTCGAGACGTTCCCCCGATCGCAAATCACGGATATTACGCACTGTCGATTCTTCTTCCTCCTGTCTGGATCGCCATTAGCGAGATATTTGATACACGCCCACACTGGAAAACGGGAGGATCGTTTTCATGCCTCATTACGGAGCCATGATACAACCCTCTACGGTTTCCGTTGTAATCGAGATAATCGGTACCGGGTATCTGCTCGTGGAAAAGCTACGCGAGAGAACACATTGTCACCCGGTAACCCACTAAATTCATTGCGAAACGATGCGGTTGTATTGGCTGTTAAGTTGGCTGCTTATTAAAATTAAGCGACTATGAGGGATGAAGTGAAATTAATATAATAAGAAGCAACTGGGAGACTACAACAGAGAAACGCGTCGATCTAATATTGTTAGTAAAACGAAAATTCTGAATAAAAACTGGTCCGGTGACGAGCAGCTTTTTCCACGGTTAATCTTACATTGTGTCGGATAAAAGGTAGCTACGCTCGCCACGGACGAATTACGATACCCGGGCAAAAGAACGGGACTCGTTTATATGCTGAAAATGCTTTTCCATGATAAAGCTAAGAACTCGTTAAAACAAGCTGCTCTGGAACGTGGCGAACCGCGACGCGTAAATCGTCCCTAGCCTGCGCGAGAAAATTAGCAATCATTTTTAACAGTTTCGCGGTAATTGCCGCTCACGCGCGGATAAGATACCGGTCACGGTTCTACTCTGTAATCGCGATCACGGCTAGCGAATACTTTCCGCGCGCATTTTTCCAATTTCAGACACGCCACGACTGAACGCAATGAGTTCGTTAATTAATTATGCCCAGTGTCGTCCGGTTCCAGTCACCAAGGTTGATCGTCGCATGCGAATAAAGATAAGGTCGAGGGAAATGCTTGTTGGAAATTCGTGGAAAACGAAAATTATTGCACACTAAGTAAGCCGCGGGAAGATCGAGTTATAAAGATTAAATAAAATATTAGTACACTCGGAGATACATTATATGATGACATCAGAGGATATAATTAAAATATATTAATGATCTGTACGTTGTTCACGATCATTGCGATTGAAACGTTTATTTTTAAACGGAACATCAATCATGATGCGGTAGATGTAATAAAATTGCTGGCAGATAGCCATCGTTATATTGAAGCCAGCGAAACCACAATAGTACTAGTAATCTAACGGTAATAACTGTGAATTTCTCTAGTACAGACTTTAAATATTTGTACATGTTTCTCGAATTCCTTGATAGAAAATAATTAAAATTCAAAATATTCTCATGCTCCTTACAACACCTTGAACTTTCCATTACATTATCTATGCGACATACATTTTCCATTCACTGACTTGTCGCTGACAATGAATTATACATCACTTAACAACAATATGACCCATTCATAGACGAACAGCAATGCAACGTGCAATCTACTTTTATTATAAATGCTTCAGCGAATTTTCCAACGACCACCGCCTTATTCGTCATCGATACGATTAACCAAAGATATGCTGTGTCGTGGCTGGGATACAGTGCAACCGAATAGGCGCAAGCACGTGTAATCGCTGAACGAAACGTTGCGTCGCAGTTCGATCGTAGGTTTTTCCTCGAGAATTTTCACGATAGAACAAGTGTAAACGTTGAAAGTGACAACTGTACCTTGAAACGTCTTGCCAGTTACTTCGTAGTTACACGCCCGACGGCATAACGGTTACTACGTGTTTGAAATGCAACAACGCAGTCGAAATGATATTCCACAATTGCGGAGGTAATCTACTCCGTCTATGAACCTTGCTGCGAGGATCAAACAATGGGACCAATGGATGGATATCTGTACAGATGAGCGGAAGATGTTAACGCAACCATAAACGTAATCCTGACGAGTCTCGCGTGCAACCATAATCCTTTTGGTGAATCACCTATTTGTACGTTTAACAGGATTCTCGTTTGCTGAATTTTGATAACGATAGAATCCTGTAATTGAAAACGCGACTAATTCAAATTTAACGCTTCAAAAGTTACATATGTACGTTGTCTTACTTTACTCTTTTTTCATTTCATGAGATAATGTATGTAACTGGGTTTCACGGAAGGCCAGACTTGGGCTGGCTTGGTTCTTCGTATTCCCATGGCCGAATTGATTGAACCCTTTTAAAACGACATAAAAGAAAAGCAATTTTTTTATTAAATTCAACAAGTAGAGTTTATTAAGGTATTTGAAGAAACTGCAATTTTTTAATCGTAAGATAAATCGATTTTCTGGGGAAAGTGTAATCGCTGAAATGTGTCGTTCTTGTTGTTCTCCAACTCTACTGGAAAGTAACGAAAGTGGAGTTGGATTAGTTTGGTTCTCGAGTAAGGAAATTTTATTTTATTTTCATCCACTTTTTTAAATCTCTAATTCCGTATACGACGAGTAACTTAATTTGCTCTTTCCCTTCTACATATACACATACTTGTATTTAGTTGAACGAAAAAGTCGTCCAATTAACAAATTAATTTTTACATTTCATAACCCACCTTCCTTTCATTTCTATCACGGTAATTTTAATACCAGTTTCTCGTTGCTCACTTGACGAATACCTGCATCTGTAGTAAACTACAGAAAACATGCGAATTTTAAAAATTACTTTCAAAGTGGAACACAACGCATGATGATGCAACATTGAAAATTCATTATGTTTCTCTTCTTTCACACATTGCTGAAATTTTCATCAAATACGTGTTACCGCATCGATTTATCAGAGAAATCATAAATTCCGGAAGATAGAGGGAGAGATTACCGTGGGTGTCGGGAAGCATATCGACGCCGAACAGTTTCAACGATGCTCCGCATGAAGTAGAACATTTTTCGAGCTGGAAGAGATACATCGAGCGTGGCGTCGGGTTAGACGTCGCTCGTTTACGGACTTCCTCCACGATCCTGGTGTCGGAGCTGCTGGTATCCACGCGGAATCTGTCCGATAAATCGCAGCTCCTCGCGAAACTTTCCTAACGATTGCCGAGGTATCGTTAATCGAAAACTCCTCTAAAGATCACTTGGCGTCGCAACTCGTTGAAGAGCGCCAAGGTGGAAACTTTATCTTCGCTCGCGGAAGAGTTGCTTGTTAATTTCATTCATGAGCCGATCAAAACTTGTCATTTTTGTAGTACAGCTCTTGTTACTTAAAGAAAAAAGATATACTTGGTATTCATTTCTAAAATATGTCAGAGATTGTATATAACGAAAATGAAGTTAACAAGTTAACTTCCGTCGTTACACGAATACGAATATACGCCCAAAGATAATATTCCAAACACGCTAGACCTGCATTAAAAGCGCAGCAGAGAAGCCAGCAGATGAGCGAAGTAAATACCTACATTACCGATCAAAAGTTTCAGGGTACTTTTAGCTTTAAAATCCTCGCGAAGTTCTTCCTCTAATATTCATATCGATTCTAAATTAATATCACGGATCCACCGTACATTAATATCGCCGTTCCAGTTTCCTTTACGTTGGTAGATCGTTCGTACTATTACTCGTATTCTTTTAATTCCCGCGGTTCGAAACTTTTGCTCAGCAGTGTACATTAGTTTACGACCGCTAGCTCGCGGCGAAGTCGCTCGAAATTCACCGCAAAATAATTGGAGAGCTCGTGGCGGAACGATTTTCGTGGGTCGCCCCGTGCAGATGCGGCAATTAGATCGGCGAACGCGGATGGCTGTTGGTGCCAGTTCGGTCTGGCACTTACACGGATCGTATGAAAGCCGCAGAACTGCGGTCGATACGTTTGATCTGTGCGGTCGGATCCAACCCCCGGTAGCCGTATTCAAACCGCTCGGTTCACACGTCGATGCTCCCGGATAAAAAGCACAGTTTACTGATTTTCAAACCTCCACGCTGCCCGGAAATAGCGTTCGCGCGCCACCGCGTCGCGGACACAAAAGCTGCTGGATACCGTTCGCCCTTTCTTGTTTTTTTCCCCGCTTCGAACTTCCATTCGGGCATATTCACACTTATTGTCAGCTAGTTCAATTGCTGCCGCGGGTGTTACCGGTCTTTGCGATACGACCGTAACGCAGCCCGTTTCGTTGTAATTATTTTTACCGACCATTTTTCGGTCTGTATGGAACTGAGAAGTTTACGTTAACTGTGTTACAGTTTGATACATTTTTCAAACTAAAACTAACTTTAATTAGTCCTACCTACCATATCAAATATTATTCCAGCTCTTATAACGCAAGCTTTGAAATCACGAAGACCGAAAACTCGTCTAAAGCTCCTAAAACAATATATTCATGTAGTATCGCTTCAGAATGAAATTCGAGACGTATTATTATTCGCCGGATTAATAACAGCGACGGGAGACAGTTTGCATTTGCATAGAATTAATAAGAAGAAGGCATTCGTTTTCGATACTTGTCCGTTTGCACACGGAACTGCAGAGCGGAATTAATATCTTCGGAACGGTCCCCTTAAAAAAGAATTAAACCTTCGGAAAACGCACAGAGCAAAGGGACAAGGTTCGTTTTTACTTTTTAAAACGAGACGTGAACAATGAAAATAGTCTTTAACCAAAGTATCGATAATACATGTACATAAAATTTTGCGTAAATATTTAAATGAATAAAGTCTGCGGAACTACCAGATTCTATCGTAAATATTCTATCGAGCAACATGATTAATGATCTTATTTATTCTCTTATATCGTATGTATTAATATATATTCTAATTTTTGCAAACGTTACTCTCAATTTCAAATAATACAGCAACTTCGGTACGTACGATGCAACTCAAGTAGTACAGCATCGTATATGGTCAGACAAGCCGGTCTCTGGCGTACTATTCATTCTTTTACGTAATGAAACAATCAATTATGTAATTATATAACTTAAATATTATTGCAATTTATACATCACAATTTCACTAATTTATTTGTTATTTAATACACTTTTTTAGTATATGTATATCGTAAAGAAAATTTGTTGTCTGTACAATCGCGTTTAAAAACCTGAGATGGTAATATTTTTATAGTCGAGGAAGCCATGGAATATTCTGACGCTTGACCATCACCTTTCAAGTTTGCGATAAGGGAAAGAGAAATGTGTGGGCTCGCATTGCGCGACACTTCTTGTAAATCGTTGGAGCTCGCGTGGCTGGCTATTATGGAAAATCTTCGTTGAAATGTGACTTTCAATTTTTTATTTTGACAGTACTCTCTTCGGGAAGCTAACAGGTTGTAAGGATAGTCTATAAAGCTTTAGTCGGTGAAAGAGTCCTTCGAATAGTGGAAGATCTCTTCCTTTTCTTTAGCATGAAAGAGAAGACCAACTTGAACTCGGATCGATAACGCTGTCGTAAGAAGTGCTTCAGATGTAAAGACTCCGGTCATTTTAATACCACTTCGATCACCTCCGTGTTCCCAATGGACGCTTATCACTTGTCCTTCGTCGTGAATTATACTTACGTATTGTTATTTGAGTGTTTCTGTTTTAAGGCACGTTGCATTGTGCGACGGAAAGGTTGAAACTTGTCATTGGATTCTTTCTTCAAAGAAGAAAAGAAACACGTTGCTTGAAATAGCGACTTCCTTCCAGAGGTACTATCTCCTCCAGGTATTAAATGAAACGTTGAACTATAATAAAACGATAGCTTTGAACGACCAACAGACGCGGAAACGATACCTGTTCGTTATGATACCGACTGAAGTTCGGCAGTTACTAGCAAAGTAACATGGCTGCGTTAACCGAGGTTGAAGTTCGAGAGGTCGTACGATCCTCTTACGAGCGTTCTTAACGATCGAAAATTCTGAGATTTCCAAACGCATTCTATCGTCCCCCGTTACTGTCTTTCCGCGAAATCTCATCGCTAAAACCATGTATCGCTTTCAACTCGTTTTCGTCTCTGTGAAAGGTGTCTCCGTTGAGTTCGCACCAGAAGCCCAGCGCTGACGCGTTTGCTTCCGTCTGGTATCTGAACCATCGCCTGTTTAGCTGTGATTTTTGCCAAGAGACTGGATCGTCCTCGGCGCCGTCCCATCGCGAAATCGTGGTAGCCGTGTCATCCGCAATTTGTCCGCCGTCGCGTCTTCGGGAATTCGGTTGTATTGAAATTCACCGCGGGGCTTTCACGCGATATTTCTATCTTCGACTCTTCTCCCGCGGTCTCTTTGCTCGACCGACGTAAAGAGGGAGCGTATTCGAAGCGAGCATGAGGCGAAATGGAAACAGATCCCAGGCAGTCTGTGCAAAGATATTCAAACTGGCGTATCCGTTTCCTCGTACATATCCGTGGAATGCTTTTTAACTTGGCGCAGGACACGTTGCGTTTGCTTAACATTTTTTAGACCGCACGTATCGGAAGTTCAGTCGAGACTGAAGCGATTTAGGAGCGTTATACACTCGAACCGAGAGAATTTGGTGCTGTTGGTAACGATACGAATTTATATCTCGCGCATATGCAAAACCAGTAATTAAATAGGTTCAATTTGAATTTGTTGGCAGCATTAAGAGCATTTTAAATGTAGCGCGAAAACACCGTCCAGGGACATTTAAATATTCATATTCGCAGATTGCTAATACACAAATCCGATATTAAAATGAATTTTTGTCGTTATTGGCGCATAGAGAGGCCTTTTATGAAGAATAAAACGGAGCAAAATTAAAACAAATATTTTATGAAAAGCGCAGCGTAAATAAAAATACAGGTGCGTATATGGGCTTTTATATAAAATGCTGGACCAGTTTCATTTTTATTTGAAGGAAATTTAAAAGAAATTTTAACATCTCTAGTGTTTGTGTAAAGCATTAGCGCATCGGAAGAAAAGAATATTTCCTCATAAAAGTTTTCCGCAGGAAATTCCAAGCATGTTTTAGTCGCGTGCGGAAAGTTCTTTCGGGGCGTTCTGAAAGTTGGATCTTCTCGTGCAATTTTAACGGCACGCACGTAAACGCTTGACAACCGTGTATGTGCATTCTGGAGTTTCGTCTTTTTCTGATCACGTTGTCGTCTGTAATATCGCATCCGAAGATAAGACGCTTTCAAGAGGAAACCCTTTACGGTTCTTGACAAAAAGTCAAATATTTTCCACCTCTTGCCTCTTGTTAAAAATTACTCGTCGCGATGTCATCCGGCAGAAATTCATGCTTCGACGCTCGCATTAAAATACGATCGTACTTTAGGCTTTATACGATTTCCACTCGAAGAAAATTCAACTCGCCTACAATTTTTTGGTTGTAAATGTGTCACGTTTTATGGTCCTTGGATACTTAAGTATGGTATCTACATTTAATAAAACTATAAGTGGAATTTTCTCTTCTCGTCAAAGCAGGACAACGTCTTATGATCTTACGATACAAAACGGATCTTGACCTGACGTTGAAAAAAAAGATATCATCCATACAATATTTTAATCTGTATATAACCATCGATGTTTTATTAAAACAAACATTAATATGTTTGTTTCTTCGGTATCGTTACGTATCTCTATTTCCCGTGGAAGACTACAAAGAGAAGTTGCTTCTCGGTTTCTTTCCTCGACTGTGCTTACAGATACTTGCAGTATGTACGGAAAGTGCTCTGTATCGAGACGCAAAGTAGTTTTGTTCAGATAGCTAAAGTACCAGTTCTTTTTAGGTTGACATCTTTTCCTTCGCGTGTAATACTTCTGACGGAACAACCAATACAGAATGAAAGGCTCTATTTCACCGTATCGATTCTCCCGTTCTCGTCACTTTAACGTGCACAGAAAGATATATACGTGGGACTTTTCTAAGTACATTTGCACAAGTTGTACGTAAAAATCTGAGGCGAACTTTCGAGGCATGCAATAACTCGTCAAAACGGGAAATTTGTTAACGAGTAACAAACTTGCTTTTTGCGAATCGTTTCTCCATCTTTGTACGTATGGTATAGTGTCGAGTAGAAAATTGTGCAACTTCTTCTTTATCTCGGACGCATATTCGTACATCGTACCAGGACGATTGTTCGCCATTGTTTACGGGCAGACAAAAGTTGTGCCGAAGTTTGCATCTGCAGAAATCGCGCGAGCATTATGGACGCTGGGGGTTACCCGGCAAGAAAGCTACGAATGCTTTTAAAAGTCCACTTCGCCGGTCCTAAGGACAGTTGTATGTTTTACTACTAAGAAGCTTTGTCCGGCCTTCTGCCCTGCCGCGGTTTATGTCAACCACCGTAGACACGCGCCAACACACGTTTCCGCTACTGACGAGAACGGTCGCTTGTTAAAAATATGTGCCGGATCCGCTTCTGCGCTTTTCCAGCGAACGACCAGGGAACAGGCTATTCTTCTTTAGAACCAACTTCAAAACTACACTCTGCCACGAGGAAATGCCTCAAACTGCGGTACAAACGCCCGTAAAAAGGAACATGAATGCACACTGGTTTTCAAACGTACGTCCTCTATACATACGTTATTTCTTTTTAATCTTCTCGGCAAATACAATATCGAAGAATTTCTCCCTTGCAAAGAATACGAATTTTTCTTTTTAAAGGGGGACTTTTATTTCGATGGGACTCTATTTATTAGACCGTAACGAAACTATTTAATCTCCGCTAACGAATAATTTTGTTGATATTTTTCAGCGGGCACGAATCTCATGGGCAAGTTCACGCAAAGTGTCCGGAAGATCGTGCAGGATGTAAAAGACGAAGGGACTTCGAGTAAGTGTTCTCGTAAATGATATAATTCTCTTAAATGGCTAGATTAAACCTAGCTTTTAATCAAAACATCGTTTATACATTTCCACACCCTATTACTATTATACATTAATTTTGAACGGACATCGTTACCGAAACCCTGCCGCCTTGCTAGTCCATTATGGTTATACGAAAATTTCATTTCCATTTATATGTATCCTATTAATAACACTCATATTCATAATGTTCATTTCGGACACGTTCATAGAATTAATTTAAATTTAATCCCCTGTAATGCTCCTCTGATTGCCAATATCCGGTAATCTCGTATCTCGTTAATACGTCATTGGAACCACAAATAACATTAGAGGCAACTTTTATCGCGCCTGCTCGTGTTTTCGTTTTCATTTTCGATGAAAAATCAGCCGTTTAAAGCGCGATCCTGGACACGTCAATTTTCGAAAGTACATACTCGGACTCGTTTGCGGGGTAGTAATGCCGGAGAATCGGGGTTGGAGATGCTTGTAGCAACTGTTGAAAGTAAGGTATTGGCCACGTGCCAGGTGGTGGTCGGTCGGCCGTTGGCTCATGAATGGAATCGAAGCAGAAGCTTTTGCACCCAACGGTCAGTTGGCGTAACCTCGTAAGCGTCGAATGGTCGCAAACATTTCCCCCGCGATAACTTTGTTAAATCAAATTTTTCAAGCTCTCGCAAGAGCGGCCCAGCACCGTACAAGCAATCGATTTCATCGAGAAGCAACGAGGGGAAGTTTTAATTGAAACAGAAATGGACTGTTCGTAACGGAGTGGTAACATCAATTTTCTCATTAGGCGTGCACGATGTGGTCGAGGGCAATAACGTTATTAAGCCGGCCGGCGAATGGACAACGCGTGTGTTAGCACGCGCTTACACGAGACTCGCCAGACAACTTAAGCGATACGTTATTTAATAATTTATCGTTATCGTTAATCCGTGATTCGCAATTACCACGATCATTAGTTCCGAGGGTAGAGTTGGAGAAAATTGATTTTTTAATATCATCCTTTTTATGGACGCTTACAGGTTTAGTTATTTTATAGAGCAATTTAATTAAAATTTATTTCCCGCAGAATATTATCGAATTTCTATAAATGCGAATTGCGCCGTGTAACATGTAATCAACGTTAATGAAACGATAAATATCATGGTACTTTACATAAAATATTATACACTTGCTCTTTTCGTTACACGGTTCATTCTTACAGTTGTTGTATCTGTTTACGGTTAGGTGGACAAACTAAAGAGGAGATAATTAAAACGAACGAGAGATTAAGAATCGTAAGGATACGATTGGACGGAAGTTACGAGATCGCTAAACGTGCCCTCGTCGAGCTGATGTGCAAATACACCGACAGCAAGCAAGTTCGTAACGTGTTCCAACGTTACAACCTCTTAAAACTAATGATTAAGGTAATTTTGCAACGCACACGCAGGACATTTAACTCGGTGATCGAAAAAGAAGAAAATCGGTGTTTCGTGTACATCGCGTCGGCGATTTCAATTTTCCAGGACGTGATCAAGCTGGAGACCCAATACTGGACGCTCGTGGACATCCCGAAGCAGGAGAAACAGGAAACTGTGCCTGCCTTCGTCCTGCGCGCGTGTTCCATTATGGAGAAGACGCACAAGAGCGGAGAGGGTGTGAAAACCTCGGCTCGCCTAGCCGAGGAGGCTGAAACCAAGAGGGAACGCATCGAGAGACTCGAAAGTGAGTTGAAATTAGATTATGGACGGTTAGTTTTCCAAATATCGATCGGCCGAGTACGTACGTAAGTACATAGAGTTCTTCGCTGGCAACCAACGTTGAGGAGTATATGGATTCAAGAAACTCTGAGTGCGTGCATGTACGCGGGGCTCAGAGATGTATAATATATATTTTAAACGTCAGTAATGTATGAAAAATTCAAGTTCGAATAAACGCGGGCATCGATTCATCCCGCACGAACGACCAGTCATCCGGTTCCACAAATTGTGCGGAAAAGACACGACTCGATAGCAGTCTTGTTGGTTGGAAAGTTGCCAAGCATGTATAATATATTAGCTCGTACGATACGTGCTCGGTGAGGGCAAGGAGGGATCAGTTATGGCGGTAAGATAGTAACACTCTCGTTCAGCGTTATCGTAACCCAAACTCACCCTTATCCATTTTATTAAAAATATTTTACCATCGATTTATTAGATTTATGTACGCGTTCGTCTCGACATGTGCAGGTATGACGACAGCGCAAATCGAAGCGGAGAACACGCTGATGACCAACGATCTCTATAGACTGCTGAAAAAGTACACGGGACTCAGAAATCTGATCCGAGATTTAAAGGTATTTCTAACTTCTCTCGGGCAAGAAAAAAGTATAAACACAATTTCGCCAGCTGCCACGTCGAATTATCAGCCAGCCATGGCACCCTGTCGAGGCCCAGCTTATTACGTTAGCGACGCTAATGCACCGTTTGTCGCAGGAGGAGTACAACAGCTCAAAGGTGTACCCGATCTTTCCCCGTTACCCCATCCTGAAGGACATGATCAAGGACATAATGCACAACCCGGACTACATGGAGGTCTGTCACGAGGTGGACCAAGCATAGCGGCCAGACCCCCTCCACCGTTCGCCGCGTATGACCCTGTAAACTTTTGCTTGCAAAGGGTGCTGGCGCGGACGTTGGTGAAGGGGGTGAACCGGAAACGAGCCTCTGATCCTGTAAATTGTTTTCACGCTTAACCACCGATCGCGAAATCGAGATCGTTTCGCTGAAAGGGTTCAACTAAATTCTATCCGTTGGTCCGGAGAACATTTTGTCGGCAGATTTATTGTTAGGGGAAGGATTCTTATGAAAATTCTTGCTGCGTTGGAACGAAGCTCGTATAGCGTATTTAGTCGCGCGTTGTCTCCTCGTGAAATTGATTGCGAAAGGGCTGCTACTTGACGACGGCGCGAGAATTAATTTTACGTTGTACGAATAAAGGTGTTCGGAATAATTTGTGGTACAACTGAGACGTAATAAATGGCGAGAAAAAAAGGAAACTGCGAAACCGATTCGACCCGATATTTTGTACAAACGAGAGCAAAACACGTGAATCGATAGCTGCGCCAAGTAGCAGAACGCGAAGCAATTCTAACGTAGAGGAGAGGTCAGATCGATCACTTTAGTTTCTGATTCCGATCGGAATAGCCGCTTGCACGTTGAAACACAAAATACAAGGTTACACACCAGCGTTTCGTGCGAAACGCTTTAACGACGGTGTAGAATTTTTATTAAGGCAGCTAACGTCCCTCGGAAAGGAGAAGATTTTCCATGAAAAATATTAGATTCTTAAGACGTGTCTCCGTGTGAATTATATCGTGCGCGTCGTGTGTGTGTGCGCGTTCGAGTAAGGAATGATCATTAAAGGGATTAATAAATGCTTGCTGCTACTCCTTCTCTACCTACGAACAGGACAAACAGTAACATATTTATTCGCAACACCGACACTATAGAAGGATATAGAGATCCTTGTTTGTATCCTTCCTCTCGAGTCCTGTACGAGCTTTTTACACATCGGTTGAAAGACTATGGAATTTTTCTAGTTCGTACGTTAGACTGACGATAGTCATAGATCACGCGTAATGTTATCGTACGTTAAGGAAGGAAGGAGAGCGAGAGGATGTATTTGATAACAAACATATCGTCGCTATCGTATATTACATAAAGAATATGAATTTAAATATACACCTGCATCAATTCGTATAGGTCCGATACATTTTATAGTCTAACCGCGAATAGGAGGAACGAAATGAAACGTTCCACTGAAATCAAAACGAAACGTGAAACGATATCAAAATTTAGATTCACGCTTAGGTGAAACACGCGATTCCATTGTCACAATCAAATCGAAACAATTGTCACGAAAACTTTATTCAGAAACATAATTCGCGTTACACTTGGATTGTCACTCATTTCAACGCGCGCCATTGTGATAATAATTTTCATTTCGAACGGAACACTTGACAGCGTTCTATCGTTAAGATCTAGTCGTAAATTAAACGAAGAATACAAATAACCTACTACTACGTAAGTAATGTGTAAGGAAAAAAACGAAATGGCTGACAGCTTGAAATCAAAATGCAACATTTAACACGCGACATACATTGAGACGACGAGACGGTCCGCTGTGTCACTGTACCGCGGGCCCTTTTCAATGTATGACGATGCTTTAGTCACCCGTAATCTGTTCCAATGTATCTTTAAATCCACCCTTGTACTCGAACCGAAATACACAGTACACGAAACAGTGAATCAGACGGTGTACACGGATGCCAAGTATCGATCTAAACACAAAATTGCGAAAGTAATCCCACTTTACGGCAAAATTCACACTTTTTACAAATCGAGAAGCTAACTTTTCAGAGGAGCAAAATATTTTTCGAGGTATATTCGTTTTTATCGCATCGATCGTTCTCGGTTCGTCGGCATTTAAAGGTGACGCTGGTACAAAACGAAATTCTAACGATAAGCAGCTAAATAATTCGATAAATTCTTACGAGCTTTCGCGATCATTTTCCATCACTGTGATATACTTTTTCTTTGTCCGAAGATGCTACGGAAATTGTCAAGATCAAACGAAGGAAGGAAATTTTTTGTCCGCATCCAGCAAGTCTACATGAAAGAAAACACGTACCACACACTAACCGTTTAGAATAACGCTTTTGTCGTAAATATCGTATAATCTTACTCTCTAACAAGTGTGTACAGAAAAAAAACAAAAAAAAAAAAAAAACAAAAAAACGTAAAGTATTTATAGAAATTTCGCAGCAGAAGAAGCTACGCGTAATAACATTTTCGTTCTTCGACACTTGATCGTTTCTCTTTTTTTTCATATCGCGTTCGCAAACGTATATCAAATCTTTCCAATCAAATATCTACATCAAAGTTCGTCCGAACGTTGAAAAATCAAAATTCAGTCGGAAATGCGAACCTTATTTTTTACAATACGTCAATTAATCGATACCAAACGTCGTACGACTACTTTAACGTTAATATAGAGACCAAAGTGAATGTAAAAAAAAAAAAAGAAAAAAAAAAAGAAAAAAAAGAAGAAGTTGTCGAAGGAGAATATATAGGTATATTAGTTGTCAAACAGTTTGGTTCTTAAAATGTTGCTCGAAATTCTATTTACAATAACTATAGAACAGAAATATATTTATCGATCGTCTCGGGATAAAAATCAGTCGAGAAGCTACAGTTGATATTTTCTATGCGAAGCGTAACACGAGGAAAAAGCAAAAAAATACCTTCTTAGACCAATTATCGTATAAAATTAAGGGAAACTTAAGATATACCGTATAGCGTAAAGCAAAACGTATGTGTAGCGAAAGAATAAAGCTATACTCGATGCAATGTCTTTGAATTGATGAATATAGCAAGCGTGCTCGCCTTTTTGATGAAACTAGGAGAGTGCCAAATAGATTTTGAAAGTTTATACGTGTATGCGCAAGTGCGAATATAGCCGTTGTACGGTGGCATACTATCGCGAATGTTATCGTCAAATTTTTATATAGTATGTTGTGTACGTAATATCGTCGACGACGTAGTTCTATTTCGCTGGAATGATCGCTAATTAGGTCGGAATGATACCTACAAGCACACAGGCACACACGCACACACGGATAGAAATTTTTAACTATATTTAAAGAGACGAGAGAATCACTCCAGCGAAATACAGTATCTACCACTTAAGTGTAACAACAATTACGGTGAACGTGTATACAGATATCCGATATGAGAGATCTACCTAATGTGTTTAAAGAGTGTGTCAATGTCTCGCAAGAAACGTGTAACGTTCGATGGTAGTTTGGTTTCTCTCGAACGAAAGGACCATCGCTATCGGTAAATGTGTGTTTACGCGGATCCATCAATGAAAATTCGACCAATCTGTGTGTCTATAACCAGTAATCGTACGCTATTTCGACGCCGCGTCCCATCCACGTTCGCTTTATTACAATAAGCTTCTCGGTGCATATCGATAAGTTACCATAGATGTAAATTTTTACGAACAAGACGAAACAAAAGCAAATATATAAATATATATATATATTTTGACAGAAACTTGACGAGGTAACTCGCGAGAGTCTCGAGAGGGTGATCAGTTTCGCGATGCACATGTCTTACAAATGGTATCTTTAGCGGAGAGGAGAATTTTCTAATTTCATAACGAACAATACGTGACCCTAGGTTCTTCCGTTCTTTACCTCGCGATTACACTGTACATACCTCTACGTATAGACTGTCCTGTTTCTCACTTAACCACAACGATTCCTTTCACGCACTATTAGAGTACAAGCATATAGCAACCAACGTCTACGTAGGTATCGTTAAATATCGCTAATTATTTCGAGAGGATCCCCTGTTGATTGACGCCATTGATACAATTTCTATATATCAAACGTATGATCGTAATTGTGGAGTGCGGTTGGAATTGTCGATCGAATCGTGAGGGAAATCGTTTCGCAACTTTAGACGTAGAAGTATAAGTATAAGTATTTATCGAGTAATACGTAAATGCTTTATATTCGATAAGAACACATAACGCTAGCCGTCGTGAAAAAACAAAAGAAGAAAAAACATCGGTGTCCTGACTGTTTCGTGTTCAACTAAACTTTTTGATGTTTTAATAACCGCTTTGTTAACGAAATTGAACCAGTGCTGTCGGTATTTCGATCGTTCATTCTCGTAAAAGTAAAGGAAAATCGGTCCGATTTAAATGGGATCGAAATAGCGGCAGCCACGTTAAGGTTCTTTGGAGAACTGCTAGAAAACTAACTACTAAGCAAGTAAAAGTCTTAGCTGGCAATAGGTGTATGTTAATTAAGTAAGCGAGCGCAAATGTTACACAAGGGAACCGTGTGTGTTTGTAATCGCGTTCCTTAAAACAGACTGGCCCTCGTAGATAACGTTCAAAGTAACGCGTTTATGTATGAACCGGTGTTCAATAGTACACGATTAGCTGTTGCTAGACATCACGCTAGATTAGTCAAATGGTAATGGTATGCTAGATGTTACAGTATCGTACCTAGTGTTTACACCTTCCTGTTCACGCGTAACGTGTTTACAGATGGAAGATAGAGAGTAGTTATGTGTATACGCTAGAAGTGGTAGGAAAAATAAAAGTAGACCTTAGTCCATTCGGTTCTTAACTAAACTTTGCGCTACGGTGTAATATTTAATGTACGATTTTACTTTCATCTGATAGACATTTGTTATCGCTAATGATACTTTACTTGTTCATTGGTTGTTGAGCTTTGTTAATAAAATACTATAAGATTTTGAATTAATTAATTCGGTGTATTTTTACCAATCAAATATACGTGTACGTATACTTTTTACTCAAGTGAACATTGACAAAGTACCATTACAGATACCTCCTAATTATTTTTGCCGCGTTCTATATTTTAAATAAATTACGGACGGATCTGTGGCGCCACCTCTGTGAAAAGTGGTGAAACTAGTCGCCGTTTAGTTTCAGCTCAGCTCCCAGAGATGACACCACCACCACCAGTTTGGCGGTAGCCGCGAAAGGGTTCGGTTCAACATTCCAAGCGAAATACAAGCAAAATAAACGAATCGATCGTTTCTTTCTTTTATTTCTGTCATTTAAATACAGATCGTGATCGTTTGTGCGGGTTATTGACGATAGAAGAAGCAAGAATCGCAGTTTGTCCTACAGTTCTTATGTGTATAGTGCACTGTCTGTACGTGTATTAACCAAAGATACATGTGTTTTATATATATATATTAACTAAATGAATTTTACAAAACATCTTTACATGTATCAGTCTTTATTTTCTACTTTCTCGACTATTATTGACAATAATATTCGTTTTTACCGCGCTTGTGCAATTAAACAGTCACCGGCATACACGTGGCGCCATCTCTGTGAAAAGTGCTGAAACTACTCGCGCACCGTTACCGACAGCGAAGTGAACTACCGCCAGACTGGTGGCGCCATCTCTGTGAGAAGCGCTGAAACTACTCGCGCACCGTTACCGACAGCGAAGCGGGTTACCGACAGACTGGTGGCGCCATCTCTGTGGAAAGTGGTGAAACTAATCGTCGTTTAGTTTCAGCTTTGCTCACAGAGATGGCGCCACAAGTCTGGCAGTAGCTGTCAAAGGGTTCGGTTCAACATTCGAAGCCAGTACGAGTAGAATTAATAAATCGATCGTTTCTTTCTTGTATTTCTGTCATTTAAATACAGATCGTGATCGTTTATGCGCGTTATTGACGATAGAAGAAGCAAGAATCGCAGTTTGTAGTGCAATCCTCGTGCGTAGTGCGTTGTGCATACGTGTGTCAACCACGTACATCTGTGTTGTATATATATTGACTAAATGAATGTTATAAAACATCCTTACGTGTACTAGCATTTATCTACTATTTTCGCGACAATTATTGACAAATAGTATTCTCTTTTATCGCATTTTATATTTAAAGTTACTGATATACATGTGGCGCCATCTCTGTAAGAAGTGCTGAAACTAAACGGCGAGTAGTTTCACCGCTTTCCACAGAGATGGCGCCACCAGTCCATCGGTAGTTCACTTAGCTGTCGGTAACGGTGCGCGAGTAGTTTCAGCACTTTTCGCAGAGATGGCGCCACCAGTCCGTCGGTAGTTCACTTCGCTGTCGGTAACGGTGCGCGAGTAGTTTCAGCACTTTTCGCAGAGATGGCGCCACCAGTGGGAAACAATTTCCATCCTTTTCTAAGAGGAATTCAAATAGAAAAGACCAAGAATTTTGAAAAATTGCTTAAAGATTTACATAAATCTTTATTTATATAAGATGTACTGTACATAGATTTATATAAATATGTTATAAAAATTAGTTAATAAGTTTTAGCTACATAAGATGTATTGTACATGGATTTATAAATACATTACATAATAATTAGTACGTAAGTGTATTTTTGTACCATGTAACTTGTTTGAAGATATTAATAAACGTTCATATATTAACAATTAATTGTTGAATCGTTTAATAACCTACATCAACGATCCTAGAATGACCAATTCCAATCCCGAAACGAGAAGAAGCTCGTAAAAAACAGCCCTACCCACTATAAAATTGGAATTTCTGAAATCTAAATTGCCCGGAAAGTCGGGTTCTAGATCGAAAACGTCCGAAGAAGTAGTAATTCCTGGAAAATGACGTCACTTCTAGGAATCGCCGAAATTCCAGGAATTCTCGATGACGTCATTTCCAAGAAGTGGCACGTTCGGATACCTCCTCGCATATCATGTTCTCCTGATACAAAGTTCCAAAATCGGGGCTTCACGCTTGAGTGAGCCCCAGAAACTGGGATTTCCTGGAAAATGACGTCATTTCTAGGAATCGCCAAAATTCCAGGAATTCTCGATGACGTCATTTCCAAGAAGTGGCACTTGGAATACCTCCTCGCATATCATGTTCTCCTGATACAAAAGTCCAAAAATCGGGTTTCACGCTTGAGTGAGCACCAGAAACTGGGATTTCCTGGAAAATGACGTCACTTCTTGGAATCGCCGAAATTCCAGGAATTCTCGGTGACGTCATTTCCAAGAAGTGGCACTCGGGATACCTCCTCGCATATCATGTTCTCCTGATACAAAGTTCCAAAATCGGGGCTTCACGCTTGAGTGAGCACCAGAAACTGGGATTTCCAGGAAAATGACGTCATTTCCAAGAACAGCCGAAATTCCAGGAATTCTCGATGACGTCATTTCCAAGAAGTGGCACGTTGGGATACCTCCTCGCATATCATGTTCTCCTGATACAAAGTTCCAAAATCGGGGCTTCACGCTTGAGTGAGCACCAGAAACTGGGATTTCCAGGAAAATGACGTCATTTCCAAGAACAGCCGAAATTCCAGGAATTCTCGATGACGTCATTTCCAAGAAGTGGCACGTTGGGATACCTCCTCGCATATCATGTTCTCCTGATACAAAGTCCCGAAAATCGGGCTTCACGCTTGAGTGAGCACCAGAAACTGGGATTTCCTGGAAAATGACGTCACTTCTTAGAATCGCCGAAATTCCAGGAATTCTCGATGACGTCATTTCCAAGAAGTGGCACGTTGGGATACCTCCTCGCATATCATGTTCTCCTGATACAAAGTCGAAAATTCGGGTTTTCGATTGAAAAATTGCACTTTGTATCAGGAGAACATGATGTTCGAGGAGGTATCCCAAGTGCCACTTCTTGGAAAATGACGTCACTTCCAGGAATCCCCAAATTTCCAAGAATTTCGCCAATTCCTGGAAGTGACGTCGTTTTCCTGGAACTACCAAATTTTCGAACTTTTCCGATCCAAAGTTACGAAAATGGCAAGGAAGAACGGTGCGCAGGCGGATAGGGACAAAGGTAAATTAATTTACTTAATTAAATTAATCAAGTACATAATAAATTACAATAATTTAGATCTTTTAATAATATTTGCGCTTATACTACATCCTTTATCACTTGTACAAGGTATGTAGTATTTAATAATTTAAAAAGTATTGTATACAATACACGTATTCCTCTTGCATCGCTAGGTATTTGAAATCGTTACGTACGACAAGCGTATTCATGATCGAAAGCTTCCGTTCAGAAATTGGTCGATGCGTGTGGATGCGTTGGTCTTGTCACACTTCTGTATAAAGTAACGTAGCAAGTTTTCCGATATCCCACAAAGTGGGATACAAAACGCTGTCACGATCGTTTCGAGTCGAGCCAGCAACATCGGGAGTAACGCTAAATTCGTACGATGGCTCTAGAGTCTCCGAATTGCGGGTACGCAAAAATGCATTGGGTGAATGGTCTATCCTATACTTCGTCTGTGATGAAAGTTAGTAATAATCAAGATGGCTGCCACCAACTCGAATTTACCCAGTGATAGTCCAACAAAGAAAGAGGACGAATTCAATGAATTTTATACCGAAGTATGTAAATTCCGAATGGCATCGAATCGTTAGAATAAGTTGTCTTCGTAAAAGTTAGTCTTTGATACAATTTCTAGTTATATAATTGCAAACACACATGCCTCGCTTTAAGGGTTAACAAATGTCACTGGGTATGCATAGAATAATAATGATAAATCGAATTTAAGACACAGCATATCGTACAGTTTTTTATCGTTCGATATGCGATGCCTAACATTTCTTCTGAACATTCTAAATCGGATTGCTTTTCTAGTAAAACTTGGAGTTATAAATAAGCCTAACCTATACGGACGCACTCGCGCCATAAAACAAATAGATGCTTTTCCCAGCTGTAGAATATTCTGTTCTCCTTTAGGTGAAAGAAATAGAGAAAAGGGATTCAGTATTAACGCCTAAGCAACAAATCGACAGATTACTACGACCTGGATCGTCTTATTTTAATTTAAATCCCTTTGAAGTGTTACAAATTGATCCTTCTACTTCCATAGACGAGATCAAGAAAAAATATCGACGCGTACGTTCAAATTTTCCTCCTTTTCTAATATGAAATGGAACATTTCCTGCAAATGCGTATAAATAAATAATAACGTCGTTTTACAGATGTCAATTCTTGTTCATCCCGACAAAAACCAGGATGACGCGGAACGGGCGCAACAGGCATTCGAAAGTACGTATCAGTTGTTTGTTAAAGAATGACCGACATTGAAAACTATTTGCTTTATTCGTAGTTGTCAACAAGGCATGGAAAACATTGGAAAACGAGGAAACAAGAGCTAAATGTATGGATGTGATCGAAGAGGCGAAAGCTCGGACTGATCACATGGTATGAACAATGAAAAAGTAAATCCTTTTTTGTTTATACGATAATACACGTACAGGGCGTCCCTAGTTTCCATACCAAACGACACAAGCGTGTTCTGCGAGTAAACGCGAAAACCTGGGACGTTCTGCGCACGGTACACTTTGTAATTAAAGATTTATCAGATCGTAGAAAAGAAAAAGAAATTGAAAAAGGAAGGAAAAGCAGAAGGTGGAACTGTGCTCGAAGAAGAGACAGAAGATGGTTACAGACACGCGGTTTGGGTAATGACGATGAAACTCTTCGCAGATATGGAGAGAAGAAGGTTAATTGAAAATAAACAATAGACACAGACTTGGAGAATTACTTTGATTATTTGTAACCAATGGCTTCTGTTTCCCTTCGTTCTGTACAGGAGAGAATTAGCAACTAGAGACGCGGAACAACGTAAGAGGAAACGAGAAGAAGAATTATCGGCGGAGGCGCAAGCTGCGTTGGAACGTGAGTGGCAAAAAAATTTCGAAGAGTCTCGACAATCGAGGGTCGATAGTTGGAAAGCCTTCCAATCCGGTACTAGTGCCACGAAACAAAAGAAAACGAAAAAATTAAAGGCTTTCAGGCCTCCCAAAACGAAAGCTGAATCACGATAATTAAGCGATTGTTCCTGACGCCTGACATAGATTCTTTTATCCGAACACAGCGTTTCGTATTTCTTGCAAATGAAAGGTAGTTCAAATAGCATGTTCTGTCTATACGATTTTGGATTATCGAATTCATTAGAACCGATTGGAACCATTTTTCATTTGAAATTTGTTTCTGTTAAATAAAGGAAATTGTGATTCTAAGCTAGTTAACGGTGCATCGGAATCAGGTGTCAATATAGAGCATCGATTGTACACAGAGTAACGAGTAAATTGAGCAGCAACGTGTGAGAATGGCTAACGTATGTATCTTTCAAAAATAATCTGTATGTTTGTCGAATGTATATGTATTATATGAACGTACATAGTTGTGATATATTTGCGTGGCCCGAGTTCATTCTTAAGAGATATCTATTTCTTTCAAAATTGCAAGAACGGCGACAATTTGTACAACGGGTGTCAATGCCTTGAAAACGGGGACTATTTGAACTATCTAGTTTGTTAAACAACTTTCATACTCGGTTGTAAAGAGTTTGCATATATCGAGGCAAAAATGTTATTCCTTTTTCTACAAGGCTACCGGAAACTTAATACACATGGTAACGCGGACAAAGTATAAGGATGTGTTCCATTTGATGATAAAATTTTTTTTTTCCGTTGTTTCACACTTACGGAATACGGATGATATCCCGACGTCCTTCGTACATCTTTTTTGTATCGCTTCACTTCTAGCAGTTGGTTTTTACATTGACAACGGATTTATCACACCAGTACGTCTTTCGTTCCTCGGTTTACGCGACACTGTTTACGCGTCCCTTTGTTTACGCGGTATATTCTATAGGTTATTTTTTCCATTTTCACATTGGGACTGCATTAATTTGCACGGTCAGAAAGTAATTATCGAAATTATTGTACGATAATATTTATACTCGAATATTTCTATCGATAAGTACAAGTAAATACAGTTGTAATTCGTACCAATTGGAAAGAAGAAACAACCGCTCGCACCTGCGTCACTGTTTACACTGAGGTACAGCTTCTCGCGCCTATAAATGCGAACATTTATTTAAATGCAAAACTAACAAATTTGCAATGTATTTTTGCAAATATTTATAGGTTCTACGTATTTTTAGTTACCAAATTGCATTGATTTTTTAATAAAAGTGGCTAGAAATGATTGACATTAATTTCAATTACAGGAAAACGGATATATATATATATTGTAATGGAGGGCAATGTATATTCAAATACAAGATTTTATTTACGGTTGTGTTATCGCAATAAGTCCTCGATATATGAATACTTTTTACAGCACATTTTTTTGTTCTAATCGTGCAGAATACGTTAGGGACAACGCGAAACGACTGCGTTTAAAAATCTCCCCATTCTCGAAACAATTTAACGGGCCATGTTGTCGTGACTTTTAATTTTCAATAGGTAACTGCATAAAGAATGTTGTATCTCGACGTACTCTTGGTCCAATTGTAATTTGTAAGATTATTGTAAGGCGAAAAATTTCATTGCAAGTCACTTCGAATAGTCTTACTCTACCATATGAAAGTCAATGTTGTACAAGTGCCGATGAGAGGTGAGCGATCAGTAAGGATGCGTGTTGCGCGTATGTGTGTGTATGCACGTAAAAGATTAAATCGCAAGATAAACTTTTTATTCAAGATATTAAACCGAATGAATGATCGTGACACGAGATAAAATTTACTTTCAATTTTTCTTTCTTTCTTTCTCTCTCTTTTCTCTTTTGTAATGTGAACTTTTTGTCTACGATGCCATAAACTTCATCAATTCCGAGTTATATGTCAATGCGCAAGTACTAGAAATCGGTTTACGATCATCGAGTAATGCCAAATGATGCATTAAACGATAAACACTCAAAAGATGCCTTTTTTATTTATGATATGTGTACAAATACTAGATAGAGAAAAAAGATCTATACGCGTTTATATGGAATCGTTTAGAAACTTGATCTTTTTTTTTCTTTCTTTCTAACCGATCAACGCATCATAGTATTTTATTTATAATACGAGAAAAAATTTGTTTTGTACAAGTACTATAGCGTAAGCCGTCAATGATAATTTGTATTGTTCTCTATTTAGTTCGATTATTTGTTATTAATGTATTCGTCTTGTATATTATGACGTCCATGGGATATAAATTGTAAATATGACACATCGAGTATTCATAATTTAATAACTCCACTCAGGGTGTATGAAAAACGTGTCAACATTTATCTGACTGAATCGATTCGCTGCGAATTGTTCGCGAAGATTTTAGACAAATGAAATAATGTGATAGGCGAACGATTATGCTTATTCGGGAATCGAATAATTTCGTAGTAATAATTTTCTTCGTTTACGTAAATGCACAAATTTTTTATACACTCTACACGCGTAATCAAAAACACGTTTCGTGGACATTTTAAAGACGTCTGGTTTCAGATGTTCAAGATGTCTCGAAGGTATCCCCGTCAAGTATTACTACCGGAATGAGTCTGAAAGGCGTCCATTTCATGTGAAATTCGTATCTTTCAGATGTCTTGACACATAAACTTTAACGTATTTAACGTGTTCAGATTATATCCGCCCAAGATACAAAATGTTTAGACCTATGTCTCTGTAAAATAGACTCGCGATACAGTCTTGAGTTCGCGTATCTCTTTTTACTTTTACATAACAGAGCTCGATAAGGATACCGAAGGAACGAATTTATTCGTACAACTTGTGAATATTTCATTTGTGTATCGAGCATTCTCGAGAATTTGAGAACAAAGTTGCAGAGAAGAATTATACTTGTTGTAAGTAATCTTAACAATATACCCAATTTTACCGAAATTCTGTTAACAGTATTAAACTTGCTCATTAATATTTATTCATGGTCTTGTCATTCGTACTTTTTGCTACGACGGCGTCGATTGCGCCATCGGCGCATATAACTTTTCTTCTTTTTATAGTAGACTTTTTGTAACAGCGGAATATATGGTATAATAGTAAAAAAAAATTCTTTTTTCCAACTACAACATTTTCGTTTCAATTTTTGTTCGCCAAACAGCCTGTCGCCGCAGTGTCTCTCCAAGTTACTGCACTAGCAATGACACACGATCAAATGCATTTTACGTGACTGTATACTTCCATCCGGAGTGTCTACGTGAGTAGCATGGAGAAGTTTATTAACCAAAACCATACGCGTGAACACACTCGTATATTTATATCTATCTTGTTCAACTTGTGTCTTACGCTTTCGTTCGTTCGCGTTACCAGCTACTCTGTTAATTACGTACGTTACGATGATATATTTGGTAACAGAATTTTAAATGGCGCCGCAAATAACTTAACTATACCGGGACTAAGAAATTTCCCGATCAAAGACACGTCGCTCGGCAAGGTATACTTTCTTCAAACATAAACACTTTCTATTTAAACGTTTACTACGTACGTCCATTCAAATTGCACGAGATACGCTCACTTGAATACGATACATGCTTCGGTATCTCGATAAAAAAAACAAAATTCTTCGTTCTACGAAAGCCTCGCGTTCTTAATTGTCCGTTTAATAGACTTCTCTGATACATCTCTTAAATTCTCACTCGCGAGAATCGTTCAAGTTCGAACGTTGGTTGGAAAAACCGATCGAAAGTAATAAAATGTACGATGCACGGAACAGAGGCGAAGAGGCAATGCTGGCCGGAGTGTGGTGAAAGTAAGACGTAATCGCCATAAAGAGGATTACACAAACAGAAATTACCCTAATAAAACCGTAGTCGCACGAAACGAACGTTTTATTTCACTTGCGCGTAAACACGAATCGGCGAACCGTGTTACCAAAATAATCGAAGATCCATCGAATTCGTACGATGCGAGGATGGGACTCCGTTGCGCGCGTGTGTGTGCGTGTGTGCGCGCGCGCGTGGAACCAGCCAGGATAAATATCGATGTATAAGGATCGGCGCATGAAAATGTTATTTCTGCGCGCATAGCCAGGTAGAAGGACACGAACGCACAACCGCTTCACGAATGGGACGTAGCAAACAGGTCTGTCCGTGTACATGCGTGTACCGTTACACAGACGGAGGTGGAATGAACGTGTCTCCGAAAGAAGAAAGAGTATTTTTTTTTCTAATCGCGCGGCAAAGATGGTATGCAAATGAAAGCAAGACTGTCCTAGCAGAAGAAGCGAGGCGGTGTGTAGAGAGCCGAGGGAAACCTGTTCGCGTAGTAAACGTGGCGGGGAGATAAATATCCGTGTGTATAGGTAAATGGTCGCGACGGGGGGATCTTTTATGTATGAGAGGCGCACGTAGAGCCGAAAGATAGCGGTGTACGGCCGGTCAATAAGCATCCCTGCGAAGGTTTCGACGCGCGGGCAGGTAGAAGGAACGCGTTCCGTCCGCAGGTAAACGGGCGCGTCTCGACACACAGGTAGAAGGAAAAATGACATGGTGTGCGTGCCGTGTGCACAGGTAGAGAAGGAAGAGAACAGTACAGAGCGGCAACAGAGGCAGAGGTGCGGCGTGACCGCTTCGCCGCGACACTACACGAGACTGCAGTGCGAGCTGGTCGCTGCCGTGCGTCGCTCTCTTCACTGCTTTTCGATCGACAGCCGCGTGGATCCTGGATCCGTGGAAAATCCGTGCCGCACGCTCCAACCTGTCGCAGATCTCGCGGCACGGTGTTTTAGCCTTGACGGGCGCCAGCCAACCTGGACACGTATTCTCCTTACTCGCACCGCTAGCGCGCATTCACACGTGGATCGCGAGGATCGCGCGGGGTATCCGCTCGATTCGAATCGAGGAAAGTGATCCTCGAAAGTGCCGTCGAATATGTGATCCGTGATCGAGTGCCAAGACCGCGCGCCGTGGCCAGCGGAGCACCATGTCGACGACGGACGTGTTTCGCATCGCGCAACAGGGACCGCCAACCACCACCGAAGAGGAGCAAGGGTAACGTTCGCCCGAGTCTACGATTCCCCTGTCGTTTCATACGTCTGATTGTTCTCGAAGATCCGGCAGGAATGTTTTTTGTTCGGGTTTCGCGATCGTACCTCGTTAAAAGTGTCGGGGAACGAACGAGCGAGGGGGGGGGGGGGGGCTACTGTTTTGTTTGATCGGTTCGCGGTATGCTCGATAGGATGTCGAATCGTCGTGCTGGAATGTCATTTGGTCAGGTGTTTCTGCGCGCAGTTTCGACGGACGTTTAGATTTTCTCTGTCACGAAATAGACAACGACGGACGTGTCTCGAGGACGAATCGTATTTACCTTTGTATCCGTACGACGATTGTTTACGACGGTTTATCAGAGTGATTTGCGTTATACTTTCTACGCTGCTCGAGGCAATAAACCTCGACGAGTACCAGCCAACGGAGCGACTGTCGAATATCGAATCGACCGGAGTAAGACGTTCGGGCGAAACCTGTTCCAGCGTAGTTCCACAATTTCTATGTACCAGCAGCTAGGCAATTTAAATCTCGACGAAACGTGAGACTTCGTTCCGTCGTTTCGATAAATTAAAAGCAACGATATCCACGTCCGGACAAATATTTAGACAGAAATATTTCTTCGGTTTCGTCCATTGTTCTCCGACCAGAAGCGCGGGTTTCTCGATATACGCGAACAATCCGCGTTGCGACAATGACGTGGCCGTAAAGCCAACAATTTTCCGCGACACGCGTATAAATTATACCATTCGCGATACACCGGAATGTCTCAAGAGTGCGTAGCCGCATTTTTTTTTTTTTTTTCTTTTTTTTCTACCAACAGAGTCTTTCTGGCGCCAACGAGCGTATAATTGCACAAATGCTCGGATAATGCTCTAGCATGTCGCAGTTACTACCACGATCGTTCGCGTGCTCTGCACTATTTCTATTCCATCTTACGATCTATCCGAATGCTCCGTCGTCAACCTGCAACGGATCGTTGAAATCGATTCCTTTTAAACGGCACCTGCCATCGGCCATTCCACAGGTGGGGCTATCGGTGAATAGAAAATGCTAAAAGCTTCCATATAGAGATAGCACCACGATATTATTTAGTCACGTTTCCCGACGCGGTCTCGCTCCCTCTCTCTCTCTTTCTCTCTCAATGTCAATGACTGCTCCCTCAGGGCTAGCTGTGACCCCCCGTGCGAACGAAAGTCTCGTCTTTCTGTATATCGCAGCATATAGACGGAGTCGAGTAGAATGGCGCTTTCACACGGAGCCATAAGGAACACGGAATATTTATGCACATATGCGTGTGCATCGTGTCGCGCGATACATCCGTCCAAGTTTCTAATACGATACTCGAAACGGTCAAGATATTTTCGATCGGCGAATGGCCGCTTCGAACGGCGCGCGAATTTTTGCGCTCGATACGAACTCGACACACCGCGGACCGACGACATTCTTCCGATGTTTCCCGATATCTCGTCGTCTCGTTTAATCGTGGCTCGCTGAAATTATTGACCAGAATAGCGCGGTTTAGCGTTATACGGAAGATTAATTTTTCCTCGCGATTTACTTGGCTTTCGACAAGAATTTCTCGGCGAACTTATCCAGTTATAACTAGGAGACGTTATCAAAACCAGTTCGGGTTCGATACGCGACTTTCACTGAAAATTATCTCTGGTACGTAAACCTCGACAGTCGTTGATGATACGAATGTTAACGGTGTAATTTTCCAACTGTTTCGAACGATGGAATTTTATGGATCGCGTCGATTATTGCTCGTCGAGCGATCCAGGCACGCGAGCACGAGCAAGTTCCAAGTGGTACTCGGAGAAACGAACCTTAAACCTTAAGGTTGACTAACGGGACTTTCGGCGACCGTACGTGTACATATACCTGTAGAGCACATGGTGATTGCCGTTGCAATCCCTGTGACCTGTAACATATGTACCTGTATTTACCGGAATGCAGGTAAAAAAATTGACATCTTTCCTCCTTTCGACACGAAACTCGCGGACCGTTACAACGTTTCCCGTCTCATGGCCGACCTTAAATTAACCCTAAAACAGGCACTTGCAGGAGGTTTTACGTTACGAAATGATAAACCGTGGGTTACGCGTTAATTAAGTCGGCTCCGCTTAAAGCGCGGAATACGCGTGGTTACAAAACGCGTACCACCGGTAGCAAGGAAAACTGTCCGATTTTCTTTTGTATCTCGAGCTGAGATTCTCCGAGTCGGCATTCCAGGTGTAAGAAGAATACTCGAAAAAAAAAAAAAAATCGATCGAACAATAGAGTCCAATAATTAATCGTTATTATATTAACTACCGGGGAAAGCTATTGTTCCCTCTTGCGTGAAGTCTAAATGACAGAGCGCAGCCATGGGTATTTTCGAAGGTAGACATGCTTCTCTGCGTTTCCGCTCCACTTTCGACGCTAATATATATTGAAAACTTGTCATCGATATATGTCTATATTTTCCCGACGCGTTGAAAGGGACCGTGCGATCGATTAGAAGCCGTTCGATGCGAAACGTCTAAATAACATTTCGAATTCACAGAAACAATTCACAGTTTCGAAACGCGGAGATAGGTGTAACAGATGAACTGCATTTACAAAAGTCGACGTAACAGGTTATCTTTGTATACCAGAACGGATAACCGGATACCCGCTTCCTCCCGAAGGTACGCCATTTACGGGAAATCGCGACAGGGCCACTCTTCCTGGTAGTATCTGCAAATGGTATTACCGCGATTAGAGGTGTATACTTGTGCAATAGAACGCTACCTAAACGAGACTCATTGCCATTAGTACCTTCGCGTGTTTGAATGTTAATAAGCCGGGACGAATTTAGCAACTCGTGCTCCGAAATATCGTCAATAATAACATTTACCGGTCGAACGAGGAGGAGCCGCGCTCGAAACGGCGGTAGTTGAAAGTGCGTTTCAGGATTATTAGTCTCGCCGAAGGCGGCAATTACCGACTCTAAAGTCATTAACGCACGCCTGACAGAGCCATTTGTATATTGCCATTCGTATGTTGCCGGAGGCAACCGGGAAATTCGGTAATACCGGGTAAACGGTAGGATAATCGTGTCCTGGTGATAAATTTTCACAAATTTTAACACCTCCTTCGAATAAATAATTAAGAGCGATAGGAGCGCATACAATTACGCGATCTCGATCGCGTCAGATTAGCGATCTGACACCGTTACACGTGTTAACGAAGTTACTTTTTAATTGTCGTGATTAATGCCGCTACCGTTACTATGCTCATATATAGGTATAATATTAAATTGATATATTACTCGGAATAATCGTTACGATGCAAGCTGTGTCATTGCGGGTATAAATCTGCGGGAGTCTGACAGCGCGTGCACATTAATTCTTTGCGTGAAATCACGCAGTATTGTGCTGGATATTTTACACGAACGACGCGATACAAAGAATGATAAAGGGGAAGCTTAAGGACCGTAAAGCGAGACGGAGAGTGAAAACATTGCGTCCAGATTGCCACGTATGCTCGACAGAGTCGGAAAATTTCATAAAACATATCCGAAGAATCGTTCGAACGACAAAGTTGCAACGCGAAACATTTCGACCTTCGCGCGACGACGTAGGATTGCATTTATAGCAACGGTTCGCGTTTCATAATGAAATCACGAGCATCGGTTTTTCATTAAGCACCAGTTTGCGGAAAAATTCACCGATGATGTGATTCATTATGTGCGCGGAAGAGAAAAAGAAGTCGAGATAGCGAGCAAAATTATGAAACGCTTAACACGATAATGAATCACGAAACGCGATTCCAGTTCGATGAGTAAAATAAACGATAGATAAATTAATGATAATCTTCGCGCGGCGCATACGTAAACAATTAATATACATATCTTTCGTTAAATATTTATGGATATATTAAATTACACTATCAGACGAGGTGGCGAAGGCACAATTGGGTCAAGGCAGACGTAGTTCCAAGACGTAGTAGAGGAGAGGAAATGTTTCGTTCGAGGGAACAAAGTAACATGGAATGGAGCACGGCGCGCGATGGTACCGGAAGTGGATGCGTTCCAAAGGTTAGAAATTGGAAAATGGAAGAATAGTATAGCGACGCGCGAAAATGATTGACGGTGCGAAGCTTACGTACGACCTGCAGTCGTTGACATCGGAGAAGCGAAGCATTAGGGTCGTCTATAGAGTGTACGTAAAGTTCACCGAGGCAACGCGAAACAACGTTCGATCAACACGACACGGCAAATAAATGAATCGTAAAATAAAGTCACCGTATATACTCGGGCGCGCTCGCACCTACACCGTGTCAGCGCGAGAAGGAGCGCCTGCCTATTGGTCGCTTCACCGGTTGCTTCTCCGCGCTCGGTTCACCAAGACCTAAAGCGGCTGCGCGGTCCAGGTACGTACCTGGCCGTGCAGCGTTTCCCATTCGCTGTCACTGCTGCGGCGCACCGGACGTGGCCCCAGCACTACCCGCGACGTATCCTCGCCAAATGGACCGGCAGTGGGCCCTTTTGGTATCGGGCGTCGCGATGCTCGCGGAAAGTGATACCAGCCTGCACCGCGGTCGGCTGGTTTTATTGTGCGAACGAGCATCGGTCGCTCGACGCCGATCCGCAGTCTAGCGGCTGTGTCTCGCTCGACCGGATGCGGTCGGACGTTGGATCGTGTCTTCGACCCGATCGACTGCTGCTGTTGCTGCTGCTGCTGCTGCTGCTGCTGCTGCTGCTACTGCTGCTGCCCTCGCAGAACTGGAGGGACGCGTAGGTGTACCGAGCCTCTCTCGGTTCTTTCGCGTGTTTTTGACACGGTGGATCGGTGAAAGCGGACTCACTCGGGTAGAGAACTCGCGCTGCCTCGCGCTGCCTCGCGTTGACATCGTCCGCCGGTTTTCTTTCGATCCCGATCTCCTCGTTTTGCCTATCCCCGGCCGCCGATTTTTGTGCTCTGCCGTTCCCACCGGCCTGGGTATACGGCTTGCAGTGCAGTGTGTCGCTTCTATTCCCGTACCGAGGATTCAGGAAAGGTAGCTCCACGGTTATCCGACCAGTAAGTTGCTCTTTCGTAAAGCAGTTTGTCGTATCGCTGAATCGCAGACGCGCACAGTCGACAAAGGTTCGATCCGAATTCAGTGGAAACTTCACAACTGCGACCCGACCTCTTCCTATCCTATTAAGCCCTTCTATTGCGTACGGTGGAGGTTCTACAGCTGTTTCAGAGTTACGCGTGCATGGGTGGGTGTCGTTTGATTCATTCTCGAATGTACTTCGGTTATGAAAGACCAGCGTATCCGAACGATGCAGACATTGTGTCGCCCCTCTTATGCTAAATCCACGAACCTGCAATACCATAAGTTACGAAAGCAACGTAAAACGCGAATCGGACAGTTTACGGGTCGAACGAAATTTGAGACGAAAGAGAGCAGAAAGTGAATTTCCACCTTTATGGCTCCACCGTAAAGAAAGCAACGCACACATTTTCCCATAAATCGAAACGATACTCGATATTCGATGTGTCCGGGAGATTTCGTCATTTTTATTGCCAGCCTTTTGACAGCCGGCCTTGTTAATGGCGATAAACTCCGAACTCCGGCTTGCCAAAGAAGAATGTTCTATTAATGGAATCGCAAAGTACAGAATTGGTACATTCTGGTCACGTAATAGTATCGGAACACTAATTACTTCTCGAGTGGTAGGATATAGTAACTGCAACTTTATCTTCGAGCAATCTATCCTCAAAGATGAAGCTGTTTAACCAGCTTCATCGCGCACTCTATTTCGAGGCTGTTCTCCGTGAAAGACGTTAATACTCGGTTACGATTTACAAATTAGCTATTATTTCTCGATACTTTTATCTCGTTTAACTCTACGCCGTCTTCGAATACGTTGAAACTAAAAAATAGAACAAATTTCTTATAGCGTCGCTTTCTGGAAGAGATCGAGTTATGCAATTGTTATTAAACAGAAATTGTAAGTCAGCACACGAATCTACGCAGCTTTTAATGCCCTTAAGGCGGATGCGTGGGATTGGTACGCAGTGATTCTTTATGGGTTTGCTTCTACTACTGCGGGCATCGCGTCTGTAACTGGCCGGATGTAACTACTGGGTCCACCCGTCTATTTTGCACGACTACTGGTTCAGTGTTTTCAGAAATTCACGGCTATCGTTAGCTTATCGTCGCGCAACGTTTGCGTAAATATTGTATATCGGGTCTTATAAAACGTAAGAGCGGTCGATGGTTAATTGCTGTAAATTAAAAGATTGCATACGAGTTAATAGCGTAAATGGAATTTAAATAATACCGAAATTATATTTGCTTTGTATATTCTAATAATGCGAGGATAAATGTTTGCTTCGGGGACTATGTTCTCCGTGGATGGAGGTTAAAGGTATGTAGGCTAACGGTATACATATAAATGAAAAAACCAATGAAAGGACTCGAAAGGAAGCTACTTTTGTTTTACGTTCGTTTCACCTGGCGTACGCGTATCTTACGTTGCGTTTAAAGTTCACATTTTTTAAACGTTAATCGTGAAAATTACTTGATTTCTGTTCTTCTCGAGTGCTTCTGGTCGACTAAATTTGCTTTCTACGATGATTACGTAGAGCGTTAAAAGTTTGTCGAAAAAATCTGTCGTTCTCTCGCGCTGCACGCGCGAACAGACAATTCGACCGTAGAAAGGGTGAAAGAGGGACGAGAGAAAGGTATCCGAGTACTTGATCGGGATATCTAAAAGCCAAAGGAAATATCGTTCATTGTTATTCGGCCGTGTCCATTGCACCGTGTACAGTGTGTTGCGTTAATATGCTTTATCATTGTGCGACGGGAATGGAAACCAGATACACACCCGGTGGAACACCTACGGGATACATACTAACGCAACGTTGGCACCAACCAGAAAGATGTAGCAATCTTTCTTGCGTGGTGCGTCGATTCTTTTTTTATAACAAAAGGGGCTAGATACAGCAGCTGCACGCCCGTCTATGAGTCACTGTCATCGAATCGAAACTCAGAGAAACTGTCCTCTCGTACGTCCGAGTATCCTTTTGTCGCGTCCGCGGTGCCTCGTCCTCCTCCAGTCTTCTTCGCCCGTTCCATCACACTCAAGGACGCGAGGCGTTTCGCGAATTATATTCGAGAAACAAAATGGAACTGAAACTGTATCTTCGTGTATTTTTTTAAGCTATTTCTCCTTTCTTTTGTACAAGCCTTTCTTCTTAAGAGTGAACGTTTTTTTCTGTGACGCGAAAGTGTTTTTGTACATCTAACTGCACTTTCTCTTCTTCAAATTTCTGGGTTGACAAAGGACAAGTCCGCTACAATTTTGAGTGCTACAGCAGTAAGAGCATTGCCACGACTTTTCTCTTCAGTTTTTAATGAGCGTGCTAATACGAAGCGAGAGGTTTCTCATCGCTTCTCTCCTCCTTTTCTACACGTATGTATATGACGTCTTCATTCCCCTGGTAGCGATAAGTGTAAAAGCTCGTACAGATCGGAGAACAATCGTTCGAAACATTGTATTACAACAGTCGTCCGGCTGTCGCCGAGCTCTGTACAAGCGAAATAATAGTACAGTAGCAGCAGCACGGTAGTTGCAGCCTCGATAACTCGCATACGAGCCTTGTCTCTTGCATTCCATCAACACATGTCATATATGGTTGCTCGGCAACTGGTAAACAGAACGAAAAGTACGATTAGAGGGAGAAGCGTGGATCTCAGACCTGCTCCTACTCGCTCCTGAATCGAATATCTCAGTACAGTTTTTTTAAACGTTCGTTTCAAATAATTCGCCCTTGTAGCGTGAAATTTAACAAACTTTCCCGCTAACACTTCAGAAGCGGACGTAGTAGCGCGGTTCTCCAACATGGCGCTAAACCCGGTTCGGAGCAATTGCCGATTTCCCGAGGCAAACGTCACGTGCGTCCGTCGCGTTCGTTGCGTGAGTAATACTTAGCATTGACGGGGCTAGATCACGATACACCGGCTGGAGCATGTCGCCAGTCATAACCCGTTCGTTTTCACCAGTCAATGAATAATCTCCAGCAATCGGGCGTCGATCGATCGACAGTGTATAATAAATGCAGGGGATCGCTAATTACCCTCGCACGATCCGTTCAACGGTGAACGATAATAATTAGATAGTCGGACCCCGCGGAACGGACCGATATTTTTTTGTTTTTTTTTTTTTTTTTTTTTTTTTACTCAGCCGCGACTATCACGATACGATCGATTCGGAAGGTATCGCTCGATCGAGATATGCAAATGGCGCGCGGTTATTTTCCCAACGTACGCGACAGACTCGCGAAACGTTTCGAAATCGGTGTACGTTGTCGAAAAAAAAAAAAAGGAAAAGCCGCACACCGGAGCAAACGTGCTCCGATCGAGTGTCGTTCACAGAGACACCAAGTAATTGGCGTGTTTGTTTTCCGGCTTGTATCGGAGCGAGGATAGGAATATTAAATACTCACAATTAGCGGGTATAAATATCTGGTCACTTTGATTTATGTGCGGTAATAGCCCATGAATATGTTCGTGAAATTAAGCGATTTTTTCAAGTCGCCCCTTTGAGAGCACGAATCCATATATGGGTCCCCGAGCAGTCGCTCGGTGTGTAGTACGAACCAACGTATACGCCCGGTACCATTGTGTTCACTTTGTACTCGAGGATAATATTGAAACCAGTTGGCTATAAAATGTTAATTTTCGAATAATTTCGAGAGATACGGTCGATATACTTTGATTAGCATACGCCTAGGCCTTACGCATCGATAGGCGAGATTTTCGTCAGAAATCCTCTTTGAGACGCGCGGCGCGCACGGAGGATTTTTTACGAAAATCAGGATATACTTAGCATATACGAGTCAATGGCGCGTTATAGATTGGTTCAGGTGCGACGGAAGGGCAACGGGAAGAAAACGAAATGGAAATTGTTCTTTTTACAGAAGACTGAAGGCTGATCTGCAATACCTTCGAAGGAGGGGACTTCTGAAGGCGTCCGGTGAACTATCGTACCAAGGACGCAAATGCGCCAGATGCGGTGCACCGTTTGGTAGATTTTACAACACCGGTGCACCGTGTGCACGCTGCAGGCACAGAGTTTGCAGACAGTGCCGTATCGAGGTCAGGAGCCCTACAGATAACAAAGACGTCGAATGGATCTGTAACGTTTGCTACAAGATCGCGTGAGTAATTCTACATTGTCTCAACGAGCGTGCCGATTGTAATTTTAGTGGGCGATCGATGAAACTATTTTCATCTTCTTTCTTGTTTCAGGGAGTTGCACATTGTTGCCGAGAAATGGACCTACGAGAATTCGGTGTCTAAAGGATCTATAAATGGCAAGGCAGCGTCCCCCGTAGAATTATTGAAGCGTAGCATTCGAAGAGCTTGGACCATTAACAGTACGTTCGAGATATGTACATACATACTTCTCCTTTCTATTATGTAACGTAACGTTTAATTATATTATCTCGCTTTTGGACCGCTTGTTATCGTTTTAGAATACCAGCAATATAGTAAGCAAAAAATTACATAATCGTAATTCATTTAATAATAATACCAAACATACGTAACACGATTAACATATTTCTTGGTCGACTATCACCACCTCAGTTACGCATAAAATATTTAAGATAAGCTTTTTTTTTTTTTTTTATCATCGAGCACTTTTATAGCGCTCGATTGAAACTGACGAAAGGACACAAATTATCGATTGCACTTTGCATACAGGTCCACCCACACGTTGGTCAGCGGCGAGGAAATCGCCGGAGCTGCGCGTATATCGGAGTTTGCCGTCTCGTCACCAAGAGTACCGCGAGGAAACTGTATCAAATTCCGATAAAAACGAGCCAATCGTTGACGAGGCGAACCAACAGTCCAACGAGTGTAACGATCCCGCGAAAGACGGCCCGTGGAGAGAATCGACTGCGAGGCACGAACCGATTTCGAACGACAAATACGCGCCACGAGTCGACGCCAACGAACGAACGAACGCGAAACGCACGGAAAAACCGACTAACAAACAGGAAGAGGAAGTGCCATCGCCGGATGCCGTAAAAACGAAGAGGAACGAGCGATCCGCTACGGCCATCGGCAATAAAACGAAACTCGAGGAGCAGGAAGAGACGACTCCTAGCCAAGAACAGAACGCCCCGAGGATATCGTTGATAAAACCACCCAGGATACTGTCGAAGCTCATCTCGCCAGAGATTAAACCGAGCCAGTCCTCCAAGCATGGGGAAAGAAAATCGAACATTCCGATATTCAAGAGGAGCTCCAAGGAATTCGAGGACATCAGAAGCCCGCAAGAATCACCGAAACGTTCTCTCATCCCTCAACGGTACTCTTTACGAGCAAATACGCAATGCTGGAGAAACGTAACGGACAGTATTTTCACGGCTAACATTTTTCCAGATACCGAGGAAGCACCGACGACCTGCGTCGCAGCCGCGAGGACATAAGTCTGCCCAGCCTGATCCCGAAACTGTTGTCCCCGAGGAACAAGGAGGACCGACTGAAGCGGCAGGACAGCAAGGACGACGTCCGTTGCGCGAGCAAGTCCGGGCGAAAGGACGCGAAAGAGGAGACGCGAGGCTCCCCGAGCCAGGCGACGGCCAAGGAGGACTCTAAGTACGGCATTCGGCTGTTCAGACGGGACAACAGCCGCGAGGACGTGGGCAGGGAGAACGCGAGCTCAAATACAAATTGCGCGGTCGCCGCTGCAAAAGGAAAGCAAACCGTGAAAGAGGAGAAGCAGGAGAGGACGGAGGAGCGCGTGGGCGTCTCGAGCACGTCGAAACCGAAGTGGACGGCGCACGAACAAGGCGGCAGGACGAGGGTACCGTGCAGGGAGGGCAGCAAGGAGAGCCTAGATGGGAAGCCGTCGAGGGCAGAGGCGATGCTAGACGTGGTCGCCACCGACGGGAAGCTGTTGGAAGAGCGCGAGGGCGTGAGGAAAGCGGATGAGGAGGCGAACGAGGAGCAAGTATCGATGGTCGAGGAGGCCGAACCGTTGGAGAACGAGAAGAACGCGGACTCTATGAAGGAGACCGCCGAGAGCCTGTACGAGAATTCTGAGAACGATGTCGGTGCTCTTGCCACCTACGAAAGGAAGGATCCTGCGCATGGCCGGAAGTCCGATGATTTTCAAGTGGTTAGTAGCAGAGTATGTCGTCTAGAAATTGTTTTCATTTTAATCGATCGTCACCTTTATTTTCGTTTCACTTAGGTGCGACGGAAGTTCTCGAAAGAGGAGTTTTCCAATCCCGACGACACGGACGATACTCCCAACAAACGCTGCTCCAGTGTAAGTTTTGCGATTGCAATCGCAATAATCGTTGCTAAATAATCGAAATCAACCTATCGCGCGTACAAATAACGCGACTACCAAAATCGTTCCAGCATCTATCACCGGAAGCGAGTCCACTGAGCACGAGATCCTCGAGGTACAGCCCAAGGGAGAGCGAGAGCGAACCAACCCCTGCGCTTCCGCGGAAAACTGGAGACTCGTGCTCCGCGTCCCAAAGGATACGAGATGCGATCACGAGAACCAGGAGGGAATCGAACAGCAGCACGAGATACGAAAGCAGCGGCAGCGAAAGTGTGAGGTGCGTGCAATTTGAATCGATTTGCCTAAGCGATTCGAATTACCGCGAAGCTCGGCGTTTGTTGTAGCGTTGAACTGCTAAGCCGGTACGATCGATCGATAGGAAGTACCGATAATAGTAATTACATTAAGAAGGGACGATGGCGATTCTACGTTCTGAATTTTTCAGATTCAGCGAGACTGGCCTTCGCGGATACGTGGAGCTGGCCAGGAAAGTGAAGTTCTTCGGTGGTGGCGGAAGTGGCGCGGTTCCGTCGACTATCGGAAGTGACGAAGTGGTGCAACGCGATAGTGCGACAAGTGCAGGGGAAGATGAGCCGCACGACGATAATCATGGAAGAACGGGTCCCGTTTCATCTCAAGGGAGAAGTATGCTTCGGAGAAGGCGGCAATTCGACGCACAAGGTATGCGACTGTTAGCTGTTACTTATAGCTCCTCTTAACAATAAATTAAGTTAATCCTTCGTATTCGTTTCTTGCATCCCTTCTTTGCGTAACGACAAATGTATTTAATCGCAGGTATGTTCACAAGGTATTTCACGTAGTTGAACGACGTCGATTTCGATACAAGACGTAGATATAGAAAATGAACTAATCGGTTCTCAATCAGTTCTCTTCAATTTCTCGGGTAGGCGATATTGCACGCTTTTGTTTCGAGACCTCGATTTTTGCGCGTCTCGCGTTTCTCCAGTCGTGTTAGAGAATCGTTAGATTCGAGTAGCAGCAGTCGTACACGAAGCACTAAAAAAATTTCTCTCTTCGATCGGATACCGATCAGATGCCAAGGTATGAATTCATTTTTAAACGAGAGCAGTCTCAATTTTAGTAGACGCGCGTTTTAGTATCCAGCCAAAGGCTACATTTCCGCTGGTCCTCGTTACGTTCGTGGTCCGAGAGAACAGAAAGAGGCGTCGTTACTTGCGTTCAAAATCACGCCATTTAAATTCACCGCGGAATGCATAATAAACGCGATTCATTAAGAAAGAAATAAACGAAAGTAACAGTAAAATTTCCGCAACGCAAGCGATCCGCGAAATAATGCAGCTTCGCGATGAAAATCCGTATAAATTTCCACTTTGACGCGTGTAATAATAAATTCCAAGCGAACGCAGGCACCGTTGTCTTCTGACTATTTCTTGCCAAGTCCGATGTATTCGATCGAATAGGTACGAACAGATCGATAACAGTGCTGTATCGCCAAGATCGGTCGACTACTTTAAAAGGTACTAATTATCGTAGAACCGAAGTAACATTTCGCTTTCGCGCCAGCCTCCCCGCGCTGATGTGCGCATTACATAGAACGCATAGTCGCGTGCTTGCGTGAATGTAAATGAGACGTCGATCCTTTTGTTTCCACACGTTATTGCCGAACAACGGGCAGGATTAACACGCGAAACGAATTCATGAACCCGTGGCCGGATTCGTGATATTCCAACGCGCGATTAATAAGTTCCAACAGCACACGCGGGTGTTTCAACGAAAGTTTTAACGCTGTACGCATCATATTTCGTATCTCCCCCGTGTTCGTCCCACATATCTGCGATTAAAAGCTCGCGCAGCAGATGCGCGTCTGACGTGCCACGACTTCGATAAGCCCATCGATTATCGAAACCATTGGCATACTAGCCCGGTATGAAACCAGCCGGTATTCTCCGTGAAACCTGCGAACGGCAGAACGGTGTTATCAAAAGTAGCCGGAGCAGTACCGTTTCTCTATCAGAGTTCAAACATGAAATCGTCGATAAGAAAAGTGTTATCTACGATCCCGTGGCAGTGAACGTGCCAAAAATACGTAACGCGCGTGGAAAATAAACGGTTCGGAAAATTTGTAGAAAATTTCTCTCGATCCACGAGTAAATATTTAGTTCGACCGGTGTCGAAGAAACATTTACTCGCGTAGATGGAAATAAACAAATATTTACTTAAAACTGTAACAAAACGGGTCCGCTTCGATTAAAGCGATAATTACTCGAATCGATCGAGGTAAACAGTTTTTTTACGATAGAAATTTCGCGTTGAATTTAACAGTGCAGAAAAGTTGAACGTATTCGAGGCATAGCTCGCGTACCGTTGTTCCCGTGCGTTTCGTCGTCCCGCGAGTTCGCATGATATAAACGCGGGGCAAACCGTGCCGGGAGTTGAATGCAAATTCGCGCGTACCACGGCGTGAGATACATCCATCCCGTATGGAGGGACCGGAGCATCCTGCAAACATGGACGTGAGAAGAATATGCCAACTATTAATCACGGTGTTCGTCTTCGTGTACTTTTTGCTCTTCTACGCCGCGTCCGCCGTTGTTCTATACTTTCTGTGGATAGGCGACCCGACGACTTAGCAGAGAGAAACCGAACGGAGAAGTAGAAACGAATGTAGAACTCGTCAGATTTAGTGTAGTCTCAGCGGAGAAAAAGTAGAACGGCTGGCGCACGGGGGAATTATATACCGCGAATTAACGCGGTGCTGCATCTCTCCCTCCTTTGTCCGCGTAACGCGCGTTACGATTTGCTCGGAGTCATTCCCCCCTTTCGCGATCGTTCCTCTGGAAATCGCCGGATAAACGAGGGGTATCTTCTTTCCTGTTGGTCGGAAAACTCGTTCGGAAGCGGCCGTCGCTGGAAACGTGAGAACAGCGCGCCCACGTGTAATCTGCCTCTAATTAATTAGCTGCCCGGTCTGATATTGCTCCGGCGTCGGGTGTACGAGGAATAGGAGGAAACTCGGTGTGTCTCGATTGTTTCCTTTCGTGCGGTGGACGGCAATTTTCGTTTTGTAATATACCGGCAGAGACGGGGAGAGGTGGGTTGCGCGCGGGTGCGAACCAGGCGAGCGAGCAGGTGAGACGAAGCGAAGCGGAGCTGAGGGAAACAGCATAGAAATAATAGTATAACAACGTTCTCTGTTTCGCTCTATAGTCCGCTCACCTGCGATGGTTTATACAAGGTGTCGAAAAGTTAACAACCCCTTTCGCTTAACCTTCGATGCCGCGTAAACTACTCGTTACCCCTCCGTGTTCCACCATCGTTCTCCAGCACCGCCATTTTCCTTCTCGCTGTGCGCAACACCCACGTTCTACGCAGAAAAAATCAAGCATAGTCGTTCGCGCGAGGTATCCTCCCACTTCGGCTGGTTTACGAACAATTCGGTCGCGTCAAGGCAGACGAGATAATGGCAGCGACTCGTTGTCGCTCGCGACACCCGGTGTATACGTCATAATGTACCTACACTATAGCAACGGCACTGTAGAGGCTGGTTCCGTGGCCGTAGTAAGGTAGAGTGACCGATGCTGTGTGGGATCCAGGTGTGCCTCGCGGCACGGACGCTCTCAGTTGAACGGCGGTGGGCCCACGCGAATCGCTGCTGCTCCATTTGACAGCGCGTCCCGCGCCTCGAGAGTTCGGCACGATGACGAATACCGTCCCGAGCCTGTCCCTGGCTGCTTCCAGTGCTGGTAGCTGGTTCCGGAGTTCCTCGCGGCCCGTACGAACGACACGAACCGACGGGAGTTCGTGAACTTGGCGCGAACGACGCAGGTGCGAGCGAAGAACGCGAGGAAGCTCGGCACCGCTGCTCGAAAGGGAAACGCAACGATCGGTCTCGACGGTGGCCAACTCTGCCAACCGGGGATTAGCGCCTGCAGGATTGTAAACAGCTACACCGTGCCACGACCGATCGCTGTTCGCTGTCACGACGAGTGTACGGATCTATTTGCACGTAACGAGTACGCAGTGCGATAACTAGCGTTTTTCTGCGAGCCCTCGGAACGGATTCGGCCACGGTCTTAAATTCGATATCCCCCGGTATTGGCAGTTTTAGAGTGTCGCGTTTCGTTAAAGCTGCTTTGCAGTTTGCGGGGCCGGCTATGGTTTCCGTTTGGTGAACTCGCTGTTGGAGTTCGAGGTCTTTGGGAGGCTCCCGCGGTGCTGGCGTGAATCTGTGCCGCGAATTTCAAATCGTTCTTCAATCGATCGTTCAAGGGTAGCGAAGTTAGTTTTCTCGTCTTGGGACGGGTGAATTGTCGGTTTCGCGTTTCGAAGTGTTTCGATGGTGGCGATGCTTCGTTTTGTGCAGTGTCGAGCGTGTTTTCAACGATTACAACGAGTTTCAAAGTTTGAATACTTCGAGGAATAGTCTTGTCGTTTCGTCAATTTAAAAGTTGGGTTTCCTCTGGAAAGTTTCCAAACGTGATTGCACGAATTCGAAGTTTCGGTCCGCTCGGAGGCGGTGTTTCCATTTTCTGAACTAGAAATTGAAACTTTGGAAAGTACGAAAGATACCATCTTCGCTTTTGCAATTTAAAACGCGAATTTCTGTATTTTCGAAGGTTGCACGGACAATTTCTTCATTTTTCAAACTCGAAATTGAGATTTTACAGAGTTCCGGAACTGCAAATTTTTGATTCGAGAACTTTGAGAGACTTCTCGAGAGTAGAACTTCGATACCGCGACACATTATTCAGAATTCGCGTGATCCAAGCCCATAAAGTTAAACAAATAATCAACGCCGCGAGAAATTGCCAACAGTTTCCATCCCATCTTTCTTTTTCGATTTTTAGTCAACGACCTAGCGAAACTCCAAGCGCGAGAAGATGAAATGCGAAGATAGAAGGAATTATTAATTCTAACGTATAAACATACGCATAACTTCGTAGGCTTTGCCTTGTCTCGCTAAAGTAGGTTATTTTTAACCTGTTACGGCAATCGACGATCCGAAATCTTGAATTTTAGCGATTTTCTTCGCTGCACCCCTCGATTGTCACTCGTACCGCCTAGTCAGCCCGGAATACGAAATAAGAGAATTTAAATTGTTGTACGCACGACGACTATTAACCGGCAAGGTGTAACGCTAAATTTAGCTCGCGATTCGCGCGAACACCTTAAACGGTCATTTACATTTCCACCGATGAGAAATGTCGTAGCAGCGAGTTTCTCAATCGGTGTCGCTCTTTTTCAAACCGACTCGTTTGACACATCGCTAATGATCACTCATTTTTAAGGTATCTTGTCCCATGAAATTTTGCCCAACTTTTTCTACGATGCACAAGTAATTCATTTTACACGTTTCTTTGTCTGACCTGCCCTGCCCTGCCCTGCCCTGCCCTCCCCACACGCATCGTATAGGTGTCTATGCAGATACACCCCAACGTTTCGAGTAATGTTCGTTAAAAGTTTGCTTAAAAGTTTCACAGAAATTCCCTAATTAAGAATACTTTTACATTCAGCGACGTCAATGTTTTTCTTTTTCTTTCCAACTTCGAGACGCGTACACGCAGAACTTTTACGACCGACTGTACGCAAATTGCCGACAGTTTTAGTATCGAAGCCCAAAAAACGATTCGTTTTTCATCCTATTCTCTGTCTATTCATTCTCAAGACTCGTTTGCGTGTTTTTTCTTTTACTGCTTCGCGATGGCTGGTGAACGTTTGGTTCCTGTGCCTGTGCTCGGAAACGTAGAAAGTCATACACACGTGGACAAACGATGGCCCGTGCCATTGACCAGGTAATTCACCAGCGCGTAAAAACCGGACACAAAGCGCGCTACGCCAGCCACGCTGGGATTCAACTCTATCTGTTCTTTAGCGCCACGTCAGCCGCCATCTCGACGGCGTATGCATAGCTCTTATTTGTCGCGGGAGAAGGATACCAGCTTCAGTGGTTACACCTATGCGAGCGTTACGTGAATTAAACGGAGTTCGCAGAAGGATCGTCGCTGTTGTTTAACAAACAGAAAACTGTTCAATTTCCCTTCTGCTCTATTTACATAGTAGAGCTTCTTCGCTAGAGCTTTCGTATTTACTAATCCTCTTTCTATTTTAACCTTTCTTACCGTTTTTCCTTCGTTACCCCAGTCGATAAATTATAGGCATCTTAGTCTGGCATTAAATTCCATTGCCGTTTCAAATTTACAGCAAGGAAAAGTTAAACGATTTCCAGCTGGTCGTTTAACCTTCCCTTTAAATCCTTCTTTATTTCGCGTAATCGCCGCATACGCAATAGGATAGCCTCTGAGTCATGCCGTCGTACCATGGAGCTTTAATCGTTAACGAACGGAATTCGCCCGCGGTTCATTAGCGGTTGAGAGCAAACACGTTCATTGCCTCGGAGGAATATTTATTTAAGATCGTAATTTGTCTCTATGCACCCCGCGATACCGCGCTCAAGTGCACCACAAATGGGTTTCAACGGATTAATCGCTTCCACCGAGCGACCAACGCTCTACAAAGATCTCGTGAAACTTCGTAAAATCTAAATTCACGGAATAATTCCAGTTAAATGTACGATTCTGTTCACTGAAAAAACGTTCATGCTCGCAGCCTATCGATCCAACAACAGTCCGCGACGATAACATCAAAATCAATAGCGATAATTGCCAGTAATAACACCGATAAGTCCCGATATCGGTCGATTTTTCCTCCGATATCGATCGTATCGATACAACAAGCGAACCCCCCCTTCTAATCACGCGCGCGGCGTTGTGTCTTCGAAAGGTTCCCGACGAAGAGGACGTTCGCACGCACGGATCTGCTGCGCCGAGGAGCTGCAGAGCTTTCAGACGTTGCACGTGATCGGACGTGACGGCGGACAGCACAGCCCTACCGGAAGCCAGGCGCAGGACCAGCCGTTGGTCGACTACAGGCGGCTGGTGTTCATCAGCTCGGACTCGTCTTCCGGCCGCGAGGAGGACGACGCGGACAGCAGCTGTTCCAGCTCGTCCTTCTTGAACGGGTTGCCGCGTGCTGGCAGCCACGCGCAATCGCTCGAAGACTGCGACTGGGACTACTTCGAGAGCGGATCGTTGCCACTGCCAGCCAGCGTACCGGTCACCATCGGAACGAGCAACATAGGCACGGACATCGCTGGACAAGACTGGAGCTGTTGTCCTGGACGCGGTACCACTGCTTGCCAGGTGAGCGTTGTTAAATTTCTTGCAAGAGAACTCTCGGTTTCTCTTATCGTATAGTTTCATATGGTTCACCGGTAATCTCCGAGAGATTATATCCCATGTTTATTGACACACGTCTCTCTCTTTTTATTTTTAGTATCACCATTGTAAATTCGATATCTCTTTTGCAAATAGTTACCGATGCGCGATAAACTATTATGTAACTTGTGAGAATAAAAATACTTGTCGCGTCGAGAAGTAATGCTTTTCGCTTGAAACCGTCGATCGCTTTTGTGCGCAGGCCTGCGGTGGTTCCCGAGGCGCGAACGTGTTTCCAGTGCCGGTACCGATTCCGGTACCGGTCCCGTATCCGGTGCCCGTCCCGGCGTCTCTTTGGACCAGCGACTTCGCAGCCGCCGCATCCTCGATGATAAGCCGCAGTAGCGATGCTCACGCGGAACCAGGAACACTGAGGTTGAGAGGCGACCCAGCTGCACCCTGGTTCGCTTGGCACCCACGATTCAACCAGCCTCTGCACGGCGCGAGGCTCGATCCAAGATTGACCGGCGTCTTCGACCCGACGACCTGCACCTTCAGACCCGATCAGCTGCTAGGCCCGTCGCTGTTCGAATCCCCGACCATCCCGTCGACGGAGGCGTTCCATCAGCGATTGAGCAGCCTGCAGATCAACCAGGACGAGAACGACGACGCGAAAACGAACCCGACGACGAAGTCAGCGGAGACTCTAGCGACCGCGTTCGACGCTGGAGACTCGAAAGTCGTCGAGCAATCGTCCGCGCACGCACGGGAGAAACTGGACGAGTCGAAGGCCGAGCGGAGCCAAGAAAGCGATGACGAGACGAACGGAGCGAAGGAGAGCGAGGAGACGGGCTGCCAAGATTCCGTGAGCGTATCCTTCGAGAGCAGGAGGGGGCAAAGGATGTACCAGCACGAGGATTCAGGCAGCTCCTCCGGCCGATCGTCCGCGGACAGCAGCGATTTGGAGGAAGACTCGTCCTCCCACAGGTTCTCGAGGGTGTTCGTCGTTAACGATGACTCGTTCACCAGCGATAACGACATAGAAGACAACGGGGACGAGGACGAGGACTCGGATTCCGCGGCTGAGAACGGCATCACTTTGAAGAGAGTGACGGCTTTGCCGGACGAAGAACCGGTGGTTTTGCAGTACGTTCGATTTCTGAACGAGGATTCGAGTTTCGACGAGACGAACAGGGCTCGAGTGAGCAACAACGCCGAACATTCGGAGGAGGAGGAGGAGGAGGAGGAGAAGAAGAGGAGATCGAGCGGCAGAGAAGAGAATTCGGGAAGCAACGAGCGGTCGGACCGGGAGGAGGCAAATGCGAACGAAAGGCGGAAAGTTCGCGGCAGGAGGTACAACATGGAGACGACCAATGACAAAAGGATTTCGTTGTCGTCGCAGCAACGCGAAATGCCCGAAGAGATGTACATAGCGAGCGACAACGATTGCTCGGAGAGTCAGATCGAATTAAAATCCATCAAGTCTTTGGACCCGGACAGCATCGAGCCGGTTATTTTCATCGGCAACACCGCGGAAAGGATCGCGGAGAGAGCAGAGGCCACGATCGAGAAGAAACTGTTCGATTCGCGAGACGACGTGTCACGCGCCGACGAAATAACCGACTTGGACGATCAGGACGGTTGGGATTCGAATATAATTCCAGACTCGCTGGAAATTTCCGGGGACGCGATGTTAAACAGCAACGATTTATTCACGGAAAATTGCACCGACGCCCCGAAATTTCACGTTTCAACCGGAAACAACGGCGATTGCGAGAGGACGGATGACAAAGACAATTGCGAAACCGGGATCGATAACTCGGTCGTCTCCTTATCGCGGATTATGAGCGACCAAGGCGCGGATCGTGGTAACGATAATCAGCAGCGTGACCCGCCGATCGATTCGAATACGAATTTGAACGTAACCGGGAGCGCGAACGCGCCCTCGGGTACGGACAGTTTCACGAGCAACGAAACGAACACGACGGGCAGCGAGGTTAGCAGCGACGAGCTGCACGAGTACGAAGTGACGGAGAGCAACGGAGGGTTCTCGTATTCGGCAAGGAACAACGAGCTGCTATTGAAATTGGGCAAACCGAAGGAGGAAAGAGCGTGGAAACAGGTCCGAGCTCGGGACAAGGCGGGAGAGGACGGGAGCGATCGCGACGAACCGGAATGGAGCCCGCAATGCGGGGAGATGGACAGGAGGAACGAGGATGGTGTGGCAAGCCAGGAGGATTCGACGTGGCAGATCGGAAAATTGCCGGGGACGGAAACCAAAGATGGCGTGGACGACAACGAGCCGAGAATCGAATCGAAATCGGCGGGCTCCGACGTGGGCGACGCGATGACCAACAGGATCGAAGAGACGTCGAAGAGCGCGGAGAGCGCAGGTAAACCGGACAGTGCGCATGACAGTGACTCGTGCACGGTGAGAGGCGATAGTCCTGGGTTCGACCAGGTGGTAGGAGAGCCCCGCGGTGGAGGTGGCGAAGGAGGCTGCGCGGAGGAAGGGATAGAAGAGGGATCGACACGGTTTCGTTCAGTCGAGCGACGCCCGTCTACTCGAAAGGAGAATGGATTCCCTCCTGCCGCGTCGACGAAGGATTCCATCAAAGACGTGCAACACTTTCCCTCGACGGTCCAGAACAACGGTCTCGGGTGCAATAACAACAACAAGTACAGAAGCCTCGTGATGATCACTCAGGAAGCCGCGTACCAGCCAGTGAGCGTGATCACCTCGGACACGACGACCTTGTTGCAGCCGGACGAAGTACGCGCAGCTAACCAGGGCCTAGCTGGATACTTCCAGCTGGCGCTCGAAGCCGTGACCGAGCAGCCGCACCGTAAAAATGGTCAGGGTCCGAGGAAGCCCTTGATGGTGAAACGTTTGGCGAGCGTGGCGGCGAATCACTCGGAAACGGAAGTGGACAGCGGGCTGAGCGTCGGTAGTGCGAGTGAAAGCGACGACGTGTCGGTGAAAAATGCGGCGAAAATAAGTGGCCGACAGGAGAACAACGAGGAGAACAATGCCGCGAGAGAGCGGGTGGTGAACGAGCACCGCGACGGTACGCGAGCACGTGCCTCCTCGCAGTCGAGCGACGACAATTCGGCCAGCGGCGGTGTCGTGATCCTCGAGGAAGGTCTGGCCGACGATGACTCGTGGGTCGAAGAGGTCTCGCACGACGAGGACGAGCCTGGCGCTACGACAGCCACGGAGGAGAGCTCCGAGGACGAAGCGAACAACCTTGGAGATCGCGAGGAGGAACTTCGTGGCTATCATAGACAGGCCATCGACTTCACCTTGCACACTATCGTCGAAGAGTCCTGCGAGGAGAGCGAAGCGGAGCCCAGTTTGGCCGCGGGTAGCCCGTCCAAGAAGCAAAGGCCACCGTCCGCCTCGGAATTGGAGAAGTACTTCTTCTTTGGCCTCGGCGGCGATGGAAATAACTCGAGCATGGGTTCGCGCGAGGTGGACAGCCTGTCCGAGACTTCGTCCATTTACTCGGAAGGATTGGAGTCGCTGGGACAGGACGAGCCGTCGGGAAATGGACAGAACCAGGAGAGGTCAAACTCCGGGGAAGGTTTCTTGAACTCCTCGAGACTGGAAAAGTATTTCCTGTCGGAGTTTCTCGGTTTCGATCAGGACAGACGCGATTCGGACGGTTCAGTGGGCAGCGACTCCGAGGGAAGACCGAGTCCCGAAGCGCAGAGAAGGAAGAAGCTGGTTCGCGCCAGAGGCACCGGAAGATCGCACAGTTCGTCCCTGGACAATTTGCTAGCGTTGACGCAAAATTCGCAGAACTTGAGCTCGCAGAACTCTCTGCAGGATCTGAGTTTGAGCCAGGACGGACAGGAAACGCAGTCCGAAGGTTCGTCCACCGAGACCGACGGCGCTGACGACGGTCAAACCGCTGCGTTCGGGACCGACGGACAATTCGACACGGTGAAACGAAAGAAGAAGAAATCGCGAAACTTGGGCACGCAGAGTCCACGTGTTCCCGACGATAGGAACAAAACGCCCGAGCCGAACAGAGACATGGTCTTGGTGGGAGAGGTGGTGATGGAGAACGAAGCGGAAGCGATCAATTCGGAGGATTCGGAAAGAGCGAAAACACCTCAACCGGAATGCGTCCTGTTGTCTTCCTCCTCGTCTCCGTCGACCACCGTCAACGCTTCGACCACGTCGACATCGCTAACCGATTCTGCGAGAAACGCGCAGATGAGTTCGGGAGAATCGTTCAACTATAATCAAAGATCGAAACAGCAATCGCGGGACTCTGGATTTGTCGGTAGCTGCGACGATCTCCTTCAGCACCAGAAACTGCCCGACGACGCTCAATCTGTAACCGAGGCCAGCCAAGAGGCCAGGAAGGATCGTACTAACGGCGAGAACGATGAAAACGCTCAAGCGACGAATCAAACGTCCGTAGAATGTGCCCCCGGTGTCGAGAAAGGAAACGTGGCGAAAATAGACCCGCCGTTGAGCCATACCCCGCTGCCTCACTTGCCGAACGCTTCCCTGTCCAGGAAGGATAGCTTCAATAATTGGTCCAGCGACGAGGAAACGAACCTGATGATGTCGAAGATGAGGCAGTTCTTCAAAACCATGGTCGCCAATTCGAACGGGCAGAATCAAAATGCTGCCGGCGCGAACTCGAGCGGCCCGTCACCAGCGCCCAGCCCTAGACTGCCCGGTTACGCGTCCAAGACCAGACTGTGCTCGCAGAATCGCACGAAACCGCCGCAGTTGGTGTACTTTGAAAACGAGCTGACCAGGCTGATGAAAACCGTGCCCGGTATACGGGACGAGCAAGTGCGAGAAATCGTCGAGTACCTCAGTTCCGAGGACACGTGGTCCGATTCGTACGATAGCTCGGATTACACCAGCTCCGATTTAGAGGGAGCAGCGGGTGGTCGTCGGTCCGCGTTGCAGGAACAGATCTCGCAGAGCTGCCAGCAGATTATCAGCAAATTCGACACCACGTCTGGCGACAATCTATTGGACAAGGAGAGGGAAGATAATACCGTGCCGAGTGGAATGCAGCCTCCCTGTTTGGGCAGGGACACCGCGTTCGTCTATCAGAAACTGGTTCAAAGTTTCACCAAAATGGCTGGCGACGGTGTAAGCTCGGACGCGAACTCGACACCGCACAGTAGCCCGCCGTTGATCGCCAAAGTGATGCACCACATCGGCAGCAGATTGGTGGCCCTGATGCACGAGGTCTCCGAGGGCGGACCAGCCGTTCAACACCACGCCACAAGCTGGAGACGCTATTCGCAGCATCATCGAACACCGTCCTCGGCGTCCACCACGGAAGACGACGACTCCACCTCGGATTCGACCAACGCGCCTTCGTCGACGCACTTACAGTTACCCAGATCGAAGTCTCACGATCCTCTGTTGCTCATCAATAGCCATCCGGCAGCCTCCATCGGACAGGAGGGCGAAGAACGCGAAGCTAGTGATTACGAAAGGTTCTCTTGGCGCGGAAGCTTCGAGTCCGCTCTAATGGCGGCGGATTCTAGGACGAAATTGAGCCTTCTGGCTTGTTCCGGGGATAGTGTCGGTGCTAGTGCTAGTGCTAACGCCTTGGCCATGGCAGCTAAGCGTCGCAGTGCTGGAGATTTGTTGTTCAATCCAAAGAGCTTCTCTAGAGAACAGTTGGACAGGGTTAGAAGCTGCGGTTCCATTGGTGGCGGAAGCGGCGGTGCCGCCAGTGGATGCGGAGGATCGGTGGAGGAGAGGATCTGGAGCAATAGGAGAAGGTCTTCCGTTCCCGACGCTAACACGAGGGGGGAATCTGGTAAATTATTATCTTTTACACCGATAACATCAAAGAACTGACTTGGAGGATAAAAGTGTTACTTGCGTTCAATATCGCGATAACTTTACTCTTCTGTAGAAAGATATCTTACCTTAGTTAATCTTTCGCGATCCAATGATTTCACGGTGACCATCTTTTTCTCTCAACGCGTCCCCTGAAAGCATTGAACGTTAGACGATCGTGGGATACGTTCGCAGGTGACGAGGACACGGAAGACGAGCTGGAATACACTGGCGAGTCCCGAGCAACGACTCTACCGCGCGGCATGCAATCCGCCATTACGGCGGCTACAAATTCGCTGCCGCGTTTACCAGCTTCGACACCGCCGTCTTGCCTAACGACCACGTTAACCACGCCTTCGTCCACTATGCACAAGGCGCACAGCGTCTATCATTTCCTGCCGCAGCATTCTGGCGTGAAATCGGCTAGATACCGACCGCCCGGTTTCGCTAGGAACAGCAACGTTCCGGGCGCGATCGGCGGGCCGAAACGCGCGGTCAGCGCTCCAGGACTTCAAGTTTCGGGCTCCCAGTCCTCCGCTGGGAAACGAGACAATTCGAGATCGAGGAGGCAGCAGGCTATGTCTCTCACGCCTGGTAAGTTGTCATTCCGAGCTACACCATCTAAAATAGTTGACAAATCTGTACAAGTCAGCCTGTCAATGGCTACGCACGTTTTTTATCACCTAGTCGATCGTTCAACGAATGTTTTTATTTCATTTTAACTATAATCTGCGGCACGGCTGTGACTGCGGTTATAAAACGAACGATTAATGAATATGTAATACTTTAAGTAATTAAGAAGAAAACTCCGTGCCCCATAAAGTCGATGCTAGTCCGAGACTTATCTAGACGATCTGTTGGAAAAGCACAGTTTTCTCTAACCGAGACGGTTTAATTAAAACTAGCCTACCTGGTTGGAATGAATATTTCAATAAATCGTATATTATACATTATTCACGGGCGCAAGATAGAGGCCGGTAAGCGTAGGTAGAGTGATCGTTATTAAAATATTATAGCTCGCAATGGTAGAGCAACTTTTGTTTTCTTCCCAACGTTTGGCTTAATCGGATTTTTATTACAATTTAGAACAATTTGTGAAAACTATTATTCACTAAAGCGCTTATTACGGACGTTTAGCAATTTTAATGTCCCGTTTCCAAGTTTCGAAACGCATCCTACACGCTAACGTGGATGCAATTTTTAGTGCATCTTTGCTAATGAAAATTAAAGATTAACTTTTGTTTTTCATACCGTGTACTAATTAACATCTCGTACCAGCGTATACAGCTAAACGCGTAAAAGTTCATTGCTGAAATTGTATACGGCAAGTTTCAGCGAAAGATAGCTAATTTAGAAAGTTTTAGGAATACGAGTTTCGTTTTTCTTTTTTTTTCAATTGCATAAGCCACGGAGTAATTTTACACTTTCAATTTAATTATACAGAAAACGGTAATTTATAATTAGTTCGACGTAGCATTTATCCGACGCGTATGTACATGCAGCGCGTACGTACGTTGCGTAGCTACTCTTCGAGTTACTCAATGGCGCATCGTTTCGCTGATTAATCAACATTCTCTTATCCGCTTTTGTGTGTGTTCGATGAACGTGATTAAATTGCGAAAACTTCACCGCAAAGTCAAGTTACGAAAATTCTCAGTCGAAGAAATTTTCTCTAGGTCATTATTAGCTCCGCCTGCGCGAACGCAAAAGCCTTCTGCAACTATGACAAGTTAACAACATGGACGATTATGTTGAATCGGAAACCACTGTCGCGCAAAATAATATCAATCGACGATACTGTCATATGGAAAAGAAAAAGAAATGGCGCCGTAGAGAAGCAACAGCACAGACGAATGCGTTCTCTCGTAATTTATCCTGCGAAAGTTATTTTCGCGAAATTTATCAACGACGCGACGCTCGGTTTCAGAAGCCATAAGTATGCCAGCAAGTAGAACGCGATTTGTTAATGGACGCTTTAAAGTATTTACTGGAGTGTAACAGGTGTAACCGCTATATTACGAGATTTCCCTTCTTTCCCATTCTTCTTCGGCCTCCTCCCGTTCACTCGAGCCGCCGTACAACAATCGATAAACCAGTGTACAACGTTGTGACCCGCGTATGCGTACTCACGGATTTCTCTGGCTGTCCCTTCTTTTTTTCTTCATACGAGCGGCTACACGAAACGTTCCAGCAGTGATGCGATAAATTCTAATTTACATGGGACTTTCTAGTCGACATGGTCCTGGTTATAACACATCGGGAGGCACGTTACCCTGCCTAGTCTAATCGAACATTCAGGTTTATTTGTTATACGGTTACCGCCATTCTCCGATTAGTAAATATCGAACACGTGGAAGACATGCGTATTACAACTCGTAATATCGATGCAGAAATGGGCTAGAGGTGAACACAGGCTGCGGATGCAGCTAACGAAACGTTCGAATAACAGAGTGTTGGACGAACGTAATAGCAGATATTCGAATAACGGGAGTTCAGTTGGAAGTTCTAGCTCTAGTGTAACAGCCATTGCTTCATACTCTTTACCTATACCAGGTACGAGTAACCTTGGCCCGTGCGCGCCAAGTGTTTAGCGAGCGCAATGGTGGGAACGCAGTAGCAGCGTAAACGTCACTGGTCCCCACACTGCGCATGACTCTTGTATACGCGTACAATTTATGACACTCGTCAATTCAAATACATACCGTCGAGATATTTCTTTTAGGACACGTGTATAGGCACGTACGCGCGTAAAAAGGTAGCGCTGCTTCTAGTAAACGCAGCTATCCCGACGAAACAATCGTGACGTTACGATAGACATTGGAGGATAGCAAAAATCGCATATGCATACGATAGTATTAAGTTGAAAGTATTAACGGGAAGAAGAAACTGGATAGAAACGGTGCTGCGAACTGTATTTCCGCCGCTTTCGATTCCAAGGCAAACTCGCGAAAAGCTCGAGATTCGCTTCCGACGCGTGTCATTTCTGTCCCGATCCCCGGATTATCGGCAAGTTGATCGCAATGCGGATGAAAACGAAACAGGGGACATCGTTGGCCACCCGTAGACCGATGAAATTATTTTCAGAGGCCACTCCCCGTTGCACTCGTGACTCGCGTGGATCAATAACCGAGAAGACTAGCGTAATTCGAACCGGCTTAATTAATTGTAGCGATTGCAAGGGACGTGCATTGCACAGGTCTTGGTATATCTGATACAAAAATAAATAGACTCGTATACGTAGGAAAGTGAAGAAAAACTGAAATGAGAAAGTAAACCGCCGCGATATCGTGTTAATCGAGGTCCGAATCGGCTCATTAAATAGTTTAAGACCCAAAAACGTTATTGATAATTAAGCACGCTAATAGTTGATGGAAGCTATTATATTATATGCAAATTTGTTGTTATCATCAATTCCAACAAAGCTATCGAACATATGTGAATAGTGGAACTAACGATTCGTTTGTGCAATTAAATTATACGTGTTAACATATCATATAGTTATTCCAATTTAATTGCTTCGGATAAACGAAATTCCTTCGATCTGTTAATTAAGGGGTAAACCAGGAAGCTTTAATAAAGCATTATTTCCAAACGGGGAAACCATACCTACGATAAGTAGATGATTTGAAAACCGAAACGAAATTGAGAAAAGACTGAGAACCTCTGGGAACGAAAGAATCGTAGCTGTACGCTCACAGGGGTAGAAAGACCATCGTAAATTATAGCAACTGTAACTGTTAGCAAATTACAGATACCGACTCTTCTTTATGAGACTTGCCAGCGAAGGAAAAGTGGAAATTAATCTCGTAGCACTGCTTCTTACACAGATAAGGGAGCGGTTGCGAGACATTCCATTTTCTGAAGCAAACACGACCATTTCCCGTGAAGACAATACACTTTCTCGTACCGTTCCTCGTTCTAAGTAACGATTCTCGCGGTTCTACGAGTTTACGAGTCTAACCAGAGACCGTATTTCACCCGATTCTCGCGGAAGTAATCAATTCTTTTAATCGTCCGAAGACAGTCGCGCTTCCTTAAAAAAAATGCCACCCGACGATGCCACTGGCATCGTGCTATTAATTTATCGTGTCGTGACTTCTTTTTGCAAATTTAAAACATCGAGATTGTTAGAGTAGACCATTTACTAATGACAGAAAGAGTTTTTTCCGTGGTCATCTCACTCGGTCTGGCGTCCTACGTTACGTTCGTTATTTGCATGGTAATCGTACGGCTATCTATGGCTATGTATTATTCATTTGAAAAAGGCAATCTTCTCGTGTATCGAGCGTAATCCTTTCTGGTCGAACCTCGCGCAGCCTCTTTGTTCCGTCGCACCCTTGGATGAGCTTTCATTAGGCGCTGCGCTCCTCGGCGTCAATTAGCATAATGTTTTGCAAATGATTCGAAGGCGAACCTCTCGTGACCCTCGCTTTTTTCAAACGCTACCCCTTTTCATTGCTGATTGATATTCAGCTTACGAATTTCAGAACGCGTAACGAGCTCTTTTTAAAGCTGCAGTCGAACGATATCTGGTTATCGGATAATCACTCGCGACAATTATTAATATAATTGTCCGAGTCTGACAAGGAAGGATTGCTCGTTGATTTTCGTGTTGAAACGACGATCAGCGGTCGATTTGAATTAGCGGTGCTCTGTTTTAATTTATATAGCAGCAGGCACGTACTTTTACGTAGGAGTGAAGGTTATCAGTTTCGCCTCGAGGCAATCGAAATGCGTGGTTTAAGTAGAAATTAAACTGTGCCGCTGTTTTCTGTAACATCACTTCCCGGTACTGGAACGCGTCCATTCTTCTGCTCTACTAATTTGTCGGTACCATAGGCGGTGAACAATGCAATTTCACTTACGTGTCAAACGGCAGAGAGAGAACCGAGGAATGTTTCATTCGTACGGTCGCTTCTTTTTCTCTTGACATGGTACAATTGACCGATGTTTAACGATGAAATCGTTGGAAACGTTCGCCTTGATCTTCATCTGAACGGTAAAAGTCATTTTCCTTGAACTTACACTCCTTGAAATAACACTCGCACGCACGCGCGCGCACACACAGTTTCGAGAGCTTAATATATTTCCAGAAACTTCGTTCATCGCTTCGGTAACCTCCATGAATTTCGCACCCTTGTAAAATTCATAAGGCATTACGCGTACATATCTGATGTACTCTACGGCAATTCTATGGCAACATTCTTTGGTAAAATCTTGTACGAAAGGAAAAGAAGAATCCTCGGGAGGCGAATTGTACATGCGATTGCTCACGACTGCGACTGTATATCCATCGCGACGTTCTCCGGAACTTAACGCCGATCCTTTTAGCTCGGTGTGCCAGGCGTACCGCGACATAATTCCACGCGTTCCAGCAACGCACCGTGTCTACCTTGTTCTCCGTTTTACGAGCTGGGAATAATTCGGTGTCGACGTAGTAGCGACCGGTCCGCGTGCTATCGGATTCGAGCGCGTGTAGTAACGAACCACCGCCGTTTCACGCCACCGATTCCCATTCTACGAAAGTGTAGCGAATAGCTACGCGGTTTCGCGGTATTTTCTTTAACGAATCGAGGATACACTGGATTTTCAGTTAACTCGAAGCGTGGAGAATGCGGAGAATATTTTTCAATATCTTCGAGTCCAAAGGATCGATGCTACAACGCGAGACGAATATTTATATATATATATATACACATGAATCAGGATTTTCTGTAGCGTTACTTGGAAAGTCGCTGGGGACAGTAGAGGCATGCCAATGTCGACCACTTTTGAAATGCGTGTCACCTTTTTGCGCGATCAAGAAAACGGTACTCGGCTGACAAGCAGAAGACCTAATCTTCTTTCCACGGTTTTTTCATCGCGCGCATCACGCCTCGAACTTCTCTATGCCGCATCGGATTTAAATTGCACCGCAATCTAACATTATTTCCTCCCAAGGAATGTTGCTCGACGTGTCATGGAGCAGCAAATTGCTTTCGAACGCATACTTTTCTCCTCATATTTCGATTACTTGGTTAATCTATGGAATTGCTATGAAATTTCACGTCACACTATATAATTTAGCGCTAGTAATCGAGGGAATTATAATAAGCTAGTAAGTGTCGTTCATTCGCGATATTCAATTAAACGTGTTATTTATTTCATTTTATGCAGGACTATTAATTTTTTATTTATTTTGGATTATATAAGATCACGTGTAATGGAAAAGGTTGGCGTTGGCTTAGTGTTCCATGCTACGGACTAATCGTTACGTGATATTTCAGTTAAATAACTGTGTATGTCACAGAATTACTTTCTAATTTTACCGATACAATCTTGAGACTCGACGATATAGATACCACGTTGCTCTAAACATCTCGGTCGAATAGAAACGTGTGAGATTTTGGAACGCAACGACGAATTACGATTGTTTTATCTAGCTTTTATCTAGGTTTTGTTCCTCTTTTTTTTTTTTTCACGCCAAAATACACAGGTTACGAAAGGCATTTTTACCCTGCCTGAAGTTCCTACAAGCATTCACCTTGACATACATTTCTCTCTCGCACTTACGTTGCTCATAGAAATTGCATCTCAAGTATAAACTCGATACTAGAATCTCTACGATCTTGTAATCTTATAAGGATATCTTATCGAAGATAAACATTTATGAAAAACTGGCTGCATAGCGAGCTTTAAAAACAGCAAATTCCATCGAGTAACCAGAATCGAAATAACGCATACGTGGTAGAAAATGTTGAAACGTAATTTGCATGTTATCCCTTATCATAGCTCCATAGAGTCGAAACCTTGAACGTGAGAGCCCCCGCATAAGTCATACCGGAAGACAGGAAGGAAAAATCAGTTTTATCGCCATGCTCGTTCCCCTCGACGCATTATCAGAGTCGGCCATGGCATAAACGAACGCACTCAGTATCGGGAACGTTTCGCCCTCGTTTGCATCTCGTTCCGTCGTTCTATGTAAATTAATGTAAAGGACTCGTCGCGAAATCGTTGTAAAAATTACGTCCAACGCGACGAAACGAGTGACGTACGATTTATCCTGAAATCGCGGAGGAAACTGCACCGATTTGTCTTCGCGAAACTCGCGCAGCGAAGAAGAAGAAAAAACAAGTGGTATTCAACAAAATTGAACGTCGAGAACGAGTTTAATTGACTTTAGTCCAATTAACGCGATCCTCGAAGAACGCGCACACGGTGAACAGGAACGAAAGCGAAAAAGTGGGATTCACCAGAACTCGGTAAACTCCAATCAACGAGATCCTCTTTCGTCCTCGAAGAAGCGTGAATCGTCGAAAAGGATCGACCTCGAATTCGTGGCCGAAATCGCGGCAAATTACTTTCGTGATCGTTCTCCAATTAACGAGTACCACCTTCCGTTGAAACACCCCCGCGGAAGTGGCGGGAACAATCGAAACGCGAGAAGAACATTGCCCCGTGGCAAAGTTCCCTCTGTTCGCGACTATCGAGGTGAAACGTGCGAACTTCCGCTCGTTTCTCGCCGGCAGAAGAAAGTGTTGCAAGAAAGGAGCGAGTCGCGGAACGATTTCCAACGCGTCGAACGTACGCGCGCATAAAAATGGCCAAGGGTACCGGTTACTCGACTTTCAACGCGACGAATCGCTCCTGGACCGCGGGGAAACTGGCGCAGCGATTGGGTTCCAGCTTCTTCCTGGATTGCTGCTCCATTCCCTGTTATCCCAAAGGCGGGGACCGCGGCGAGAACGGCGAGTCGCGCGAGGAAATCTTGGAGCAGAATTTGGAAGGGAAAGAACGGATAGAGACGAAACGTATGACGAAGGACGAGATCGAGAACGAAAACGCGAACGATGGCCGTGCGTCGATAAACGACAACGTTTACGGGGAATCGAGGGAGTTGCAGAAGAGCTCATCGACGATTAGTTCGACCGGCTCCGAGGACAGAACCTTTACGTCCAACGCTACTCTGTTTGGCATCAAACGCGTCGTGAACAGCTTACCGTTGCTTTCTAAAGCGGACAAAAAGAACGCCTTTAACGGGTGGAAAGAATCCGAAAGCGATGGTGAATCTTCGCTTCCAGACACGTTGCCGAAACGTCGAGCGAGAAAATCGGACGATCAGACGAGCTCCTCTTCGCACTCGGATCTGTTTCCAAAGTGTCGGCTAAGGAAGAGGGGCCAGCAGAGGAGTTGCGACGGCAATTCTGAAAATGAAACGAGTCAGTTCGAATCGAATTTTTAGGTTTCATATTAAAAATATTCCGTGAAACTGTTATCGAACGAGAAATAAAGGCAGATGTCGTTGAAACGCGTGCAAAATTGCAGATCCCGATAGAGTTAATCTCGAACAAATACAAACTGTTCAATCTCCCAGCGAGTGACGTGTCGCGTTCTGTTATTCGTGCATTTTACGTTACAGATGATGGAAGCAGCTTGTCGGAAGCTTGTAGCACTCCGATCATCGGCGCAGGATCACGATCAGGCTCTAGTCACACAGTGATCGATGTAGATGACATGGAATCGGGACTACATTCCGGACATCTTGCGACGCGTGCATCTCTATCGAGTCTTGGAGTAAGTGCTAAAAAAACGCATACAACGAGAACAGGTTAAAGCTATGAGAATTCCAAAAATCTCTTGTTTTTTAAATCATTAAAAATTAGCGTTAACTCGGGTTCGCATTCGTTTGTAGAATTTTTGTTTTCTCAAGCCGATACCGGAAAGACGGGTATATTGCTACTCATCGCGAGACACTTTGTATTCGCCGACTATCCTCCGATATCAATTTTTCAGGCACGTTCAGATTCAATGGCGTCGGTATATAGCGGTGCTGGCGAGGGACGGTGCTGTCGCTCGGTCGTCGTCACAGGAGAGGTCGAGTTCGCGTTGCAATACGATTACAAGCACCTAACGTTCGAGGTGCACGTAACGAAATGCAAGAATCTAGCGCCGGTTGACGTAAAGCGTAAACGTTCCGACCCGTAAGTAACGCGTGACTCACAACGAGAGGATCATTTATCAGATTAATGCCACGGCATCGATCGCACGCGTCCTCCAACGTACTAATTGCATACTCTCTTGCTTGCGAATAGTCATTGCCAATTCGTGGAAGCTAACCACACGTTAGTACACTTATTTCTTACGAACGAAGCTGCTTGATCGTTGACAGCAAATTTTGTTGAAAATGTGATTTTGCCAATGGTTGGAATGGAATTTAAAAAACTGTGCAACAGGATCGATGCTTTTGACGATCCTGCTCTTGACGGATATTACCTACAAGTCTAGATAGCAAGCGCTATTCCGAACGATCCCGATGCACAGTTACGTGCATACTCGTGCAAAAAAACTGGTGGCATTTTTTCTCACGCAAACTATTCCGGCAGATACGTGAAAGTGTACTTATTGCCGGACAAATCGAAGAGCGGCAAACGAAAGACGAAGGTGAAGAAACACACGCTGAACCCCGAGTTTAACGAGACGTTGAAGGTAAGGGTCGTTTCGCGACTTCGGTTCAGCGAGATATCGTTTCCGCCTGTCCCTATCCCGTCCCTGCATGAGAGTTAGAGCTTGGATGGTTCGCGACCACGACATTTCAGTTCCATATGAGTCTGAGCGGCCTGGAGACCAGAACCCTGTGGCTGACGGTTTGGCATTCAGACATGTTTGGACGCAACGATTTCCTCGGCGAGGTTCGAATGCCCCTGGAGAACAAAATCTTCGACGATCCCACGCCGAAATGGTATCCGCTTCAAGAACGAGTAAGTTCGCCCAAAGCTTGTCAACGCGTTAAACGCGTCACCCGTTGTTAACGCGAGTGATATCGTTATCGGCACTGGAAGAGATACGAGCCGAGCATTAAAATCCGACAACTATTTTATGAATCGTTATATATGTAATGTATTCATAACATATATACGACATATTATTATTTGATTAAATATCACTCGCAAATGAATTTTATTACCAGCGTTGTATATCTCTTCCAACAGCCACGCGGAATACAGATCGTTGTGGATATAAAAACGCGATCAGAATGGACCGGAGAAAGTAAGTCTTTATGCGGACACAATTATTCTCCAGTACACACACAATTACCTCGCCTCGTTTTATTTGTTTTTATTTACGTTAATAAAGTTAATTGACACACTTCGCGGCAGGAAAGCGATATTGCACGACCTGTTACACCGCATTTACGTTCGGTCATTCGAGTACACGCGATACACGTTGAAACTCAAGCAAACAGCATGGATGAGTAAAGTCAAATCTTGACAGAGCAGATACGCTGTTCCCGATTGCACTGTTTTGAGATGCATTTGCATGTGCAAGAGTTAGAATCCCCTTCGTTTCATGATTTCTTAACACTACGTTTCACGACTCGTTTGTTAAATAGCTTATACGAATTACAGTCTACGGTTACAGTTTATAAAGAAAAGTTCAATGTTACGTTGCTTAGATTACATTCTCAAGTAAGTGACATCGCTCCTATTAAAATGTAACGATATTAATCGAGCCGATCGAGCTAAAGTTTGAGGCATCTATTATCTCGTACGGTGCATACTTGAAGTAAAAATATTCCATCGCGGTGACAAATTTCAGACGGAGCCGTTCGACGATCCTGTTGCTTACAAGGGCGAGGTGATCGTCGGCTTGAAATTCGTACCACCGGATCCCACGCAACAGGAACGCGATCGAGAATTGGGATCGGATCGTGGCGCCTCGAAGTCGAAGAAGAACTGGAGCCGTGGCGCGTTGCACGTGCTCGTCAAGGAAGCCAGAAATTTGCAAACCAGAGCAAAGAATTCGGGAACGTGCGATCCGTTTTGCAAAAGGTGCCGTTCTTTAAATCAACCAGATATTTTATTATCGACGACCGTAACGAACCCTGCCGGAATTACTTTCCTCTTTAAATTCATACAACCGATACTGGTTGACGTTTTCAGTTACTTACTACCCGACAAGGGCCGTTCGGGGAAACAAAAGACTGGAGTGGTTCGTAGATCTGGTGGTTCGCCAGTATGGGGTCACACTTTCATTTACAAAGACGTAAGCCTGCAGGAATTAGCGGAACGTGGACTGGAATTGACAGTCTGGGATCACGATCGCATCGCTAGCAACGAATTCTTGGGCGGAGTTCGATTTAATCTTGGCACAGGTACATGTGGTACAGTTTGCTGTACAAGTTGTTTTCGACGACTGCTAAATTTCCATCTTTCCAAATTTTCTCTTCGAAATTTTTCCAGGGAAACACTACGGGAAGCCAGTGGATTGGATGGACGCGACTGGCCGCGAGCTGTCGCTCTGGCAGAGCATGCTCGAGAGGCCCAACTTCTGGGTCGAGGGTGCCGTGACTTTAAGGCCGAATCTGCATAATCATGGAAAGAACAGCAATTCCTAAACGTTCCGCGTCGTCTCGCCGATTTATTTCGTATTTAAACGGCACGTTCGTTCGCGGGCCATGCGGGTCTCCGGTCTCGATGAAGCTCGAAACGCTTCGGCCTAGTTTTACTTGGAGACGCGCGCGTATCGTGTATATACGCGGCCGTGCAAACGTGCCGCACGGCGAATAAACAATTTCGAAACGCGACTTTCGAAAGAAATATCAGTGCCTTTGGGGCTGACGCGAACGCGAGCCACCCTTTCTACAGGGCACAGTCCAAGGATTTGGACTCTAAATTCAAACGGAAGCGACCGCCACGTGCAACTGGCCCCCCACTTCTCAACAAGTTCCAAGCAACCGAGTCTTGGTTCTGTAATTCACGGTTAATTCACGGTTAATTCACGTCCAATTTCATTTGTACATGATCCTAGCCGATAATTAGAGTCTTAACGAGTAGTTTCTGTCACTTTACATACGTATGTAGGCATTGCGTTTCAAATTACTTAAATTTTCTTTTTCCTTTAGTGCGTTGCACGAGAGATCGTACGATATATGATTTTCTTCGAAGTGATGTTTCTTTGTATCATTGTATCCTTCTTGTTCTTTCGTTCGTTACTTTTTATTTTCTTCTACTTTTCTCTCGTTTTCCCTTTTTGTACGTATTCTTACGGAGCGAGGATCCTAGTCGGATGCTCGACGGAACAACGAATTACGAAGTTCGACGCGCAAAATTCGTGCAATACCAAGGAGAAGAACGTTTCTCGTCCTTTTCATTGTTTCCTTTTTTCTTTCTTCTTCTTTTTTTTTTTTTTTTTTTTTTTTTGTTTTGTTTTGTTTTCAAACGACAGCGAAACAAATTTCTTCAAACGAGCATCCGTCCAATCGCGCGGCGAGGTGACTATTGCGTGTCCATCGCGCATTAAACATCGTGCGTGGTGAAGGTAGAGGATAACTTGGATTGATCAGAGGCCCGTTCCGAACGTCGGCACAGCCTCGAGCCTCCTCGTTGAAATAATGATCGCAGTTGCGATACTTGAAAATCTTTCCTTTTATATACACGTATACGTATATTTTGAAAAATATATTTTATTCCCTTATGGATCGAAGGACGGAGGAAGGCTCGAACGTTGGGAACGCGGTCTACATTGTGGACACTCCTTTCTTGGAGAGAAAGATGCTTCCAGTGTGTACAATATTTGAAAACGATCTCTCGCATTGAGGATTACCAGACGGATGGAACGGTGTATTTAAGGCATTAAATATGACCGATTCCGAGTACGTAGGTGAATATAATCATATAAATGTTATATTTATACATTCATGTAGAATTATACCACGTACGGTAGGCCACGGGACTTCGAAGCGGTCGTTATCAAGGAAGTCTTAACGAAACGAAAATCAGTGTTTCGAACGAAAGTATATACAATTGGAAGCTTTGATCCTGTCGTGCTATAGTAAATTGCATCAACGCAGATTGCTCGATGACGCTTCTCCTCGTTGGGGTTTTTCGGAAAACACTCAACACAAACTACGGACGTGCCTCGAGTGGTCTGTACGCTGATACCCTTTACTATAGCACTGCTCTGTGACTAGCGATGAGCTCTGAAACACTTCGAATCACTTCGAATATACATGTGTGCCGTAAAATTCGGATTTCTTCGAACGTGGTACGGTATTTTAAGCTCCTGAAGGGCTCGACAAGTGTTGGAAGTATCGGAGGTCTCGCGATGCGTTGTTAAAGGCGAAGCAAATACACGGCGAGTCGTCGAAAAGGTGACGAACGGTAAGCGAGACGTTAAGAATGCTTCTAGAGGACTTCAAGAGTTGTCGAGACGCACGAGATTTCCAACATCCGTCGAGAATTTTAATTGTCCATACTCGTCGATGCTCCATATGATACGAAATCGAAACGCTTATGATAAAAGGAACTAGTTGCGAAACATTGATCCGTAAAACTTCCTACTAGGAGTACCACAGTACTCGAGTACTAATTATAATCCCAGACGAATCGAAAGGCTGGCGTAATTGTACTTAATTAATTATGTATTAGAATGCCAAGTCTCTGGGTAATCGCATGTAGACAAGTACATTTAACGTAACGAGAACCGTGTACTTATCCGCAAGGCTCTTCCTAAATACAGGGTTAACAATCGTAACTATTAAAACTGCCTTCGACGTAAGTTCTCTCGTAAACTCGGGTGTCAATGGGTCGACTATCAGGGAAATTCGCCAAACACGACCGTATTTGACGGAGGTTTCGGTTGGGATCTACTGTACTCGTTTCGCGGTTCTGTCAAAAGTAACGAATTTTGCTGCGCGTAGAAAGTATTGTCCGCAAGAATATCTGGTGTACGTTTAAGGACCAATAACATTAAATTATGATAATAAAATCGATGACAGGAATAGATGAACGAGGCGTTGGGATTCACGACACCGCGCGTTGTCCATTTCCGTTCGAAATCGTGTCCGTGGACGATTCGAACGAAACGGAGGATCGGACATTAATTTATATGTCACTCGTCAGTGTACGTGATAATAAAAATTTTGTACGTTTACTTATGCTGAATTATACTTTAATCGATATATATATATATACATATATATATATTTATGTATATATATATAGATGTATATGCGTATAAAAAATTAACATTTATCGTGCGAGTAAATTCGAACAAACGCATTCATCAGGCACGTAGATGAGATTTTGAGAAAGGAGTAAAAAACAAAAGAGTTGTGCATCGTTTCGATTAGTGTAGTCGATAAAACCATGTATATCGCGGTCATAAAATCTGCTGGAGATAAGAGAAACCCTATGTTGCAATTGCCGGAACAACAATTTATAAGACGTTTGATTACGACGTTTATAGCAAAACACTTCTACCAACTATATAGAATTCTATTTTACCTCGTATCATATCGCTTGCATCCATTATACTTACTCTACGAGCCTGATCGCTGTTTTCGTCATCCGTTAGAAAAATATGATCGCGACTTACATCCAAGAATACTTCGATTTGCTCGATCTGCACTCAAAGATCGTTATTCGATATGAACCGATTCCCTTCCGAATTCTTTCCTGAATATCGGTATCTGCACTTCCCAAAAGCTCCTAAACAGGAACAAACATTGACAAAGAGTGAGAAAATCATAAGTAAATGATTACATCTGCGAGCATAATTCTACAATTGCGAATGGTTTCTTTTACAATCGCAAGATGGTTGCTTTTCCTACAACGAAAATTAGACATCGAACCAGTACCTTTGTGATCGAGTGGGTGGCGAATCGATCTTGGCAAAGGCGTATAATTAACGTTGAAGAATATATCGTCGAACTCTTGCACAGGCTTCGGAACGAACTTGGCCGACAATTCTGGGACCATTTTTACGGTCCTCGAGTACTTCCCGCGTCTTTCGGCATCTATTCGTTCCTGTCTAGTTACGGGACGCGAATCGAGAAAACGAAGCGTCGTGGGTAACACGTATATCGCGTACAGCCTGTAACGATCGTAGTCCTCATCGTCGGTCGACGTTGGATTCGTTAACTGATCGGGACATCCTGGATTGCCGAGCAGGCTCACGTACACCACACTTGGGCAACATTCCTGTATGCTTTTCAACGCGCTGTCTATGTCAGTTATCTAAACAATTTGTCGTTAATTGGAAAGAGCATTAGATATACAAGAGGCTTCATTCGATAGAATTAATACAATTTTTGCATACGATGCGAGAAAACGGAAGCAGTCTCGCGAAACTTATCTAAATATCATACTCGGGAAGTGTAAGTTTACATTTGGTCACCACAAACCATTGCTTACCACACAACTATATCAAATGGTAGCTCGGTAGCAAAGTATCTAACGGTGACGGTAAATAAAATGAATCTCTGATTACAACTTTGCATACTAAGGAATAAAATTTGATATTTACAATTATTCAGTTATTATACCGTAAAGAATTTACATATACCACTATTTCGGACATATTCTTTTTGTACTTCCTTGTTGTAACCGGATACTCTTCCTGATAAAAATTACATCACTGTGACTTATTCGTGGCGATAAATGCGAGGTGAACGTTATAGCGATCGCCAACGATTGGAATTCCCGATTTGCATTCCCGATGACATAAGACCCCAAAAGCGTACGATCGACGCGTGTTCAGAATTTTAATCGTCGATTAATAATCAAGACGAGTAAGCCGTAAACTGTTATTTTTTGAACTTCCACATGGGAACAAGCAAGTATGTACGTACGGTAAATTTAGCAACCAAAACAAACGTCTTACTTTGCTTCCATCGGTTTATCGGCTTAGCAATTATAAACGAATCACGTGCAGACGATACACGTACATTGAAAACACGCGTGATATTAATTATTGTTAGAGTCCCCTCGCTATACTTTTGTGCAGAACGCAAACAATTTATGGATATTTTAGTGTGACGATACTACGTTCCACGAACAGAGATGAAAAACAAATATGCAAATTAAAGGCGTCAGTGAAAAATTATGAAAGAAGTGTACGCTTCGTGTTTATCGAGACGTGTTTTTACAATATATACACAACGATCGTACTGGTAATAGAAAAGATAAAATAAAAACGGACGTTTGTCCTGTAGTAAGGGTGATAATGATTTCCTCTTCATCTCTCTCTTTATGATGTTACTATAAATAAATATTTTACAACGTTCAAATGCAGCGCACGATAAATCTGTTTTTCCGTAAGATAATGATAGCGCTCTGAAACATATTAAAATCTAATGAAACGAATGTTTCGCAATAAAACTTTAACGCAACTTTCAACGTCTTAAACTAAAATTTCCATAAAATAAACAACATTTTAATTCAATTCGTTCGTGATGCACTATAAATTAATTTGCTACTTCATCGAATGAATCAATTATCTTACGTGCATACTATGGCTAACTGCACCTACTTCTACTTCCGCCAACAAAAACCCGACACAAGATAAAACAAAACGATGCAAAATAGAAAGATTATTGAAAGAATAATTAACCTATAATTCTCTACGCGTCAAGAGTTTCTGTTAATTAGAGTTTCTGTTCTAAACATGAGAGTTTTCATTCATCTAAATGTATTCCTTCCACAATAAAAAAAAGTTGACAGAAAAAAGAAGACAAACCTTGTTGTTGTTTAAACTGAGAGTAGTCAAACTCGGTATACGAGGCAACGTTCTCAGGTCCCGAAGTTTATTATTGTCAAGTATCAACTCCTGTAGTCTGTGGAAGTGTTTGACAGTGGTAATTGAGGTTAGTTCGTTGTAAGATAGATCTAAACTCGTGCAATCATCGCCAACAACACCCACTAATCCTCCGGGAATCTTTTCGGCCCGTTGTCCCGTGTACCAAGCCTAGGTCGTTGAAAACTTGTGTAATAGGCTATAGATGGAAGGATATAGATTCCGCTAAGAGGACACTAAGTTTCAGTTAGTGAAAATACATGACAATTACCCGTCCACATCGTACCGTCAACGCGCTCCTGTTGAAATCTTCTTGGCTCCGTTCCGCCATCTTGCACGAATGGTACTGTACAATGAGAAATTATCATAAAACAATAAGTCTGATAATGCCGCTTTGAATCGACTACCGAGTCGTTATTACCGGAGATATTTCCAGTGACGCAAGCATTGGATAACAAGGCTCGTTGGTCTAGGGGTATGATTCTCGCTTAGGGTGCGAGAGGTCCCGGGTTCAAATCCCGGACGAGCCCAGTGGATTTTTTTTTCTTTTCTTACTTAAAAACAAATGATCGTTTTAAAATACAATTCCGCGCTTTAAATAGTATACAATTTTATTATATACAATTTTGTTGTATTAAAATAATAAACACTTGGAAGATATGCTTTCCAATTGGTGCAAATATTCAAGGAAAGGGCTTTAAAATCTTTAGATTTCATTTAATAACACTTGAAAATAGATTTGAATGATATAAAAATAGCATAAAAGTGCTAATTTGTTTAATAAACTGTACAAGTCAATATATATAAAATATCATATAAATATATGATACTCCTTAAAACATTTTCCTAGACACAAACCAGGTTTATCTGTGCAGCCGGTACAAAAGTAATTAGTTTCTTTTCGTAAACCGTTAACAGCACAGTGCCGACACCTTTTCCGTTTTATTTTATTGTTTTCACGCCTGGGTAACATTTCAGGTAGATGCTCTGGTTCTAATGGAAGAAGAGATATATTTTCCTAATAAACAACAAATAAAACTTGATTGATAATATTCAGATGAAAGTCGTTAAACGTTACTTTCATTATCTGTTTCTTCAATTATCATTTCGCCACTTAACATATTTGTGACATTCCGTATCGTTGTTTGTACAACTTTGAAATTCTAATCATTCCGATTATAGACACTTGCTTGACTCCCAATTAAAATGAGTTTTATTTTTTACATATCGTATTGTATTTTATATTTATACGATTATATATCTCTCTGATAATATATTGAATTTGTATGATTATTTGTATATACAAGATTAATTTCTTTGCAAAATGCACATTGGGTGCGTTATTAATGTACAATTAATATACTCTGAACATTTAACTTTGCATTATAAATTAATGAACATATTAAATACATATTCATTACCTTGGTAGAATTAATATTTTCTAATTTATAATGCACTCTTACTAATTATCTAAATTAATAAATATAACATAAAAGCAACATTGTGTAAATAATACAATTCTTCTCGATAGCCCTTTCCTCTGAATATTATACATAATTATTCCCTTATATCTTGAAAACTGTGTTTCACAACATAATATTATTCAAACCTTTCTTCAGCTTTTTAACTGGTTTATATACCATATTTGCTGTCCCTGTTTTGTTAATAGCTACTTTTTTATTAGGCGAATCTTTCTTTTTCAGATTAGTTTTTGTGTTTACTACATCTGTGCTTGTTCCCACTGAAATGTCCTCGTTGCTATCTACGCGCTTATTATTATCCTGAATAGCTGTAATCGTGTTTTGATTTGTTTGATGTACATCATCTCGTCTATTATCACAACTATAATGTATACAAAATTTTAAGAATTTTCATTGTCAAAATGACAAATATTTATAATACTTTGAATATTTATACATAACGATTTATCACCTCATAGATTTTGAAGTACTTGCATTCCATTTGCATAAATTAAACTCATTGTAAAAGTTCACTAGCCCTTGGAATGCATTTGTACAGTCAATAGTATTCGGATTAAGGTTACCTGTTTTAAATTGTTCTTCCGTAAAAACTTTTGTTTCTATATGTTCTATAACAGTAAATGAAATAGAAAATTTTATATCAAGGTAAAAAAATGATACAATATTTTCAACCGTAAAAAACAAACTTCTCAACAATTCAGCACCCTCTGCTTTGTATTCAGCAATTTCCTCGTCTTTTTTCTTTATTAAATCTAAAAGAAGCTGATGCTGACGAATAATTTCATTTCCCGATACGCATAACGGTTTAGTTATAATTTTCCAAAAATCTTGAACTGTGCCTTTTGATAAGTTTAAGGTAAATTTCATTAAACCACCTTCTATTTCAGTGCGCAATACAATGCGTTCCGCAGATGCTTCGACAATATACTTTGATATATTGTTCAAAAGATTTAATACAATTTCATTGTAATTAATATTTTCAACATTTAAAAGTGGATTTAATTTCTGAAACAAATATGTACATTCAATTTCATTCTTCAAAATTACGTACGAATCGACGTCAATACTTGTAAACAATTACATGGCATCTATCTAAAATAGTTTCATTTGTCAATGTCTCCATCCATAGTTCTATAAGATTAGTTAACAAAATTTGTATCTCGTTGTCCCTTTGTGTGATAGAAATCAGGTAAGCATCATTATTTATGGTTAGATTGTTCCATATTACATCTTGTTTATATTGGTTAGGATTCATATTTTTTGTTTAATATGGTAACACATATAGTGAGGCATATGTATATAAAATGTATACTTTTACATTAAAAAAATTAAACTCATATTGCACTTCACAAACCGACCTTTCGATTGTGTCAACGAAAAATGTTATACTTATCGTACATTACATGTAAGTAGATGCATATATACATATATCATGTTGTAGTATTTTGAGTAGTAATGTTGGTACTGTTGATTACTTGCAACTACGTTCTGGATATCTTACTATTTTCTTGTATCGATGCGGATAATGAAAACTCCGAGTGAGAACGAGTACAACTGAATGCTTAACGATGCTCTGTTGTCAAGAGTACAGGTTATGATCACGTGACTCCTACCCCCCACCCCCAAAGATTGTTGACATTTTACGTCATCCTATCCGCGTTCTGGCATACTGAATATGAATATCACTACTACAACAGAAACTGATGCATTAGTATAAAATATTTATTACATATGAATGTAGCGAAAAATAAAAAATACAAAAGTTATACATGTTTTTTATTCCGTTTTGTAATTCGGATATTAACCGTATGAAACTTTGTATTGGGTACATGGTTAACCATGTTATAATTGATATATCCTTCCCGTAAACTTTTGCTCTTTGCATTTACCTATAATTGCAAATTAATATAATTATAATAGAGTTGTAAATTTTCTATCCAAGTATAATGTTAAACAGACCATTTGCTGCGGTTCATTGGATGTAACGAATATATTATTCTTTTTCTTAGATTTGCTCAATTTTGATATTTCTTTCCAATTAGTAAGTACTACCGAATCAGTCTTTTTTGAATAATCTTTGGAATTTTTATTGTCATTGAACCTTCTAGAATTTTCATGTTTACGAGTGTTTTCAAATTTTGTCAATTTACAATTTATTAATTCACTTGGTGGTTTCTTCCTTCTCATTGTTAAATAATTGTAAATAGAAGATGTGCTGGGTAATGTTGAATTCGAAGTATTTATTTCTGCATTCTCTTGGCTGACTAAAGTTTGGACATGCGTTTCATTGGTTGACATCATATTTCTGTCACCCCTTGTTATTTGATTTTTGCGTTTGTTATGTTGTTCCATCGTAGCACACGCATCTTTGCACAATGTACTTTCCAAATTCTTAACAGCTTGCCGAGCAGCACACTGAGTTTCGGCATTACTAACAAGTCTCAATTTTAGGCAAAGATTACCCTTGCTATCTACATATTGAGATGCTATCACATGCTTTGAACTTATCTATATGTAATAAAACATGTAAATTTTATTTTATTAAGTTAAGTATTCGACGCACATATTCTATACACATATCTTTTATGTTTACAAGTATCGAATACCAAATTTGTAAGTAACTGTCGCTTTCTTTGGTTTTTCTTAGACAAGTGAGTCAAAATATCTTTTGTATACGTGGTTATTTTGCTTGTGATATCGGATAAATCATTATATTCTTTTTTAAGGTGTTCAACAAGAGTTTTTGTTTCAGGAACAGATAGTTTAGAAACATTCGGATTTAGAAGCATGCACGACACACCTACATCCTTTACCAGGACTGCATCTGGATAGTCGCTATTGTTTCTGTTACTTCTGTAGAAAGAAATGTAAATAATAAATAATAAATCTAATTTAATACGAAAGTTATAATAGCAGTAACCTATAGTAAGGGAACTGGCAATTATCATAAATTGTCGATCTGCTCATCTCGCTAAGAACGCTATTCTTTTCTGAAACCGTGCGTTTATGTACATCTTTGTCGATACTATCAGTGGAGTTATGTTTCGATGTAGACATCAAAGCACTCTGATTATTAGTAGTGGTTATTTCTGATATCGTAGAAATAAAACTCTTAGAAGGATCATCAGAAACGATGGTATGTTTCTTCATCTGTGGTATGATGTTAATCGATGCATCTCCTGCTTCCGGAGAAGCAATTAGGACACCCATCTCAAAGTGATGATCGTTCGATTATCCAATATAATTATTAAAATTATTTCATAAGTCAGTAAAGAGTTAGTAGTACAATTTTTTATTAATGTCTAATATTTGTCATAAAAAAAAAGTAACAAAAAAAGTTAATAAAATCATCTTATATATATAATAAGGTACTACGTGTGGAAAATAACAGCAAATAATATTAACTTTCAAAACGTAATGAAAATAGCTTTATGAATTACCGAGATTCTAAATTTTCTTTGCCCCATTACTGAAAAACAGAGGCATGTATATTGTTTATATTTTTGCCAATTTTTTGATACTTCCATTACATAACAAAGTCTCAAAGATACCAATTAATTTGAAGACTTTAATGACGAAGGTTATACTTGCACCGTTCAAAATGTAAAACAAAATGGACTCTACTAATAGCTACATTCACACGATAGAATTTGAGAAAATTACATAAAATGCTTTTTTCGGTTAAAATAAAAAATTGTTGTACAATTAGCAGAATTTAAGTTAAAATAGTATTTAACGTAGAGATAGTAGTATTTTTTACATTCTATTGTACACATATATAATACATTTTGTAAGTATACAATAGAGAAGAAATAAATTATAGATAGAAGTAACTCAACGTAATTTTTAATATCTTTGCATGTTTAAACAATACGAAACATCTAAAAATATAATAAGAAGAAGAGATATAAAATATATTTCACAAATTAGCTTCGTTTTCTTACGAAATAAATCATGAAGATATTTAAGATAGCCAAAGTAAGAAGAATCATAAACTTTAGTTAATCAATAGGACTCGACTAGTAATGCTACCGTTATTCGGTTTAATCGTTAAACTGAACAGTTCGATACGACGGGTACAAAGTATTCGTTTCTAAATTAAACAATCACTTCGCTCGGTTATTTCCTTCAAGCCTACTTCGATTTTTAAAGAGCACAGTGTTATATACCAATACAATCCGAAGGTAAGTTAACCAATGGGAATTTCTTACATTCTATTGAACTGACAGTGTACCAATGTCGTAACTTCACACCGTGGACTCGAACAAATTTTAAAACGCTCAACATCAAATTCGAAACGCGTTATTCTACTTTTATATGACATCTATTATATAATTGAAACGATTAACAGAATACCAGAATGTCCCGTAAGGGAATTTTTCCTAAAAAATCGAACGATACGTTAAAGAAGGCAAAGTCGATCGGAGCAAATACGCGTTCTCCGTTTCCCGTTGGTGGTACGCCAATGGTACAAGTTCTTTCATTTCGATCGGCATGGTTGCCGCGGCACTCGTGGACAGATCGCGTTGCGACGCACGTAGAGTCGGTGGTACCTGTTCCGCGAGCAGTGTCGTTGCGGGGCTCGAAAGGCTCCAAACGCGACCAGCTTTCTTTCGAGGATGCGCAAAATCGACGCGTGTTCCGAACGACGAACTGTCAACTAGAAAACTGTGTGCGCGCGAGTGTGCGGGTATGCGTGCGCGCGTGCGTGCGTGCGCGAAATAGGAGTCGACGCGAAGCGATCGAAAAAATCGATCGACGGAAGAGCAGCAGCGACGTCTCCGCAAATGTGGACGAGGATCGTGATGAGGCTTGGAAGTGACGTCGCAGCCGAATACGGCATCGATCGAGGCCGAGAGGTTCCAAGCGTTTTTCAAAATTCACGCCAGTGATGGCTCGCCAAGCCGCGTTCGGTGCATTCGTAATTGGTGTATCGCCGTGGTCGCTCTAAAAACCTGTGCCGGTTAATTATCCGACTCGAGAGAAAGTCGAGTCGGTTAGTTTGCGTGCTCCGACCGGTCGCATCGCGTTTACGCTTGAATCTGGACGAGTTAGAGCCGACTTTTTCGGTAACCAACGTTAATTTATTACGAACAGTTTGCGCGTGCAAGTGCGTCCGAGTGGTGAACCAGAAGAGTACCAGAGGAGATCCGCGCGAGATGCACGCGATGGGGTACCAAGCGTATGAAAAATCCCCGTAAAGAGAATAACAGATGCAGCTACGCGAATGACAGTCGCGTGTTCGCCTGGACAGAGTCGGTCGTGTAACCGTACGATAGATGTCATCGACGGAACTTGCTGTCCCAGTGTTTCGATTTAGCGTGGCTCGATTCGTCGAGCGTGTCGAACCACGTATCGCCGTTTCGAATGCGGTTCCGTTCACATTTCACGTATCGTAGACCAATGTACCGCGATGTTTGTCAGATTGACCATCGTTATTGCAGCACTGTGTCTGTGGAACGGAGTTGGTAAGTTATTCGGTTACTTCTTTCGCGCTACCACCGCACCTGTACGCCGGTTGTTTGCTTCAGACCGAATAATATAGTTCGGGTCTCTCTCGAAACGTATTTTGCCAACGCTCCGTGACATTTAATCGTATTTGTGTGTGGTTTTCAGCCACGGTATTCTAGCCTATACTTTCTAATATATCCCGGAGAAAGCGTCCAGAAGATTTCTTCCGATGCACGCTTCGAACAAGCGCGAAACCAGAATGTACAATCATAAATTCAAACAAACAATCGTTTAATATTCGGATCTAGATAAAATTGCGTTAAATATCGAACCAGCGAACCTGTATCTGTAAATACTATCGATAGGTGGATAGGTTGGGAATAGTGGGGATAGAAGCGATGTGTGCCACACATAATATTGGCAGATTCTGAAATGAAATTTCGTCGCGTACAGGTTTTCCTTTTCGAGAAAATTGTGTTGGAAAGTCCGTAGGCGTGTTCGATGAAACTGTTCAGTGGTTCTCATGTATTTCAATAATTTACCACTTATCCCGCGCGTGTCGTAAACTAAATTCGTTGTCGTAGCAACGATAAGACGTTTTCTCGTGAAACGTTACAATTGCGAGTATCAGTTGCGTGCAGCATATCGAATCGAGTCTACGCAGGCTCTATCTTCACGTGTGTTACACCTACGCGACATTCCTCTGGTATTACATCGAGTCGCCGCCTTCGATCGAACAGATTCTGTCTGTTGCGAGCGATTCCTTTCTCTTCTGTTCGAGAAAATCGTCATCGAGCGTACGGCGTTCGGTTAAAATACGACAGAAAGGAGATTGATAACAGGCGCGGGAAATTAATTTCCTGATGCGCGAGCCCGCCGTGGAATCCGAGTCTATGATTTATAGAATAAAATACGGATTTTCCAATCTCGACGACGACCGCTGGTTAGTAATGTTCGATTCGCTCGTAAACGAGTCTACGCGGTGATTTAGAGTGGTGAAGGGTACAGGTGAAAGTTTCTTAAATCATTTGCTGGCTTTATTCCAGTCATCCACACTTTGTCTCGGCGCTCTTTTCCCTCAATTTCTTTTTTTTCTTTTTTCTTCCGCCTACCGTTCGAATTCGATCGATTCTCGCGTTAAAGTTAACGCGTTTATAGGTGCGTTTTAATTATGCCGTTGTTGCGATCATTTTGAGAACGGAACCACAACTATTCGTGGCAAGTGGTTAATTTTAAGACGATCAATGGGAAGAAAAATTGTCGTTAGAAAATGATATAATGGCAAGTACGGGAACGGAATATTTGCCAAGTAGCAACGTCGACTACTTGAAAAGGTAACGGTGATTGCTTTAACGAGACACGAGTCAACGACATTCGTACAACGAAAGAAGTGGGTACAACAGCTCTTTTATAGAACACGAGACTCTTTACGAGAGTGGTAGAATTTTTGTGGTAGATGTGGTAGCGTTTATAGGAGAAACCTTGGTGTCGGTAATTTATGGCTCAGGCGCAAAATAAACGAGCCAGTTAGCCAATAGTTGATAATAGTTACGGCACGATCGCGAAGATCCACAGGCTCGAGAACGAAACCGACGAATGCAAAGAGATCGCCTGATAAACGCGCGATGGACCAAAGAAATTTACACGTTCCGATTCGCGTAAATAGATAAACGAATACATATACATATGCGATCCCGTGGAACAGGTATTCTCCACGCGATTTTACACTGTAGTCGCGTTCGCAACGGTGCTTTTGTCAAAAGAAAACACGTATCGCCAACTGAACGTTTAACCAAGCACTTGCTTAACTCATAACGTCATCGTTCGCATCGAGCGCACGTGTTTCCTGTTCTAAAATCATGTGCTTCCCGCGCGAAGTATTTCGGAACAAGCATTTCAGAGGAGTTCCTCGGAAATTGCCACGGTGAAACAATAAACCATTGTGGAGTACACGTGAACGAGCTGCGTCGTTAATCGATAATCCGAAGAATGCGTTCCGGGAACGACTTTTCCGCGCTTTTTCCGGCTACCGTTCGAACGGTTTTTCTGTCGCGCCGAGCGTGGCCGCGATCGTTTCTTCCCGCGCGGAGGAATCCGAGCGGAAAAATGCTCAACGTGACCGCGCACGGTAAAATGAAACGGAGCACCGCGTTCGTCGGCTACCCGCCAGACGAATTAACGTTTCAAACACCAGAGCCGGTCGCATAATCGGGTCGCCAGACACCAAATAAGAACTGGCATCCCAACCTTCGCCGATAATCGCTCGTCTGCACGCGGTTTGCTCGAAATATCGATCAGCTTATGGTCGAGAAATTCCAGCTGGCTTTTTTAACAAACATTTGCGTTTTTCTTCCAAGTAATTAGCAACATTGTTAATTGGATGCGAGCATTAGTTGAATTGTCTCTCGAAAAGAATGATCCATAGAGAATAAAAGAACAGTTATAGCAACGCGCAACTTACTCACTTGGTGCAAAAACTAGCGGTATTTTCAGTAATCCCATTGAATTGTTTAACAAGAAATTTAACGAGTAGACTTATTACACGTTTCAATTCTCTTTTTACACGCAATCATGCTAACTTTTCCAATCTACGATGTAGCGGAACGGTACGTCTAATTTTCCATCCTATCGAATTTTCTATTCTAGAACCAGTAAAGTAAAGTAAAATTAGAATAACAGTAAAAGAAGGCGAATAAAACTCCTTTCTGTTCGCTTGGGAATCATAATTAATCTGCAATTATTTCCGCGTGGAAAGAAGACGTGTTATAATAGAGACGCGTAATTGTAAGGTAAGACGTAGGTAATGCAGGAATCTAGTAGGAAGGTTCGTTCTTGCGCGGGCATTCGTGTCTCCGCGAAAGGCGTGCGACGTTTTGCAGCGATTCAGGGGATCCCGCGGAATTGAATCGACTTCTACGAAATGTAATGAATTTAACGCGCACAATTCTGTATTAAACGTAAAATATGAAGAACGTCTGATACCTTGGGGGATCGAGCAACGTAAAGCCTTGAAATCTTTTCATAAGACTGCCTTGGGCGGATCTTGCCGCGTATATATGCGCGTTGTAACATTATATTCAGGTACAAGTATATATTTCGCGGTTTTATGAATGCAAACGAGTTAAAATTTCATCAACTTTTTCTCGTCCCAGCCACGTTAAAGGGGACGCGAATCTCGCTTATTAATTTACGCGATAAGTCGTTAGCTTCGAATTTCTACTTTTCCAATTCGTTTAAAACGAGTTGACCGATCGAAATGGAAAGGCAAAGAAATACCTATGTTCGCGGTTCTCCTCTAAACGAATTTTTCGTGCGCGTCGCCACGCATGAAAGTGAAGCGTCACGCTAAGGAATATTTAAGGACCGACGATGACCTCACCGAAGTGAAAGTTCTCCGGTTCGGTTCTCCGTAGTCGTTAAACGAGCAAAAGGTAAAAAGCAGACGGAAAAAACGGCCTGGCCGGCCTCTTTCGACTCCCCATAAGCCCGCGATGTATCCGCTTCCGGAAGGCAACGCGTTCCTCATTGACGTCACGACCTTGCTCGATTCTATGGAATCGATCCTTTCGAAAGACCAGCCTTTAATTAACAGACCTCTCCGCGTTCTTTCTTTCCCTCTTTCTCTCTCGTTCGACGTCGTTCGCACGGCGCGATCAATTTTCTCTCTCGACGTACAACGTTAGACCTCTGATTGTAACGAAACGATACCGATAAATTACAGTGCTTTTCATTCCGAGACGGAACAACTTTCTCCATTGGGGATCTCCGATGTAAACACGCTTTTCGGCGTTCCTTTCGGATTACACGATTATACAAATCGCGTAAAGTGGATGGCTCGGGATGTGAAAGTAGGATACAGTTGAACAGGCTGCGATTCAGGTTGCACGTTTGATGCGACTCCGTTACGATTGTACGCGTTTTCTTTCGATACATTTTCAAATTTTTTCACCGTGAATTTTTGCGGCGTTCAACCGAGAGATGGAAATCGAATGGTGGAATTCACCACTTTCAGATCCTGTTGCGCCTCGCGTTACTTATTTACTAATCTAGCCGTTCTCCGTGAGTCACTCTTGAAAAACTGTACTCGTAACCACCGCGGTACGTATGTTTAATAGTCTTTCCCGTCGAACGAACGATTGCACGGAGAAATTTCATATCCAACAAAGAGATAGGCGCGTAAATAAAAAGTGCTTCGATTAATTTGAAATTCTTATTAATTGCACTTTCTCGTAATTTAAAAATAAAACTGATCGATCCATCGATACACGCGAACGCGTTGAAAACTAGGATAAAACTGGGACAAATATTTAACGCCGTTTATACGCGTTGGTAAGTGTACGCGTTGCATCATACTTGATGGATCGAATTGCTAAGGAAATAGTAAAAGCTTTTTTCCATAACGAATAATTAATACGAAGTATGCCCGGGATAAATATCGTGTGACCGTAATGGCTATCGGAAATGTTAACAGAACGCGGTGCGATTTTCCGGTTTCAGGGAACATCGCGGCGGACATTTAGTTGATCGGCGGCAATTAAATAAGTGGGACAGATCGATGGACGGTCTAGCCAGGTAATACTCCCGATTCGTACGCGACACCTGACTCGCAACAAGTAGATCTTGCGTTTCCGACCGGCGATGAAAAAAGGCAGGATTCGACGCCGGCAGTCCGGCCGTTCGGTCGCACTTTCATCGTCCCACTTTCTCCGTCTCGTTCGGCCGGCCCGTTCGTCGCTCGTCGACCACACACATTTCTTTTTTCTTTCCACCGCCGTTTTCCCGATCACTGTAATCGCGTTACTCCCAAACTTCCCAATTCGAACGAGGCGCGCGACTCACGAACGGAGCTCTCTTCTGCTATTGCGGTCGTTGCATTACAATGTCGACTCGGGTGCACGCGCCGCGGTTCTTCTTTATTTCGAACACCGTCCCGAACGGCGTGTCGTAGCGGTATCGAAGTCACTGCACCGTGAGAATACAGTTACGCGGTATCCCCGTGAATAATGGTCGCCATTAGCGCGCGCGCGTCTACAAAAGAGGCTCGTAATGTCATTAGAACTTTCAATAACCTTTTTACCGAGCCGTGGTGCCTGGGGACTCGTCGGTTGTCTCTTATTCGTCTATCCTTCGACGAGCTCTCGCTAAATCGTACGAGTGGTGGTGTGTCGCGGAACGGTTTAAATTTGTTTCAAAAGCATTCAAGTAATTATTGTGATTCATTTCGTTTGAAAGTTGACAGCATTCGGGCCGATTGCATAACCAATGGAGTCGGTGTACACGCACCTCGAAGTACGCGGTAACTAAGAGTGGTAAAAGAGGAAAAGCTGTCATCGACAGCCTTGATAAAAGATCTTTCAGCATCGATTACCATAAATTTGAATTGGATATCTCGCAAGGTTTAATCTTTCGCACCTTAATTACAAGGCCAACGTTTGCAAGTAAACGTGTAAGCTGTCTTTCCGTCTTTATGTAATCGAAAACCATCAATGAAATTTACAGTACAAAGTACACGTAAACTTCCGTCGTCGTTCCGATCGTGCGCCATTTTTCTTTCTCTCTTGTATCGTTATTGCCAATAATCGATTAATGTTTGTTAATTCGTCGTCGTTGTCGGTTTTCATCGGAACGAATCGAGACTCGAAGGAAGCCACTGGTCAAATACGGCCGAGCACGTTTCAGTTGCACGTTAGATTCCTTCCCGAGACGTGGCCAGGATGTAATTTCATGCTTGCTGATGGTAGCAACGTATGAATCCATGTATGATTCTCGCGAAGCTGTTTACGTTGTCCCGTTCAAATATGCGATTCGATCCAGTGTATTTTGATCGAAGAAAAAGAATGAAACGTATTATCCGCGGAATGCTTCTTCTTCCCATTCTCTACCAACAACAGTCCGTTACCTCGGTAACAAACGGTGCGCGATCTCAGCAATTGTTCGCCAATGTTACGGCACAGTATTCGCCGTTCCAAAGGCTCGGCGTTTGTTCAACGCGAGCATACCAACGAGCTTTCGTGCGAATAAGAGAAAGTTCTTACCATCAGCCTGTTTCCTTGCTTTTTAATAGCCAGTTTCGCAACTTTGACTTAGTTCGAACAACAAGCGTTCTTTTCCAGATTAATTCCAGATTAACCATGGACCCCGGAAAACGCACTTTCCATTTCCATCCTGACCGTTTATTTATTATTGACGCTCCGGTATCAGAACAGTTGGGTCATCGTAAATACATAAATGCTCCGCGTAACTTTCTATTCCATCTTAACACGCGAATTATTCTGTTCTCCCGGCGACATAACACTTTCGAAGCGAGCAATAATTACTATTGCTATCGTATCGTCTTTGATCACAGTCTTTGATCACGATCGCGAATCCTGTAACCGACCATGGACTGCTTCTGCTTTTACGACGTCGAACGCATAAACTGATCGATTTGTTGCACCTCCCATATAAGAGGTCGAGCGTCGTTCGTGCGTTACCATGATGCCTCGATGTAACGTGTAGCTTACGCATTCTCGGTAGCATACGGTCCCGTTCCTAATCGCGTCGAGAGGAGTTTCTATTTTTCACTGAACTTCAAATTCACGGTTTGTTACGAGAAATTGAGTAACAAATATGCGCACCGTACACGCGTAAAACAAAGTGAAGGGGATCACCGATCTCGAAAAGAGAAGAAGAAGAAGAAAAACGTGAGCAGCTTTCGAAAGCGAAGAGCAGAGGGTTTTTGCGTGAACGGTACATTCGATCCGACAGAAAAATGGTGGCAAACCAGAGTTCCTTCGAAACCCAACGTTGAAAAGAATTGCTGCACTCTTTGCGGTACATCGCGGGCAAACTCAAAAAGTATGTGCTTATATTGTAATTGAACGGTCGAACGGAGATAGAATAACATTCCGCGCACGTGGCCTACTTTTAAAGAAATCGCAACAAGTATTTAACTGTCTAAACTGCAGGTCGCTGGATGAAAACTTCTAAATTTCTATGCAATATTGAGTAATATTCGGTTGGAAAAGATCGAAAAAGTCTCTGCTCGCGGTACGAAAAGGTTACACTCTACTTGACGATATGAACTCGAAATCCAGGAAGGAATGCATATCAAGGCCGATCTCTCAAGCCACCCGCGGCTCTCTCTCATTATCGTTCGGTAAGCCCGAAGTTAATTAGAGCTCAAGCGGAAAGCCGTGCGTTCTGTACGAACTAATCGGGTTCGAAGGGGAAAAAACGATACGCGTACGAAATACTAATTACGTAAAATATATTTTTGTCAAGTCTTTAATTAGCAGCGCGATGAGCAAATAATACGTCAGCTATCTTAAAGCTTCTCTCTTTCCGTATCTTCTTCTAGACCCACGGGAACGTCGCTCGTATCGCCAATTAATTTTCGTTTGCAGGAAGTCAATTCAGCGACAACACACCCCCGGTAATGTGGGTAGACCGAAATCTGGTGCTTCTGGATTCAGAGCCCGTGGGGAGCGTGGTGACTAGGGCTCGTGCCGAGGACAATGAACAGGACCAGTTAACCTACGGCTTGGAACCACTTGGGGACAACTACAACAGGAACGATAGCCCGCAACCACCGCTTCCTTTCTTCATCGACAATAGCACCGGCATTATCTACGTTAACGAGACGCTCAAAGGCAAAGTGAGTACTGTTCGCGTAAGACGTTTCGATCTACTCGCAAAGCAAATACGTATCGAATTCGTTCAGAATTCGCACACACCCTAAGCGGACGAGTTCTCGTTAGGCGAGGGCAAAGTGTGTACGCGCATATATGGTAATTTTTTTTTTCCCCCCCGTTCGAGAGGATGAGAACGTGATACGAGCTGCGTACGGTAGACGCATCGGGGATTGAACGACGTTTCTTGCCTCTTCTTTCCAGGGAGGACAGAACCTGTTCCTTTACGTGACCGTCTCCGACGGCCAGCTCACGACAAAGACCGAGGTCTACGTCGCCATCAAGAACACTTCAGGCCCCAATGGAGGACACACCAGGTAGGTTATTCGAGGCGTACAAGCTGCCGCTCGATAGCAGACGGAAGGAGATGAAATTTTCATTTCTACAAATCTTATGGAACGGGACTGTTTTCGATCCTAAACTTTATAAATCGATCGCTTGCGATCATTGACTCCGCTGCGAAAGTTTGTAAAGACGATGCGCAATTCCGGTTCGATTTTTCTGCGACAGGAGCCCGTTCGTGGGTTCGCACGTCCCCGGTAGCAGAATACGACCGCCGTTGCTCGGCCTGCCAAACCTGCCGAGCTACGCGAGGCCAGGATTGCCTCACAGCCCGGTGATACCGTCATCGCCGGTCGCTGTGCCGCCCAATATGCCAAAAACGACGAAACTGCAGCCGGAGGACGCGAAACAGGTGGAGGGTGATCCCGGCCCGGGTGCTACCGGTGTCCCGCAACAGTCAACGGAGGAGAACGAGGTCGAGGGGCCACCTCTCAGCTCGAAAATTGCACCTGCCGAGGCACCGCCTTCCCAAGATATAGCGATCACGTTGGTCCCCGTCATGGCGGTATGCGCGCTCGTCGTCGGCCTTGGCATGGGCGCGTGGTCCCTCAGAAACAAATTCTGCGGGAACAGGAAGTCCAAGGAAGACACGGTACGAACGAATGTTTCGAACATTCGCGTTTCGATTATCCTTCGAAAATTAATTTCACTCTTCTTCCCTTTCACTTTATAGAAAGAACAAGCATCGGTTAGCGTCTCGAACATATCGGACGATCCATCGCTCGTTCTGAAAAGATGGCGCGGGCCAAAGGCTCACAACAATCGATACGAGCCTTGGGAGAAAGAGAATCAGGGTGCGCAAAACAAGCAAGAAGACAAATGGGAATTCCCACGACATCGATTAAAGGTTGATATATCATCGACACAGCGATTAAAAGATTGATCGACGAACTATTTTATCCTACAGGTATTCAATATTCTTGGCGAGGGTTGCTTCGGACAAGTTTGGAAATGCGAGGCGTTGGATATTGACGGGAAATCAGGAGCAACGATAGTCGCTGTGAAAACGTTAAAGGAGAATGCCACGGAAAGGGAACGGTTAGACCTCGCGCAAGAGTTGCGAGTAATGAAGAACTTGGACCCTCATCCGAATGTAGTCAGACTGTTGGGTTGCTGTACAGAACGCGAGCCTATGTTCGTCATTTTAGAGTACGTCAGTGGCGGAAAGCTGCAGAGCTTTCTGAGGGCATCGAGAGAAGAAAGGAATCACGGTGGGCCTGGATTGACGTCCAGGGATTTAACTGGATTCGTTTATCAGGTCAGTTAGCGTCGTAGTAAAATATTCTTCTCGGCTGTTCTTCCCGACGTGTTAATAATTTAATAATAAGTTAATAATTCGTTCGTTCGTACATTATAGATTGCCAAAGGTATGGAATACTTGGCTTCCAAAGGAATAATACACAGAGATCTAGCCGCGAGGAACATATTGATCGACGAGAACCGCGCGTGTAAAGTCGCGGACTTCGGGTTCGCCAGAGACGTCGCGGCTAATCAAATATACGAAAGAAAGTCCGAGGGTCGACTGCCCATCAGATGGATGGCTCCCGAAAGTCTGTACGATAACATATTTTCCGTGAAATCGGATATATGGAGTTTCGGGGTATTAATCTGGGAAATCGTCACACTCGGATCCACGCCTTATCCAGGCTTAGCTGCCGCGGAGGTATTCTTTGAACATTCCTATTACGATCACACGAGAAGAGAATTGCGCTAAACGAGATTGTTCTTGCAGGTGATGAGAAGGATTAAAGAGGGTTACAGACTAGACAGGCCAGAACACTGCAAGAGAGAGCTTTATAACATTATGTACTACTGCTGGGACAAAGATCCGGCGTGTAGGCCTTCCTTTGGAGAACTCGTTAGTTTAGCCGAAGGTCTTTTACTAGACGAGACCGATTACATCGAATTAGATAGGTTCCCGGATCATTCGTATTACAACGTGCTGAATCTCAGCGGCGAGAAATTGTAGATGACCCTATGGAGCGCGCGTGTGTTTTTTTTTTTCGATATGTAAATATGCAGATAATTTATAGTTGTATTTTGCTAATTGTTGACCGATCAATGGACCAGTTGTTCGTTGATCGTCTGTGTATTTTAAAAACCGATATCCTTTTTGATCGAGATTAAGCTCGCCGAGAATTTACACCAATCATCAAGATTTGTATATATTAATTATTAAATAAAACTTCTCCACGTTTTATACGCGTTGAACAAATTACAATCAAGTGTTTCGAAGGAGAACGTGCGTTGTGAACTAGTCAAAGTTCAAACAAACATAATTTACATTCGTATGGTATTTTACATGCAAACATGCTATCTACTGAAAAAATATACAAACAAGTGAATATATATACATATATATAAAGGGTGTCTTAAAAATCGCAACACAACCAGCTGGTAATCTCTTATTGATTCTATCATGCATATACACCTTATTTACATATATATATATATATATATGTATCGTCTTCGAACTGATTTTAAATCTCTTTTATATACCGATGTGAATTGTACATATGTATCGAGTAAGACTTTTGATAAGTTGTTGTATAATTTTTTTCTGTAATAATAGATCACGCTTTATTATAATTTGTTTCTTCCTTTGGCGCATTTAAAGCAAAGAAAAACTGGATAATCATTATAAAAAATGTACCTTTCCTTTCCATTGCTTTTGATGATCTTTTAATATATTATCAGAGGCTATGATTCATTTCGTGAGATGAAAAAGCTATCCAAGTCACCGCAGTGAATTAAATTTACAAATATCTGGAAAACTAGACAAATTAATATCAACGATACATTCGCAATACCAATTACATCGTCCACCGTAAAGGAGATTAGGAAGAGGAGGAATCTACTGGTAATAAAAAGTTGTAAATCCAGTAGTAAATAAAAATCGTCATCCAAATCGTCGTCGTATGTACACATATGCGTACAATGTAGACAGTAACGTACTGTCATGGTGGCACCTATAGTTTTGAGAGTCTTCGATACAATTAATTTTGTTACATGCATTAGATACACTCTTATTCGTATTTAGTAAAATAATTGTGCCAGAGTAGGTTTACATAATGGAAAAAAATAAAAACGTATCTTACCTATCACGAACCGGCGATAAAGAGGAAGATGAGGTTAGTTTGTACTTGGTTACGAACGTTACGCAGCGAGGTTAAGAAATCTGTCAAAGTAACGTCATCATAAATCATATGCACTGTGCTATTGCAATTCTGCTATTGTTAGATTAAAACACCGCAAAATGTTTTGCTCTAATACGATAAGAATATTGTAAAAAACATTTGTATGGTACATCATTTTTACGACATAATACAATACGATACCATGTATATGCGTGGTGCGCGCATAAAATACAATCGACTCGCTTTATTTTTTCCTATTAACATGCGAATAAACCAAGACTACAGCTCTTCTAAAGAGGACAGACTGTGCGCAAAAGCTACGCATTCGAAACATGTGTATACTTTCTTTACAGATTTTATTAGAACCGTTTAGTTATATTCTTCGAGTTCCTGGGAAACTGATCAGAGCCAAATTATCAAATGCTTTCAATTACTGGTTAAAAATACCGCAAGATAAACTTCACGCTATCGGGGATATTATACAGATGCTCCATACTTCCAGCCTCTTGTAAGTTTTTAACATCTCAAAGTTATCTTTCTTTTACTTTGTTTTCAAAGCATTGTTTACAGAATTATATTTACAGGATCGATGATATTCAAGACAATTCGGTTTTGAGAAGAGGCATACCCGTAGCTCATAATATTTATGGTATAGCAAGTACAATAAACGCGGCCAATTATGTCATGTTCATTGCTTTGGAAAGGGTGCTCGCGTTAAATCATCCAGAGGTGAAAATAAAATGTTTATATACTATTACTTATCTCATTTCAACTTTCGATCTTTCTTAATGCCGATAAAAATTAACACCAGGGTACGCAAGTATACGTAGAACAATTGTTGGAACTTCATAGAGGTCAGGGTATGGAGATTTATTGGAGAGACAATTATATTTGTCCATCCGAAACAGCGTACAAACAGATGACAATTCGAAGTAAGTCTTTGACGATCGATCCCAATTAACTTTACAAATAATCGATGTGCTCATTTAGAAACTGGTGGACTTTTCAATTTGGCCGTAAGATTGATGCAACTATTTTCTGACTGCAAAGAAGACTTTACACCCTTAGCTGGAATCTTGGGGTTGTATTTTCAAATTCGCGACGATTATTGTAATTTGCATTTACAAGAGGTAACGTCCGGTGTTTACTTTTTGTTTCACATATTTCTATCGTCTGTACACAATTTGTACAGAAATTTACGTTCTAATGTCACTAAAAATAATCTAATAAATTTAATTAATCTTTACAGTACGCAGAAAATAAAAGTTACTGCGAAGACCTTTCCGAAGGAAAATTCAGTTTTCCCATCGTGCATGCCATTCAAACTCACTTAGATGGCAAACAAATAATGAGTATCCTTTATTAAAATAAAAATGAACATTTTTGTGTGAAATAATTTGATTGAATTATTATTTCTTAATTGTTGACACAAAGATATTCTTAGACAAAGAACCAAAGATATCGAGGTGAAACGGTACTGTATTAATTTATTGGAAAAGTTTGGATCGTTCGCTTATACAAGAACTGTACTCGAAGAATTGGATAAAAAGGCAAGAGATGAAGTTGAACGATTAGGCGGAAATCCCTTGTTACTTAAGGTTTTGGACGATCTACTAAGTTGGAAGCACCAGGATGGTCAGCAACAGAGTAGGAAAGATGCATTTTAATCCTAGTACATTCTACTAAACCTTTATGTTTGTACATACCTCCGATCATTTGTACATATAAGGGATGTCCCAATGCTGGAACACGATAATTAAAGAGTGATTCCTGATGTGATTTCTAATGTTTTACCGATTTTTTACTTTCTGTAATAGTTGCACGAGATCACCTTAGAAATCGCAACTTGAACGTTGTCTATAAAGTATTGAGATACCTCTTACGTAATTTATGTGTCTTTTATACCTCTATCGTTGTTTCAGATTGAAAATTAAATATTTATTTTTTATCGTGTAATACTGACAAGAGAACAAAATTACAGAGATGTTGCTATTTTTTTCCTTTTTTTTTTTTTTTCTTTTTTCGGCAGGTAATGCAAATCATGGGGCAACGAAAATTAATTTGGAACTTGTATAAAAAGTTATCAGATTTTTCAATTTGCTACAAGTGGCTTTAAAATAAATCTACAGTCAAAATTCGAACGTTAGTTACCATGTAAAGTATGTTACATCAAGAAACGTAGACTCAGCAATGCTTAATCCGATTTAATTCCGTATCACGATTAGTTAGAAAGAGATATTTACGGAAAAGAATTGCTACCGGTATACAGTGTCTATTACGCGTCCATGAAAGGGTATGCATTACTTCACGAATTATTTCTTGTTTATAAAGTAATATGACGACAAGCATTGCGCGTCCATGTGTTAAGACGTGCAATATTCAGATTAAAAAATTATCGATCATGTAAACGTTAAGCTATTGCATGTATTTATTACATTGCATTTAACGACTGTCACGTTGTTCAGTCGTGATGGAGTTTGTTCCCAGACCATGGTGAACGTCAGCGATCAGAGCGTCGCGATTGTTTAGAATAATTAAAATGAAGTAAATATCCTTGACTAATAAATGTTGTGAACAGTATTATGAAATAAATATACACTTATTCATCGATCAAGTTTGGAAGAACACTCGTATTTTTTATTGCGCATTCTTCTAACTAATACTGAGACTCGGTTCCAATTGCCCTACACACGTATTTTGCACGAATCATTGTCGAGTTATTAGTTAATTATTATTACACATACAACAGCTCCTCCCTTGCCAAGTCCAACTGAAGAACAACCACGCAGTATGCATTATCCAACGTTTGTATAGCGAACATGTAAATTTCATAATTCAGTGACTTACAAATTGACGTTTGTTTTTAATACGTTCCATTTTTACTATTAAATACAAGAATATGCGATGAAATGTACAAGTATCGTTTAAAAATTCAAGTACGACCTCCACATTTAACTTCCCCCTTGATATTTAAACTCTATATACTGTACTCTTCGCAATCATATATAATATTATAAAGAAGATGTATAATCTCTATAATCATGAAAAAAGATAGTTATCGATGTGTCGTGTATAAAACTGACTTACGACGTAATGAATAAAACGGATTTAATCGGGAAGGCGAACAAATTACAGTTCAGTTATTAATAATTCATCGGGCAAAGCGTTGGAGAAAACAATTTTTTTTGCAAATAAAACGTCAAAGAGTAATTGAGAGCAAAATTTTGCAAAAAAGTATGTCGCAAAAAACCAAGTTTTTTGTTATATCCTCTAATAAAATCTACTGCGTAACTAAGAATGTCAACAACAAAACAACTGCGACAGAATGCGATAAAAAGATAACTCCCCTTTTCCATGTGCCATTTTGGATTGTGAGTCGAGTCTCAACACTAGTGCACTAGTCATTTTCTGTTTGTGTTTAGTAAAACAACTGGATCGACGACTTTAATCGGACCTGGAATACATTATCATGGAGACAAATAAGCCTGAAGTATAGTATCCGAACTAGAAAATATTCTTAAAAGTGAATACGAGGGTCGTTTTTTTTTTTATTTTTTATTTTTTTTTCTCGCGAAACATGTAAGTCTCTTCATTTCGTTCTATGTTGAGCGCTATGAACGAATCTTGGAAACCGATTATTTTCATGAAAAATGACCCTCACTTTCGATCTTGAGGACCTCGAAATTGACACGAAAAAAATGTTGCAGTCTCAACGCGATACTATTCTCGACTTGGTTCGTCTATCACGAACCAACAATAAAGAGGTGGAAGAGGTCAGGTTATATTTGATCGCGAACTTGTGAATTGGAATAAAAAAATTTCAAACACACCTCTTTTCACAGATATTACTGGAACCGTACAACTATATCAATCGAGTACCTGGAAAAGAGATCAGATCGAAATTGACGAGAGCTTTCAATTACTGGTTAAAAATACCGCAAGATAAGTTAAGCATTCTCGTGGATGTCGTACAGATGCTTCATGTTGCCTCCCTCCTGTACGTTTTGCAGATCCCACTGTATGGGGATCTCATTTATTTATGAGAAAATCTGTTATTTGCAGACTCGACGATATTCAAGACAATTCGGTTTTAAGAAGAAGCATACCTGTAGCTCATAATATTTATGGTATAGCAAGTACAATAAACGCGGCCAATTATGTCATCTTCATTGCTTTGGAAAGGGTGCTCGCGTTAAAACATCCAGAGGTGAAAATAAAATGTTTATATACTATTACTTATCTCATTTCAACTTCCACTCTCTCGTTAATACCGATCGAAATTAATACCAGGCTGCACGAATATACACAGAACAGTTGATAGAACTTTACAATGGTCAGGGTATGGAAATTTATTGGAGGAACAGTTACATTTGTCCATCCGAAACAACCTATAAAGTGATAGCAGTGCAAAGTAAGTCTTTGTCAAGTCTTTGTTAAGCAATTCCAATTAACCTCGTAATCGATCGATCTTACATTTCGATTTCTCCGTGTAGAAACGGGTGGACTTTTTACTTTGGTTGTAAGATTGATGCAACTATTCTCCGACCGCAAACAAGATTTTACACTCTTATCTAGAATGTTAGGGTTGTATTTTCAGATTCGAGACGATTACTGCAATTTGTATTTAGACGAGGTAACGACTCACTCGTATATTTTTTATAATTTCGTTACGTGACACTTTGAGATTATTGTTACAGTATGCACAAACTAAGAGTTACTGCGAGGACCTTACCGAAGGGAAATTCAGCTTCCCCATTGTACACGCCATTCAAACGAATCCGGAAGGCAAACAGATAATAAGTATCCTTTATTCAAATGAAAAAAATGGCCATTTTTACGTGAAATGGGATCATCGAGATATTATTCCTTAATTATCGATACGAAGACATTCTTAAACAAAGAACTAAAGATATCACGGTGAAACGGTATTGCGTTAGCCTACTGGAAAAGTTTGGATCTTTCGCTTATACAAGAATCGAGCTCGAAGAATTGGACAAGCAGTCAAGGGATGAAATCGATCGGTTGGGTGGAAATCCTTTGTTACTTAAAATTTTAGACAGTCTACTAAACTGGAAGTCCCACAATAAGTAACGAAGATAAGTAATAGAACGCGATAGGTAAAAATATCTTGCACGAATGATAGTACATAAGAAACAATTACGTGTTTATTTCCCAGAATCGCAAAGCCGTTTAAATACAAACATTTACTTAAAGATTTACGAGTAGTTGTTGTTACTCTTCTACAAATATGTTTCTATAAACACACACACACGCGCGTTGTTTAGCGTATCACATACTCTATCGGTCATTTATACGTCTACACGATGTACCAAACATGATTAAAAGTTGTACGAAATAATTAAAAACTTCAGATGGAAAGTTAATGGCTACGGTATTCTGCTTATTATACGAGTTAAACTCGTTACTGTAACAAGGATAAACTTCCATTCCAAGTGGAAGGTACTTAAAACCGAGTTCATCGTTCTCTACGATGACTTTAGAAACGCAAAACATAAATCGTGTACAAGTATAATTCTTGATCTATCGTCTGCACCCATGTTTTTCGCAAGTTCGTTCGTCAACTTCTGTTCGTTTCACAGTCATCGACTTATTATTAATTACGGTCAACTATTTAAAACGATTTAATCGTAAAAACACATCGATACGTAAACAGCTTTCCGCCGATCTACCAGACTATCGTTCCAACGCGTACGTATACTTATCCAGAGGAACTCTAAACGATCTAAGGCCGATCCGCTGAAACATTCCGTTTCACTAGTCTCTACGATCGTTTATCGTACACATTTACGCTTTTATACTGCGCGTACAATGGCGGACGCATGGAAGTTTAAAAGTTAAACTTTACAGAAAGTAAACCAAGAATACAAAGCGTGTAATATGCAAATATCGATATTGGTTGTTACTCACTGCACTTTAATCGATGATAATTTCTAATTCTTATTTACAAATTATCAACTTCCTTTCCCTCGTTTCCTTATCCGTGTATTAAAAACTTTTAACTTTATTATTAATTCACTCATTTCAACGAACCTTTCTTTACCGATCTTATAATAAATTAAACCTACGCTATTACATCGATAAATGCAATATTGGTTAAAGTGAGAGACTAGTATCGCTTACTCTTAATCGTTTACGTCTTTACTCTTCTTTGTACAATCATATATATATTATATTACCTGTCTATTTTATGTCTATACTTTACCAGATTCCTATAATAACTTTTTACGTATTTACGTATTACGTACTATAGAAGTAAATAGGTACACGAAGTAACGGTATAGCGGTAAAATAATTGATTTAAGTTTGAACCAGAAATCAGTACGTACGCGACGTTAAAAGTAGAAAAGGAAAGTAGGTCCGTTTCCATGCCGCACCCTTCCGCCGCGTTACTTCGTTTCCGCGCGAACCTGAAGAAGCTCGAATTTTGGCACCGCTGGCGAAACACCGCGCGACCAGCCACGTCTGTCCCTTTTGTCCGGCATCAACGACTAGGACAACGTCGCTATCTGACACGTCCTTTGTTCCGGTTCACTGTCCTCGTCCGACTCGCTAGCCCACGAGGGCTGCCGCTCCTGTCATATTTCCCCGTCGCTATCGGCCACTCGTCCGGTTGGTCCCGACACGCCGTCGTCCAGCACTTCCGTCACCTTACCGACGCCAATACACCGTTTAACACTTCTAGTCAAGATTTTGCGTCGCATGCATGGAGGAGAGCGAGACCTTCGGGGAGGTACTAAGCCAACGATACAATAATTACTCTTTGTTTGCAGGAGAAGCGTTAGGTCATCTGACGAATGACGGGACTTTTCTACGGTGAATAAGATGGAGGAAGACGTGGACGCGCGTACGGGGATCAGGTTCTGGGGCACGGGGTGCAATCGAGCGAGCCAGCTGGTGTGTCCGGAGGAAATGTCTCTAAAGGACGAGCGAGTTGATGGATCTCGAAGCAGCGAAAAATTATTGCGATGGTTCGCTAGTTTCTTCAGATTCAGTTAGAATTTTAAATTCTGCTTTCAAAGTGACGGAAGAAGGAAGAGCGAAAGCATAAAGCGGAAATACACGGGAACTAATAATATCAAAGGTAGGAAAGCGATTCACGTATCGCGAGCGACAGCTACCTGTTTTATATTAATATTTAATATCTAGTACCTTGCTACTTTCAGAGTACTCGTCTAACAGAGAAACTTTTCCCCCTTTTCGAATGATTCTACAATTTACCAGGTAGTCGACAATTGATATATATAGGTTTTTTACAAAATTTAGTGCTTTCAGAATTATAATCCGATAATACATATATTTAAACATTCCAAGTGAAAATGGTCGCGAGTATCTTCGTAGTAACGTCGAATAGCGTGCGCGCGACATATCCTGTACGGTACGAGGGACGTCGAAAACTTAAAACTTTGCAGGTTGAGAGATGAACAAGTTCGAAAGATGGAACGAGGAAGGAAAAAAGTACATACGTATGCAAACATGTAAAGAGGACTTATGGTTGCGGGGGATGTGACTTGTCTCATGAGATCGATATCGAAGCAAAATTCTTTAAAGTATCGGAGCATCGTGGGTGCAGAGATTTTTGCAATGGTGCAATGAAACGTGCGATCTGAAAACTTTAACAATTGCGACATCGATCGATTTGGGATCATTTCTGTGCACGGTATCATCCAAGTATAATGTATTTCCGCTACTTTGATCGTTTTACGGAGAAAAGTAGGGACACGAGTTACGTACACGATTAACCCTCGCATAATATAACGGTTAGCCGCCCAACAATCGCCATTGTTCTACCGCGCAGAAACACAATACGCGCAGTCTTTGTTCAGCGAGTTTATGACAGGCTCGTGGGCGAGAAAATATGTATATTAAAGAGAATTAATCGTTAGAATTGTTGGTTTTCGATGGTTTTCGACCATCGATCTGTTTCGATTCGGCAAATCGTCGCAATTATCAAACTTTTATCGACTCGATCCGAGTAAATAGGAAAATAGACTTACCAAAACTTCTTCGAAGCGGTCGTAGTTCTCGGGCCTGGTGTTCAGAAGACTCTCGCCGACCGAATCCGTAGCGCTGCTCGTCTGACAGGAGCCACGGCTCTCCAGGGCACTCGATGTAATATGCAACAAGGATAGCACAGCCAACAGTCCGGCTGTGGATATAAAAACATTTCTTGCCTCCTTCTCGTTTCGCTTTTTAGCTCTCTTGATTAATTATAGTTTCGAGCGGTAATTATATTTATTTCGCGAAAAATCGATGACCACGATGAATCGGGAATATTGAAACGTTTAAATAGTTTGCCAAGTTACCCGCGACGTAGGACAACCATAGGCTATGCGGTTTCCATGCCAAAATGCAGGATAGTGGTAGATAAAACAATGCCCTCCGCCAACCCCTTGTTATCGCCAACACTGCCGACCAACAGCACGAACAAAGAGACTCCTCGTTCCTGAAACAAAATACGTACAATATGGTTTTATCGAGCCCCGTGTTGTTCCCGATAAGGACTGCATCTTTTCAAATTAGATTTACGACAGCAATAAACCGGCAAGTAGATAATAAAACGTCGACGCTCGCGGTATATTTTCTCTATATTTATAGGGTATTGCCATTTTAACCGCCATTCGATGCTGGTAATCGGAATTTTTAAATTTTATTTAAACTTGGAAATGATAGAATAATAATTCCGTGTTCTACGGAAAATCGTGCAATTTCTGCTTAAAACATATATTTATACGTTTATTACGAGATTAACAACAAATAAATCATCGTGTACGTTCACTTCCAGTAATAATTTCAGCCGAAAGTTTATAATTAGGAGTGATTAAAATCGTATCGAACGGTTTTATTGGAGCGTTTTAATCGAACGAAACCTATTATTCGACCAGGTCGCACTGCTGCGATTTTCTCATAAATTATTAAAACTGAAATTAATGAAAACGAATTCGGGATATTTTATTACGCACCGTCAGAGTTTATGACATTTTTACGAACAGCAATTTTAAACTTATTTGCTTTCGATTTATTATATTCCCTTCCGAACCTTTTTGTGTAAGTTGTATCGAAATTTTCACCTGATTCTGAACTGAATTTTCTAAAGGTGGATACGTCTCTTGTGCTAAATAAAATAGAATTCGTTGCTAATGGAACGCTTAATCGAAGCACTTTAATTGTAGCCGATCCACGAAACGTGATTGGCTTAGATTAAATTTAATTATCATAATAGATACTCGATGATGCGATTAATTATTAATATATTACGATCAACCGGAACGGTATTCAAATAACACGATTACCAATTACTGAATTTTATCCCCCGAGGGAAAGCGAAAGTACGTAACATAATTCGTTCGAAGGATAAAAAAAAAAAAAAAAAAAAGACAGAAGAAACTCGACCAGCACTCGAACGGCATCGTCAACGATCAAACAAACAGAAGGAAAAAGAAAACTCGCCGCTGTACGCGGAATAAAGCATCTCATTTCCATCGGGTGTAATAAGAAGATCGTCGGCCGTCCTTTCCGATATCGTCGACGGGGACATAAACTCTCGAGCCGAGATGGATCGTCGGGAAGTTCGTCCGCCAATAAAATCGCTCCTCCTTCGAAATTCCTTTTGCCGTGCTCCCACGGCCTTTCGTTATATTCCCTTTGCCTCCTGCTAGACGCTGCTCGTCTCATCGCGGCTTCGCGCGATCATTCCGGCCTTCCCGCTCCAGTTGTTCGTCTCTCTCTTTTCCTCGTCTTTACACGCGAGGGCGAAACTCCTCGCGATCCGAACGACGCCAGGAAATTCGGACAAAGTTCGGACCGACCCCGGTAATTACCAGTCACCCCTTTCAACCCCCACCCCCCCCCCCGTACTTTTTCTCGGTTCTGGATAGTTTACACGACGACTGCGTTTTTGCGTTTATTGGAATATCTTCGGATGGCATTAGAAAATCAATGAGATCCGGGGGGAGCGACTTTCCCGGCTGAGCGGATGCGAGAATGGAAACGAACGGAACAATGGAACGCGAGAACCGGGTCTGTCCGGTTGCGGAGAGTTACGAGAGGATCTTGTTCGAACATCTCGTTAAAACGAACAATATTGGACGTAGAAAAAAGAAAAGCAGCTAACATAAGTCTGCTAAAACTATTTACTTAAAAGTTACGGGGCTGCCATTTCTGCATGCATTAAGGACGATAAAAGCATGCTTTATCGAATTAAATATGTATACCTGACGCAAATCTGCACAAACAGCGTGATGGCCCAAGTAATCTCTAGAAAGAATATCAAACCAGATGCTGCTCTGAAATAGAATCACAGAAAATTTCCATTTTAACAGGTGGAACGGAAAATATTTGTACGACTTAACTTTTGTAATGCTACGGGATGGGACAAGCTAACTTGTAGTCGTTAGAATAAATTTGATTCTCCAGTGATTTTTGTTTTTACGTAAAAAAGTGTTTGTAAGTTTGTAAAAAAGAGCGAACCTTCGCGTCTCGTTTCGTTCACGGGACTTATTCATAATACGGTAATACTCAACCTCTTTAATTAACAAGCGACGCAAACGTATCTAGAATTCGTTGAAACGCCAAATTTGATCGCGAGGTCTATGTGTCTAGAAAAAAATGTTACCCGAAGCAAACTTGGAGTAGTCGGACGACAAATATACATTTCATATTTCTCCGTCGCGAAAAATCGATAAATCGTCGTTCGACGGTTATTTTCGCGGTAATTACCTTTTATCGCCGTCTGTGACTCGTCGTCGCGGAACGACGCTTACTTTACCCGGCAAATAAGTCTGATCCGCGAATTACTCGCGGTTCCGTGGCTCCCAGTCGCCGTTGTCCGACCAACCCCCGATATAAAACAGCGACGCGGCGTTTTATGCCTCTCGGCGACGTCCCTTTCCAAATGGATACACAACCGACGCTCGTGCGCGCGGGTTTTCACTGGCCAATTTTTTTCTCCCTTCGAAAGGTTCTATAGATTTTAATTAAACTGGATAGCAACATTTCGATTTCTATACGTAATATATATAGCGTAGAAGAGGAAAAAACTCGAGGTGGGTTGGAGACTTGGAGGAACGGAAGAAAGTTCCATAGTCTGAGAGGGACAACAAACATGAATGAATGAATGATGGCCTGGCCCCAAGAAACCTTGGAACGAGCATTAACGGCAGGAAGTGAAAGAAATAACTGTTACAGTAATTCGAATAACGTTATAACTCCGGAACCCTACGGAATAGACCCTCGGCTGGATAAACGCGGATGGCGCGGTTTAATCCGCGAATCTACGCCAAATATTATTTCTAAACGTTATATAAGGTAAAATTTATGTATGCGCAGAGCGTCCGCTTTAATCGGTTCCGCGAATATCGGGATGTTGGCGATAATGCGATAAAGAAGAATTATTAACCAGAATTTGTCCGCGGTTCTGTCTACCTTTCGTACAGTGAATTCAAGTTTTATTAAACCGAGCACACCCTCTATTTCTTTACGTTCCTTCAGCAGAAGCTAAAAGAGGATTAAAATCTATATTTACGTCTTGGGTCTATCGAGATATTTGAATAGAATTATTGACTTTCCGACTTTCAACAAACGTTAGCGTAACGGTGGGTCTGTAACAAGGATATGTATTCGGAAAAAATTGGACAAAGCGATCTTCTAATTATTTTACGTCGTCCCGTGACTCTGTGCGCTCAACTAAATCCAAAAAAGAAAGAATATCGCACAAAGCAAGTAATGGAATAAAAGAACTACTACACGGTCAGAACGTAACACGTGTCGAATGTATCATCGAACGGCTGAGCAGTCAGCGACTGAATCTACTGCGAACGCATCGTCAATACCATTCAAATGAGAATCCACTTGTTTCGCTTTTTACTTATATGTCACGGTAATAAACTGGAAGTTCGTCAACGTTGGAACAATCAGAGCGGTATCGCGCGTTAAACGCAACGTTCTCGAACACGCGATTTATAGCTTGAAATTGCATCGATCATGCCGGTAGATCTCCGCTCGTAAATTTCGAACCTGTTTTTAAGCCGGGTTCCACGGCCAAGGGTGAAAAACCGACGCACTTTACGGACAATGCCGACATGATCGCGCGGCTATAGTAAATTGAATGTCCCCTTTAGACTTACGGCTACTTCTATCAAATTTATCGAGCCAACATTTCCCCGTGTAATAGAAAAATATGTTGTACCAAGAGTAAACGGAAATTTTCTTTCAATTTTTAATCGATACGCGCGACGCTCTTAGTTTAGTTAATCTGCAAGTTGCCCGCTCGATCATATTTCATCGGGCACGGTATGCATGCAAAACACGCATTTCCATAGAGACTAGCGCGGAACGCAATCTGCAACGGTGGCGCGGATCTACGAATTTGCAATTTGCAGGACGCGCCTCGGTAAGTACGCTTATACTCGTAATTCCGTTTTCGATTTTTATCCGCGGTGTATCCCCGACTGATAACGAAGTTGGCTCGTTTCGAGGGCGCGAGCAAATATTTCTTCAAAATGTGCGAAGTGATGCGATAACCTTTGAAAATGTCAAACATTTTTCTCAATTTCACGAATTACAAGAATAATGCCGGAAGAACGGTGGCACGCTCCACCGATTTGCGTGCGCGTTTAGGGGTTTCGGGGGCGATCGATGCGCGACCGGAAAAACGACCAGCCCGACGGGATATCGAGAAAATTTTCGGTAATCGCCAACGGAGACCGCCGTGAGCAGTAATCTCGTTGCCAAGCGAAAGCTTCCGGTTGCCGCTAATCGCATCGGACCTTCAAATTAGATTCTTAGCGGACAGATTCGATTCGAGACGGTCGTCGCCGGTTTCGGAAAAAAAACCAACCTCCTTTCTTCCCTGCAATTGGTTCGTTTCACGAATTTCGTTCCTACAGATTTCTCCTGACTTTTGTCGATGGAAACGTAATAACAAGACCGAATAAATTTCGAACGCACGAACTTCCCGAATCTTCAAACTAGACGCAATACCGACGAGCAACCGAGCCGATCAAACCCGAAATCTCTTCGCCTTCACATTTTTCACAGGTCCCTGAAATCTGATAATTGAGTTGAATTACGGTATACGCATGTTGAATTATCCTCACGTAACGTAAAACCCCATCACGTGCCGATGATACGCCACATCCGCGCCGACGCCGCATACAACTGAAACAGAAAAGGAAACGCCATGGAAACGATTGATTTCATTCTAATTGCTCGACTAATACTATAATACAACTATACGCTCGACGGTACGCTTGGTAGCAATATATTCCTTTTTCGTTCGTTATCGCACCGGGTGGCAAGATCGTTCAGTTTCGTGATTCGTACACTACTCGAAGATTTAAAGCTGTATCGTGCACACCGTTTGTCGCGCGCATTCTGAGCGTGGAAAAGCAGCTTTTGAAATGTAAATGGAAGTCAAGTGGGTAATGGGATGACAAAGGCAAATGTACAGTGAATATCGTGTGTGTGTGTGTTCAAAGTGCGGGAAAAGCGCTCGAGTCGAGTTCCGACAACCACAAATACGAATAAGATTATGATGTCGCGTCATGAATATGGAAATTGATGAAACGTTACCGCGTTGGAAGCTAAAATGCTAATGTATATCGTAAACAGTGGACGCGGGGATATAACTTATAAACACAACAGATCGGAATACTTTCTTTCCCTCGTAGAACGAGTTTACTTTTGGTAGTTCTAAAGATATCATTTCAGCGGTAAAGGAATTTATTCATAGTATGCGAAAATGTCGGTCGTTAAATAAATTGGCGAAGCTAGTTTGTAAACGCATCCAGTGATGCCTAATCGCCGGGATATGGATAATTCCGGTTTCTTTATTATTTGGTTCACAGTGGCTAGAGCTATGAAGATGCACCATTAATCTTGGCCAGAGAGACAGATCTTCCGGTTTATTGCGTGTTTCGGTGACGCGCAAATTCGATCGTAGTAGGGATTCAGAGTCGTTCGTCTAAATTTCGTTTCGTAAAATATATTTCGATGTACGCGCAAATAAAATTGTACGACGAGGCGTATCGATAAAGCGCGGATACGATAAATAATAAAAATTCCCGTCACATCCTCGGGGCGGAAATGAAATTTCAAAAGACGGCGCGAAGCTAATTTACAAGTTCAATACAGGCAGCTCGAAGGGGTTGCGAAAGTTTTATTAAGTTCCGACGAGGAATTTAACTTATGCACTCCGGGGATGAGCTGCATATGTAAATAAAATGTAATCATCGAGTGCATGGACGATTTAAACCACTATCGATTGACACTCCGAGGGCAACTTGGTCGACCCGAATACATTCGTTCATTCTAATTACAAGTTACGATAAGAATCGTGTAGTTAGAATTCCTCGCGTATTAATCGTTGCACAAATTGCCAACTGTACGTATGAATATGCAGGGCGCAGATAAATTCAGTTTCTCCCAACAATTTGATCCGCGTGTGTTTATTTTAATTCGAAATTGCGCCACGCGATATCGGAATCCAATATAGAAACCTGGAAATATGTACATATTTTTACATTTACCGTGAAACGAAGAATGAAACGCGCCACTCATCGAACGTAGCCTACGTAACCATCCGGAAAGTAGGATGCAAAGTGGTTTCCGGTATGAATTCTTTATACGGCGCACGTGGCCGCGACACTGAAATGAGATTTCCGCTTTAAAAGCCACGCTGCCCGCCAGAAAATTTTTACAGTCCAACTACCATCGATTGTGAATTTCCAAATTTCTCGCTTCTCGCTTCTCGCTTCTCGCCAACTCGCTTCTTAACTTAACCGGTTCCTCGGAAATTACCTTCCAATTCCAAGCTTTTCTTTCCTTTCAACCTAACCTAGATATTCTCTCGGAAACCGTTCCCTTTCTTCGACCGCCTTCCATCTTGAATTTGTCCTCCCTTTTTCCGTTTCCTTCACTGCTTTGTCCCCTCAATTAAATTCGCGTTTCCACCCGTGGCAGCGGCAGCTTTGCTTGGAAACGGGTCAGTCAGAAAGTAGCCTCCCTCTTCTCCCTTTCTCTAGCACCCCTCCGGCCCCAGCAACCCCGACGGAAGAAAGAGAATGCTCCTAGTACAAACTCGTCTATGTACAATGTGTACCATTCGAGTAGAATAATGGCACCGGTGGAAGTGCATCGGCTAATTTACGAGTCGACGGAGATGAAAACACGAGCGGCATTCAAAACTTGCGCAAACTACCCTTTCGATTCCGAGCTACGCCCATTCCTCGTAAAACGCGAAATCGTTTCTTTCGCTCTCCGGTCTCTCTTTCGGTCTCCGGATGGTGACAAACGTCCGTATTTTATTTCTCAAACAAATTAATCAAGCGTATTTTCTCTAGGTCTCTATTCGGAGTGTAAAAGGTACGGAGGCCTTCCTTAGCATGCGAAACAGAAATACAATCCCTGATGCCCCGTTCAGAGTACTCCTGTTACCGAAGCGAACTCGGGTCGCTTCGATTCGTGTAACTTGACTTCAAGTTTCTGTTCGCAAGTTAAATGACTTGTCTAGATGCAATTGCAATTAAAGTTACCTTTACCTCGAGTAGCTGATCGCTAAAATACTCGGATTTCGTGGTTAGACGAGCCTCGACGTATATTTTCAGAAATCGTCCCATTGTCCAAGTTCAACGTTCCAACGATATTAAATCGTCCGTCCCACGGTAGTCAACCGACCGATTTGACGCTGATCGATTTGAACTTGAACGCCCTCGAATAATTCGCCCCGGTACACACAATCGGCTTTCGCCGGAACTAGCTCGCCTCTGCGCATCTTGTTCGAGCTTGATCGAGCGCGGATTACTTTCAAATTAATCCCACAGTGTCGAGAGATCGCGATACTATACGCAAAACTGCAACGAGAGTGCCCTTGGCGGAAGTCACTTGATTTTTCTGACAAATTGGTTACGATAAGTTTTAGTAAATTTCTCTTGCCTCCGCCGTTGCTTCGGGACAACCGTCGATATCTCGTACAAATTGACTGCAAATTAGTCATTCGAATTCGTTAATTCGAACAAGATTTGTCCAGCGCTAATGATTAGTTCATTTTCAATGGCTATTGGATACGTAATTCAATTGAAGGAAACGATCGAGGGAGGAGGGGAGAGAGAGTGAACGATAAAAAAAAAGGAGAAGAGGCAAGAACGGGTTTAATCTCTTCTACGTCGATAGCGTTTTTCACCGTGAAATTGAGTTCATCGATTCGACGCCGTTATCCTTTTAATTACGCGCTAATTAAAGCCTCTTCATTAGCGCTGACAACTAGAGTAAACACGACCGACGACCGAGGAATCACGGGGGGAGGGGGGGGGGGACGAGTTTTCTTTACTCGAGAGTAACAAGTAAACCAAGTTCGATGCTCGGCATCGAGAGTGAAATGGATGGGAACGCACTGGCGAGCACCACGGAGTGGCCCTTTTCATCGACGAGACAATCGGATACAAAGCCGATCATCCGAACTTGACACGCTTGCCTTCTGGAAAATAGGAGAGGCTTCCGGCTCGAGACACGGATATTGAATCCTAATAGAATTCGATCTGTCGGAGTTAACGGCAACTACTGTTACACACAACGGTTACCAATCTCGCGTCTCGATCCTCCCGCCGAGATACCGTCTAATTGAATATTCGATGCGGCAGTGATTGGACGGCAGACATTTCGCGCTTGGCGAACATTACGTAAACTCGATACTTTTCGTTAATATAAAAGCTTTTCGTTTCCCCGCAAAACAAGGGAAGAAAATTGATACGCACCGCAACGCAAGGACGTTAATTAATATCGATCGACGGCAGGGAGGGAACGAAATCAAAGTTCATTCATCAAAAACGATATCAAACTCATTAGCGGGCAATTAGAGTGACACGATGTTGAAACGAACGGGAGGAACTTGCCATCCCGGCAAGCAGGATTACGTAGACATTCAGATCGCGATGACAGTGACAAAGCACTTTGAAACAAAAACCAGTCAACTTGTGGAATACGTACCTAACGCGATCCTCCGGTTGACACACGCGAACGAGTATTAACTGTACACGAAACAAATGTCTTCGCTTCGACGAAATGGTGGCTGGTGGTGATCAGAAAGTTCAATTATCTTCTCGATTGGCTCGCGAAGAGAATCCGCTTGAATGATTCGGAAAAATATCTGGATTTATCGATGGCTAGTTCCACAGGTATCGACCGTGACTGATATCCGTGCACCACGCAAAGATTTATGATCCTGGATCCCGGGACAATGCGTATCGCGCTTGAAACTTGAGTTATGTACACCTTCGTCGAATCTGTCTGGGCTTGTGTAATGCACCGCTATCTTTGCAAACGTCTACGGCTGCACAAATTTATACGCGTAGTCGGAACAGAGAAAATAATAGACAATATTCAAATGTTCCCATAACTATTCTTTACGTCGAAACATTTCAATTGGGTGCACACCCTTTGCGATGCAAATCGATGACTCTCTTGCGGCAACAAAGACGTTTGCCAACGAAACAGCGATAGATTTCGTTTCCGCTTTTTCCTTTTCGGGGAACCAATTTACCTGTTCGCAACTGCAACAGCAACGGGCAAAATTGGAATTTAAAAACTCGATTCGAGAGACGTTTCGCTCGATTATCGCGCGACGCCGATATTTGAGAACGACCTGTCAGTTTCAGCGATGATCTCCAACTGTACGAGGCGCGATCCAGCGAAATGGATGTTATCGAATTCCCGTTGCGCGTACGCGTGAAAAAAGATTGTCAAATGTGGTATAAAAAAATAATTCTCTAGATGAATCTACGAATCGAAACGTTGCACCCACGTCACGTGTCGTTACACGTTCTCCGGATTATCTTTACGATACCAGAATCCCATCAAAAGTTCCCCTGTAATGAGATACGACCCGATATAACCTGATTTAGTTATATCTTCTAGGTTAGCTGATAAGCCAGGGGAATCCTGAAGAAGGAGGACGACTTTGGAGGAACACGACATTAAAAGTAGCGCCGGTTCCGAGTAACCGCGCGGTACAATGCGATGTATTATTCAAAAGGTGAAACCGCGGAGTTCTACTAAAAGCAAAACGCGGCCAACGCTCTGGACGTTTAATGTCGTCGTTGAAACGCAGTCCGCGCGATATTCCTGTCATCGCGGAGAAAATATTTGCTGGAAATTTCACTCCCGTTACCCCGCTCTTAACCCCACCCTCGACCCTTTCTCGCTGCCGAGAACGGAAAGTGCGCGATCTCTTATAAATTAATTTATAGAACGTGGCAAAATTTAGCAAAGTTAATAGTTAATTCGGTATTTGCGTCCCGGACTCGTTAAATATATTCTTGTCCTCCACCAGAGAGACAAGTAAGTAATTGGCGGCTAGGTGGAATTCTTTGTTTTCGCCTCGTCTTCCCGTCTATACTCAACATTGTTCGAACAATGTCAGGATCTGAACGCGTATCAACGACACGTTCCACTCGACGATGTCGGCAATGTCGATAAAATGAACGCGACAAGACACGAAAAAATGTAAAAACGCACACGTAACGTTTCCCGCCTTGGGTCTATTTCGCCGCGAGAGTCTTCGTCCTTTTAAGTGCTATCGCTTAAGCCGACGGCGCCCCCTTCGATCATCAGCCCACCCAGAATGCTTTCGCCAAAGAGCTTTCGCCACGCTCGTCCAATGGACATTTCCAAACGGTCTGCCCGTGACACATGAATAACCATCAGCGGTGATCAGCTTGGATCGCGGGGCTTCGTTCTCCGATGATCCTCCGACGAGCAAGGAAAAGAATTTAATAATAATTGCAAAAAACTCTCTCGACATTTCTTCATGCGGAGCTACTATTATCCTGAACCGGAATGAAGCTGCGCTTAAAAGAAACGAAACTCCCTCGAAAGAATTCCTTCCTTCCAAGTTCGCGAACGTTTGAAAAACAATTCGCTGGGGCTATAAATTTCCTAGGCGGAAAGCAGTCGAGAGAATTTACACGGAGCAAAAATAAAAGTGGCAGCGACCACTTTATCGATGCCGGGGAAAACAGTTTAATATTAACACCCTATCGATTATTCGTTCGGTCTAATCCAAAAGCTGTGTCCCGCTACGTTATCTCTCGTTCAGCTGTCGGTTCACGGATTATCGTGGACGATAGATCTGGAGATTTGCGGTGCATTCGCGAAAGATGGCGAACGTAAAAGTATCATCGAAGAAGAATCCAGGTAAAATTTTATTTCTCGATTGGAAAATCATCGTCGTCTGCTAGAAAATAATTAAATAGCAAAGAGAGACGCGGCCGGGCAATCGCATTAAATAAAAACGTGAGGAGGAACGCGGGGACACGGCATACCCCGATCTCGAGGGGTTCTTTCTTCTCGAGGATGCTTATTCCTAGTAAAAACGTCCCGAGTGTTTACAAAGAAGAACGGCGGCCGCGAAGCCCCGTGGCGGAGAATTAAGTTTTCACAAGTAAAAGCATCGAAATGGCTTGGACGAGCAAGTGGGAAAGTTGCATCGAGCGCGGACAAGAGTGGAAAAGGAGGCGCACCGGGTGGACGAAGGTAACCGGAAGCGACGCGGAAAGACAGGTTTCTCCCTTTCCGCGGTGAATTCCTCCCGCGTTGAATGGTGCTCGATATTCCCCTCTTTTTTCCTTAATTCCTTTTTCTGTCGCTGGAACGAAGACAGATTGCCGCCGCGGTCTCGTTTCCTTCGCTTCCGTTTTCCAACCGCGGTTCCATCCGATTGCTTCGCTCCTTTCGTATGCCTTCTCTCCTCCGTCCGCCTCATTTTATTCGCCTCCCCGCGAGGTATAAAAACGTAATCATTTCGGTGACGTTTCGGTCCAGCGAGTGAACTCGTGATCTTCGGGATGCCAGGTTCAATTAGAGCGACGCTGTCACGCCCCCTTAGTGCTCTTTGGCGATGCAATTAGCCGGGTGCACCACTTGCGCCAACGGTATCCCTTAAAAGGGCTGAAAGCGCGTGATAATTAAGATACCGCGGCACTTGCGAGAATAATTGACTACTGACTGCGAGCCTATATGCGGTCGAACGATTTATTGGAAAGCGATCCTCCGATAACCAAGTCGTTCCCTATTTTTTTTTTTTTTTTCCAACCAGAAAAAGACACCGAGCGAACGGCCAAAAGTCACCGATATCGTTTATCCCGAGTCTATAGCGAGCGATGTATCGCGATAAACGAGCCGATAAAAAGGGGCTGTTAGGTGGTGGTCGCTTGTAGGCGCGGAGGCCACCGCCAGGGTGGTGTAAAAACCACTTCACCTTGACGCTTTAAGGGGTCGTTCGTTGGTAAAGCCGCGCGCGTCAAACGCAGCGTCGCGTTTTCGATGATAGAAATTGAATTTTCCGAGTTCCCCAGCGGTTCGATTCGATTCGATTCGATTCGATTTGTCCCGCGATATCGACGGCCGGCAAAATTCTGCCGAGCTAACGAACGAAAATGCTCGACTCCTACCCGGTGGGAGAAATAACGAGAGAAGTGTGGGCTAAACGTGAATTGGAACAATCGACTGACTGTTTGGTACGATAGGGATGCGTTTCTATACGAACGGCGATCGGTGGAACGGGATAAAGAAAGTGGTTCAGCTGTCGATCGAATTAAAGCGAGTTGCCCTGATAGGCTAATACGAAGAGTACTTAACCGCAAACACTGTCGTCTAATAATTATTGCAATTAGCACACGGTACAGTGGGTAGAAAAATTTCAAACGGCATTACCTTCGTTACGATGACATTATCCCCTTTTAACGTCTCCTCCCCTTTCCACGCGGACCTTTCCTTGCCAATGCACTTAGGCGCCATTACCGACTGCATGGGTATCAAATAACGCGCCGACAATGAAATTAAAACGATCGCCAAATTTTGCGCTCCTTCGATCACTCCACGAGTTCTGCCGCGTCAAAATTGATCAAGAAATCCTCTCCGATACGACGGTCCAGGAATACCTTGTTAAACGTTTGCGACGCGATTCCCGTAATGATAGAAATTCCACCGCTTCCAGAGCGAACGCATCGATGCGCTTGAAACGAACGAACTAAACTTTACAGACGTTTCCATTCAAATCTCTTTTATTTTGCCGTTGTAAACAGTTATTAAAAGTTCCTTTCTTCTTGCTATCCTACGTCCAGTTATCTATCGATAGTTTTAAATTTATCCGACGCGCGTCGAAAACTTATAATAGAAAGTGTTTTATGTGATACACGTAACAAAACTCGTAAGCAACCTACCTGATAAGAAAATTATATTGAATAGAATAAAATATTTAGACCACTACTCCTTTCACGCGTAATAAAGTTGGAGTATTAATTGAGAGAGTAAATGAGGCATGTCAAAGGCATGTCGGTACAGGGTATAAAAGCGCGCACAATGGTATCGACAATGAAGAACGGAACGGGGAAGACGATACGTGACCGAACAAAATGTCGAACCTACTCCCTTACGAGTGGGAGAGAAAAAGAGGGCGAACGCCTGACAAGAATGCCGGATACAGAGCACCACAAATGATTCCGAGCCAGGATCGATTGCACGAGAAAGTTCACGAGGAACTTTAGGGCCATCGTTCCTCGATATGACCGTGGCGCGAATCGTGACCGCAACCGTTCTAAAGTTTCCCTGCGAAAAAGAAAAACACCTTTTTTTCAGTAATTAACTATATACTTTAGAATATCATTTTTCAGAGATGTTTCCATCGAAAAGAAATAATTGAAATATATAAAATGTTTCATTGGCGCGTGGAAAATGAAAAGGGAATAAAACAAGGACAATCGAGGGGATTAAAATTATTGCGGCATCGTATAAAACGCGTGCGTTCGGTGAATTCCGTTTTAAGAGATCGATCGTTACCGCGGTGAGAAATCTAACGAATTAATCGTCTTCATTACCGTCGCCCCAATTTCGATTAATGAGGTTGGATTGCACTCTGCAGTCGCGGTAATGGTACACTCCTAAATTTTCGTTCGTCTCGTGCATACCGAACGATACCGGTATGATAAATCTACAAGGACAAACAGCGCTTTGCTGTTCATTTATAGGCGAAAAAGATTAATGCCTGCGTATTAATCAGGCGAGAGAAAATTAATAATAAAATAATAACGAGGGAATGCGTAATATTTCCTATTATTGTAACATCTCGAGTATTTCTAAATGTAAACTGACATCGAAATGTTAATTTGCATATTATTAAACCACATTCGTTCATTTTTAAGCGTTCAACTCTCGAGAGTTTGTGAAAATCGGCGATAATTCATGAGAAGAGGAATTGGACGAAGTAAAAACGAATTGCAGCGTTACGAGAGCGATGAAAGGAATTCGCGTCCACCGTTTAATCGTCGTGACATTTCACAGCAATTTAACTACGTACAAATGACTTGGTTAAAAAAGAAAAAAAAAAAAGAAGAAGAGGCAGAGAGAGAGAGAGAGAGAGAGAGAGAGAGACAGGAGAAGGTAAAATAGATGCAGTATGTGGCACGAGATACGAGTCAACGTTGGTGGGACAAGGGCCTGTAATTGACGTAGCAATTAATTTAATTGGACCGCTACTGGGGTTTTTGATTTTCCTCTCTCTTTTCTCCTCTTATTTTAGCTATATTCTTTCGGCTACCTTTTGTGCATTCGTCAACTGAAATCACCGATCGCGATCAATTCGTTTCGCCCATCCCGTGGTGTAGACAGCGCGTGACAATGCTACGCGACGATTGGTCATATGCTATTGTACGTTATGTCAAAGGAAAAATTACATTCTTTGTGTCGACTGTAATAATTATCGTTTATTGTTCGATAGTATCCGTCTCATAAAACACGAATCGCGTAATTCCATATCTCATTTTGTGTAATAACAGTAGTAACGATACGTATCGACGATATTAAATAGTAAATAACAAAGAACCATGTGTGCTTTTTATTCTTCGATAAAAGAGAAAATGTATGGTATTATAAATTTTAATTAACGAGGATCAAATGAGTTGTTCTTGTAAAAAATATAATTTTGTTTATTGTTGAGGAAATAAGAAACGAGACTATTCTCCGTTACATTTTCATCGTAAGAGGATATTGATCTAGCGTTTCTTTCAGCTTAATCAAAAGAATTTCATTACGACGAAATAACGAGAGTACGCGCAATAGGAGGACAGTTCTGCTTTAGAGGTTCAAAAGATTGACCGAGGAAAAACAGGTTTTACCTATAAAAGGTAGTAAAGTCGCAGCAAAAGCAAAATTTAAGACGGCAAGAAACGTAAATAAACGTATTGTCTTCGCGAAGAGATCGCGGCAAATACTTGGAAACAAATTCGTGGCATTTACAGCTACATAAACCGAGAAGCGGAGGATATTTTTATAGAAACGGCAAGTGGCGATATGTATAAATAATCGATCAAATGGTATTCGAAGAAACCTGTTCCAATTAGGGGAGACAAATATATTACGGGAAACTGTAGCGGCTGATTTATCGTATCATTTGCCGACACAAAAGAAATGCTCAAGTGCCGAGACAATTGCTGTAATGTTTCTCTTCAGCTACTACTTTTGTATTCTCCTGTGATTTATGAGAAACTTGTGTAAACACCTCGCAAGCTGTTTCCAGGGGCTCATTTTAAAACGGACACGAGCCGTGTCTGGAAATGATATAGGAAAAACAAACTTTAATCCGGCCACGAAACAATGATAATGAAACAGAAAAGTTGTTCGGTAAAGTTTTTCACTCGGGAATCCGGCCCGACTTCGGACTGCTGTTCGTTCCAGCCCTCGCCTCTGTTGTACTTCGAAATTATTAAATTAAAATAATCTGCTTTTAACCAGAACGAGAACTTACTTCCAAACGAATTTAAATCAACTCGAATCAGTTGGATTATGCGTTTCAATAAGGGAACGCTTGAAAAACGCTGGATGAATACTAATTTCCGTTTAAACTACCCCTGGAAATAATTCCCGTGTATCTTTTAATAACGATAACAAACATACCGTAAATTGAAATTTCAAGTTGCCCGTCTTCAACTTTTAGTCTGTAATTTATCCAAACTTTCCAGCCACCTAACCGGAGTTCCAGTGCTATTCCTTCGTTATCTCTCGATTATTTAGCAAAAATTCAACCCTCTAGGAAATAGAAAGTTCTCTATTTGTAGTAACAACCAAGATAATCCACTGTATCGGAGTTCACCGGATTAATTCGAATTCACGAAGCTAACGAAGTAAAATTCCCCGGGGGGACACCGACGACGATGTCACGAGCTATCTTTCAGGAGGATCGCATTCAGGAAGACGTTAGCCAGCTGGACGTTGAATTAAGATAAAAAATTGGGTTGCATAAACCCGGTGGCTCTTTAAAAAACGACTGTAGTCCGAGGACCTCGGTTTCGTTTCATTAACGCCTCGAAAAACAAAAAAGAAACAAAAAGGGGAAACAAGGGGAAAAGAAAAGGTAATTCTATTCGGTGTGATTAAAAAAAGCTGACACGTGTTATCTAGAATGTCGCAAGTTTGCATTCGTGTCAGAAACAAGGTAGACACGGAGCGTAGAGGCAGAGCTCGACGACACTTTGATTAATCGTCACCTAGCTCGTTCTAACGGAACCCGCGAATTTTCCAGAGCGGCGAATTCCATCGACGCCCGGACAGCGGAGACAATAGTTTTATTTCGTTCCTTGGCGCGTCGCGCCACCCGTTCTCTTTTCAACGCGATAAAATATACCGACGGAACGGAATAAAGGTAACAAAAATGAAAAAAAAAAAAAAAAACCGAAAAAAAAAACGAGAAAAGTGAGGGGGTTTTGCGCGTGATACGACGAGGATGAAAAGCTCACAGAAACCGACGAACCGAGCACTTCCCCCTCCTTCCAGGCATTTGCATGAAAATAACATCGGCCGCGGAATCGTTATCCCAGAATTTCGTTAGACGCAACCCCTTCGCGATTTCCACGCTTAATCGAAGTCAAATTGATCAACAAATGAAACGCTTGAAAGCGTAATGGGCACGACGCGATGGATTCGTTTATTTCCTACAACGGATAGGATCACGTTTCCGCCCGAACTGTCCTATCCTTTAATGAACCGTTAACGAGAAAGAACAGAAAATATAATAAACGGGTTGACAAGATTCTTTAATCTTATTAACAAAGACGGAAAAATTTATTCATCGGGAACAGTTTCAATCGAAGGAAATTTATTATCTCACTCGCATTTAATATTGTAATACGAATGAATACATACGAGCTACGTAATTCAAATTTATCTCTTAATATATCTCAATTAATACCACTAATTCTCCAGTAATTCTGTGAATGTACAAACTGCAGTAATTCTTAATACGCTGATAATTGGCGAACATGAAACATTGATATACAATATTGGTTAAATCGACCGTTACTCTCATAAATTGTTAACATTATCGAATTCGAAGAATGTGCATTTTACTGTTTCCTAATGCGAGATGGGACCCATTCGTGTATGTATCTATGACAAACTCATAAATACGAGAATCTCGATACACTTTCTTCCTTTCAACTTTTTCAGAGAGTACATTAAAGAAACCTGAATAACGATTCGTTTCGTTTCGTTTTTTTTTTTTTTTCTTGATCTTTTTTAGAAATATTATGTTTCTAGCCCGGATGATGAGAGGCACTTTTAAAGCAAAACTCAGTGACCTATCTCGCAAAAGTCGTTCAAGATGTTAAGCACATAAAGAAGTGTTTTCAAGAGTATAACTTTCTATCTGCAACTTGTTGAGGGCATTCTTTCTTTTGAAAATATTCTAGCCTGCTGAATGATTAAACTGAAATACTACTAATTATTACTACAGGGTGCTCGAGTTGAAAAAACTTTGTTATTATTTGGAAAATATGGGGTCAAAAGTGTTACCAGCCATATTTCCGGGCTTCCATACAATTGTCTTTCCTCTGCAGGCAAAATAGGTGGTTAATTAGCGAAATTAAGTCGGCATTCGGTGCAAGCCCATTGTTTCGCGACTCCGCGAGTTTCGCATTAGAGGGGAAAAAGGGGAGAACCGCGAAACGAAGAAATACGTTATTTGCATGATCTTTGCACGATACCGATACAAGACTATTCCGTTGTTCCAATTTTCCATTTTCCGGGATTAGCGTTACGTTATTAAATCTAGTGGTCATTGATGAGGGGAAAGACGACGAGTCGTCGAGGCGTTTTATCTTTACGCTGCTTCGAGCGAGATCAGAAGAACTTGCGCATCGTACTCGACTTGTATCTGGGTCAGCTTAAGTCTCAGCCTGGTAAAGTCTAAAGGAACGATTACTCGCGCGCTTGGCCGAAACCTGGTCATCGTGTCTTTTCAAGTGTTTTTTAACGAGGCCCTCTGCAGAGGCCCTCCTGTGGCAAAGCCTATTCATTCGATCGACAATATCGTAAGATGCTATCCTCTAATTTTATATGATAAGGCCGACCGAGTCCACAATACTGGCGTTTCAAGTTTCCCGGAGTTTCGACGTTTCCAAGTTGCAAAGCTGAAAAGTTGCAGTCACGATTCCACCCGCTCATTCCGCAAACTACACGCGTAACTATACGTTAACGCGAAATCTATGCTCCAAAGTTTTGCTTCCTAAAGGATTCTTAAGGATTCGAAAACGCATCTATACGCGTAATTCGCAATCCTAAACTTTGATGATATCATCGTACACAGTCATGTTGCACAGAAATGAACAGAAACTATCGATTACTCCAAGATTGCGTTCGTACGTCTGACAGACTGTGGGCTTTTCATATCTTCCCCTCTTTGAGGAAGACTCCAGCTGAGCTATTGGCTTAAAGCAACCCGCGATTACTAACTTCGGTGTTATCGCAGAAACCCATTCGCGAAGGATGCGAATATAACGAAAAGTGCGTTCATTCTCGGCAATTTATATCGCGAGCAGTTAAGATACGTAAACGCATCTACCGCTGTGTACGCTTTGTTAACACAACATCTTGAGTATTTCTATATACCCTTCGTTCCTCCGGAAATTGCTACAGTTTCAAACTTGTAGTTTACCCCTGCAAGACCACACTAAACATCCTTATTTCTAGAATTGCTTATCACCTCGTATCTGTTCTTGTTTCACCCATACAACAACAACAACAACAACAACAACAACAACAGCAAAGTAAAGTTTTCATCCCGTCTAGATTAAGTTTCCCCTAGCACAATGCACCACCACCTTGATACACTCTGACCCGACAGAACGATATTCGACGAACGGACCACATATTGAAAGAAGGCTAATATGCGCGCGTGACTAATATCAGACACTATTACGTCCTAAACCCCCAGAATGCGTTTATAGAAACACCTGTACTTTACCGAAAATTGCTGTTTGAATTACGAATCAGATTATATACCGAGGGGACAACTCTGTAACTGTAACTAGGTACGACTAAATAACTGTCGTCGAAGGCACCGTTGCAAACTATACGATGCCATGAAATCGTGAGACAGCTGCATTCCCCTACGGATCGTTTCGACAAATAAGGTAGGACAGTTATCGAATGTCCTCGTACAAACGTTTACCATTAGTTCGATAGCGACACTTTCGATAAAATCCCTCAACGTAGAGCAGTTTCGTGCTAAAGAAAATTGAACAGCGCGACAGTACGCGAAAAGTGTCATGTGTGATAACGGGGTCACGTGTTATTTGCATAAATTTAATTTGAACGCGTCGCTTTGATTCCGTGGGCACGGATGAAATCACAGGTGTTTAGTGATCGAGTGCAACATATCTTAATTCGCGTGGCGTTCGCCATCGTCATCGCCATCGCGTTTAATCTTCAATTTAAATGTTAAAACGTACCGCGTACCAACGCGGAAACGACCAAGGAAATATTAAACATATTCCCTGTACGGAGACGCTCTAAATAAAGGAACCAAGAGAATCGTTAAAAGATCTTTAGCGGACAACATTTCTCGAGTTACGGTTTCTACGTGTAGTTAAAACCTCGTTTCTACCGGCGGTAGTCGTAACTCCATTGGTTCCGTCGGAATTGTCGACTTACCTACCCGCCAGCATCAACCGCAACGCAAGAAACTTCCATATAATTCTTACATCGTTTTCGTAAGATCATTCGGGCATTGCACTGTCATAGTGGAAAACTGCTCGTTCCCGCGACAATATGCGACGCTACGCTGCCTTAAGTACGTCATTTGAACGTAGGGTAGTAAACGCACCCGTTCAACGACTCTTCGTTCCGCTAACGCTCGCGCTGCGGACGCGAATGAAAAGACGAATTCTCTTGTTACGTCTCGTTTTACAATACCTTGGAAACTACTTCGAGATGTCGTCGACTGTATATTCGATAAATTATATTTCGATATATAATGATAGAGTTTAATCATCGAGTCCTGTTTCCGCGATTAAAAACCAAGGGAACTAAAATGTAAATTACAGAGAGCGGGCTGGAAACTCGATTGCACGTGTAACCCTTCAACGCGCGTGCAAGTCGAGGACCGATGCGAATTCATGTTTCACGATAGAAGACCGCTCGTAGTTTCGAGGGAAATGTAAATTTCTAAAATTTCTCAAAAGTTGCTCTAGATACCTACGGGAGGATGGTTTGGAGGGTGGTTGGAATTAAAGGTGAAGAAAGTTAGCGAAAAGTGGTAATGGGAATCGTTCCGCTCATCTTCGAGTCCTTCGCTCGTCAAGACAACTAAACCGTCTACTTCGGTCCCGACAGCAAAAGATCGTTCCGCAGGATTTGCCACTGCACAGAGCAAATAGCTCTCCGTGGAACTGCTGACTCTTCTTCGGCGTTGTTTTTGCGACTAGTTCCTGGCTACTAACTCGACCCGTGTTCAACGTTGCTCCAGAGACCCTTTTCATTCAGAAGAAGCTCCCTGCTGTCCGACAACGTGTCGCGCGCAACTGTCGCGCATCGGATCAGCTTACCCACTTCAAAATTAAATCTTTTTTTCTTTTTTTTTTTTTTTTTTTTTTCTTATCGCCTTGATTCTGTTACCGGTTACGATCGAATGACAATCGCAAACTAAAGTTTGAAACGATATCAGAAATTCAACGATGGCACTGCGAAGTGGCACCGTTTCCGTGTCAAGTGCACGCTAGAGAGTTTCGAGCCATCGTTTTATATACCGTACAACGTTAGATAAACGGAACTTTGTCCTCGAAACAATCTTTGCGAGAAACTTGTCGCGCGATACGATGCCGTAATAATGTGACTATGAAACGACTAATCGAAATAATGTACAATTTTTGGATAAACGATAACTTGGCGATCGTTTCCACTTGGCTTGGAACTATCGCTTCGCTTGCTTATAGACATGTAACGCGATAGACCTTGAATAATTCATGTATCGACGCGTGCTACGCAATCTTTATTATTTTTCATGAATTATATTATATTTCATGAATTATTTAATATCTATGAATATCTTACACGGTTTCCATAATAACGAGCGAAGAAGGATTCTTGTTACCAGACTTAAATAATTCATAATATTTCTAATACCAACTATTTATACGTACTGCACGCAACGCGATACAGATCATCTCTGGATGACCTCTTTATTAAATTATCGATTATAATTGTCGATATTAATAGAACAAGTCTATTATTCATTTATCGACTTTTCTATAATAAACACGCCTGTACACGACGATACGCATAATATTTAACATTATTTAACATATCCTTAAATTATTATTCATTTATTCGTACGTATCAACCGTGAAAGCGTTTGCGTTTCATTGGAATTAAATATCGCGTATGTTTGAAAAATTCATTGTGAATAAAATTTATTGTAACTTTTTCAGTTGCAAGTTTGTCGAAGCGTGGATAAAATTGTCCATAAATATTTGTGCAGTTTTGCATGGTACATACTTCGGTTAAAAAGAACGTTGCGTTCTTCGAAGCAAGAAAATTGCAGGTTCCTTAAAAGGAACGTACTTATTTCGGTTAATGGATCGTAGGGAAATCTCCTTATCTTTCAGAGAATCCCGTTCCAAGTTCTCGCAAGGAGAATTTCCCTTGCGCAAACATGTTTACGTCACAACGGCACGGTCTCTCGACTAATTTTTCAAAAAGCACGAGGAAAAGTAACAAAATTCGTAACGCTTGATCATTATCGATTGTCAGGCACGCTGAACGATCGCGCGAGATCGAGCAAGATATAATTTGTATCAGAGCTCGCCCCCCGATTCCCCGGTAACGTAATTACATCGAGCGTAGCCAAATTAGCCGTGGTTTACGCTTTGATACGAATACCAAATGTGGTCGGCTGTAGCCGATAAATTATCGCTACTCGCGTAATTACTATCTCGTTTCGTCCTAGCGCAATTTCTACGGGCTACTTCACCTCGTGACACGGTCTAATCCGAACGGGCATTGATGCAGAATCCTGGTAGGCGAATCGCAACCTCTAACCGCTCGACAACAAAAAGGAAGAAGAAATTTTTAATAACTACAGGTTTCAAAAAACGCAATATCGCACGCGCGTGGTAACACGATTTCTGCGAGGATGAAACTCTTCGGCAGTGGTACAACGTACGATGTGACCTCCTTTCAGTAGTTACTCTGCATATAGCTCAGGCAAGCACGTTTACCTACAGGGAAATGAAGGCGCGAACCGTTTCTTCTCGACGAAACGCTACTGGCTCGGTCGTGAAAAATGATCGCAGACGTTAATTCTTATTTCGCAATAACGAGGACAATTTCGAAGGGTAACAAAGGGTAACGAAGGAGTCCGCTGATGCCTCGAGAAATTACTATTAAATCGGATGGAAGCGTAACGGCGCTCATACGGGGCGATGGTTTTAAACTGAAAACGGGGAGGAGAACCGAGGCGGAAGCAGAAACGAGAGAAAATGGATAGTGTCAGCGTCGACCAATCTACCCGCACCCGAGGGGATAAACTTTCAATTGCTGTAACTTGGTAACGAGGATAAATTGGATATTTTGTTACGGACTTGCAGTTTTGACTTACCATTGTACCGCGCGACATCGCCCTATCGATATTCCGTCTAATTTACCGGAAACCACTTTGTTTATCGCGCCTCGCCTCGAATTACCCGCGCGACGTTACGAACCAAAAAATTCTTCCAGTATGAACATTCGAATTGTTACGTTAAAGTTATGATGAATTCGCGGCCGGAAACGCGCGGTAACTTTCGACAAACCGGCTACCGAACGAAACGCGAGCGCATATTTTATCGAACGCTAAATTCTAATCGAGCTTAAACGGATTAATTTACCCGTTAATTAAATCCCACTGTAATAAATTCTTTACTTTTCTCTGCTTTCGTACTCGGATTATTTTCCATTACATCGCCCTTCGCTTGGCAAAGCAATGAAACGCTATGTTTCATGTTCAAGTGAAATTCATACGCTAATCAAAATTCGGATATTTATATTTAATGCTCGTTCGAGAAATATGTCCACGAACGATTATCATTGCTAGCCGAAGAGAGACTGCTCGTGCACTGCACAACGTTCAATCGATATACGTGTATACCTGCACACTCGTACGAATATTCGCCCGTGTACGAGAGTAAAAAATGCTTTTAGATTTTTTTTTTTTTTTATGGAACGAGCAGCAAAAGGTAATAAATGTAATCTACATTTGCATAAGCTTTCCCGTATAATTTGAAACGAAAGTATGATTTTAAAACGAGAATATTTCTTTAGGTTTTAAGCTAATTACGATCGTAAACTCAATCACGAATAATGACTTTTTTCAGAGCCGATGTTGAAAACTAATTTCCAAATGAGGAGATCGATTTGCGAGAACAAGGTGTACACACTTGTACAGTAGTTTAGTATTTAGGCTTACACCCATCGCGTTGCACGATAAGAGGCATTATGCAAATATAATCCATATTTGTCGGAGCGGCACGACCGCGGTAACACACAAATTCATCTAACACTGACCGTGTCGCCTGGCCTGTCTACTGTATCGCACTTAATCCAATTCGGTTTACCCGCCTACGATCTCACTTCCACCGCTGTTTGCAACGACCAACAAAACACGCGATTGGTTCGCACGCGATTGGTCGACTTAATTGCACGTACCGACGATTCCATTTACTCGCCATTAGCTATTATCAATTAAGACTGCCTAAATCCGCGATTCTCGCGTTGGATAATTAATACCATGGGGCGTGTGATGGAAACGGTGATTCAGCATTCACTGCGACGTCACTGGGGACGCGGTGGTGTGTTGCGGTACATCGTTCGACCGACCGTAACGAAAGTCCTGTCTTCGACTATTTACCCCAACCACGTTGTTACGCTATCCGTATTTTTTAACCAGATCTACGCAAACAGGAAACGCACGTTTATAACGGTAAAGAAGAAAAAAATAAAAAAAAAAATAGCAAAAGTAAAAGATAAACAAAGTCACCTCTATTCCCGGGGAGGGAGGGTTGAATGCAAACATGCCGGAAATTGAAATTTCACCCGCGGACCATGCCAAGCAAACAACGCTAGAACAAGATTCCTTTTTATTTCTTCGATTCATCTGCGATAATATCTATTTACGAGAAAAACAAAGTGACGCGTGTGCGGTTCCAAAGTTCGTAAACAAACGTCTCGAACGCACGAGCCTCTTTAAAGTGCACTAAATATTAATGGGCGAGAATTGCTTGGAGCTCGTTCGCGCAAAGTCAGCCAACTCGACGGTCTCGATTAAAACCATCGTCCAAGTGCAATAAAAAGTAAAAGATTTCGTGGCACAGTTGACTCGTTGGACATACAAACAACGAAAACTATGTTCGTTCGAAGCCAAGAAAAGTAGTAGTATTCGTGCTATTCTGAGAAAAGAACGACCCAGATCACGAACTTCTATTTCGATCACACTTACCGATCGCAGTACACACGCCCAAAATTCTTGTCAACGTTGACAGATGAGTACTGGTGTTTCGAACGTATGTGGACATGCCGCCAGAATCCGAAGACACGTTAAAATCCTTCACTCGTGTCACCATGTGATTAGTAAATTGACCAGTATATCGTGACGTAACAACACACGCGGTTAACATAAAAGGATATCACGCGTAACGAATTACGCATTTGTGATGTATACGAATGACATTCCCGCGCGCGACGTACCGCGACCACGCACTTTCAAAGACCACGCGTAACTGCAAGCACGAGTCGCGTAGCTTGCCGTATCCACGTTCGCGGCTGCGCAGTAACCTCTATCGTCCAAATTTTCCTTTCGCACGTTTCGGTAAATCGTCGGTGAATCATCGGTAAATTGGAAATACATTTAGAAAAAATTATGTCATCGTATATTTACACAACAAACACGCCCGATACAGATGTGTGTGCATTACAAAAATATATCCACTTGGCGCAGCACTTAAGCACGTGCATTAATCAAGTAACGTATGAACATTGAGTGAGGTAGAGGCAATTACAACAATATATATTCGTCTATGAAACAATGGGAGTATTTAAAATATACGTACACTTCTCACAAGTAGAACGTTAGCTCGTAGTTAATTTGAACGCAGTGTTTGAAAATTTTCTTTCTCGTTTACAGCGCGAGACACTCCTTACAATTAGAGCACGTTTTTAATACTGCGATACACTAAAATCTCTTATTATTATTATTATTATTATTATTTAACAATACGTAACAATGTATTTATATTTGATATAAAATGTTATTATAGTAAATTGTTTGATAAAAAATAAATAGAATTTTTATCACTTACATCGCTCGTACACCACAAACGCAACTATGAATTTTCATTTCAAATTTCGTTTCATTACGTTCTGGTCCCAAGCTATCCCTCGCGCATTTAGACGCGTTAAGTAATGAAACACAATTCAAATTTACAACGAATAAAAATAATGATCTTTTTATCGATTATGATTTTACTTTCGATCGACTCTTCTTTTCTTTTTATCGCTAGCAGGTGCGCTTGACTTGGGCGATTGTCCAAGAGTTATGTGTCTTCCTTGAATTTCTAAACCTTCCTCGTTATTACCGTTCTGAATGATTCGTGCAGAGACAGGCACGGTGGGCCGAGAAATAGGACTTAGAGGTTTTCTGTTACGAGGTAACGTCACCGATGACGATGTTAAAGATCTAAAATTAAGGAATTTAAAAAAATAAAAGAAAGAAAAAGATAAACCATACAAAGAGCGTGAGTATGGTGAGTAAAGAGTAGTTGAAAACGTTTTCTACACACCTATTTTTGCTACTCGGAAGTCGCGAAGTATCTAGCGGAGCAAGCTTTATATTTTTTGGCCACACAGCAGGGGAGACAGGTGCATGCCAAGCGGATTGATAACTAGCAATTTTTGCCGAGGTTGAATGCTTTCCCGAGTTTTTCAAATACCTAACAGTTCTACTTGAGCCTAATAGAAAATGATATTAACACTAGATATATCTTCAACGTTCCGTACGTAATAGATAATATTAACAAAATATACGACATGCCTTGAAACGCAGAAACTTGTAGCGATTGTGCCATAAATTGGATCGGAGTAGTTTTAATGGTAGAAAAACTTTCCCTAGTTGATAAAACGTAAGGCACAGAGCTTACTACGATTTTTTCTTTAAAAACGGTTCCAAGTTTATTTCTACTGGTATGCGGCCTGAAAACCTTATCTTCCACGGTGGATTCGTCCCTCTCGTTTCTTATTCTGCCACTAGATCGTATACAATTATTCTATGTTATACGTTCTCACACGGTCAGATATATATTTTATACGTACTTGTGAATTTCTTGCGAGGATATTTGCTTGGTTGGTAAAGTACGATCTTCTACCGCTTTACTGCTATTATTTGAAAATTTATTTTCAAGGGGAATCACTTCCTCCAACCAATTTAACTTTGTACTATTCGCAGAACTTTTATTACTATGAATAGGCGCTGTGCGTATTTGTAAAACATCATTGAAATCATCGCAAAACGAATCAATTTCATTTTCTTTATTCGGAAACAGTTGCGATATTACATACTCGTAGAGCACATCGAATATTTCATCTTGCGGATTCTTTTGTAACCTATGCTTGGACGAATGTTTTCTTTCCTATAAATAATCGATTAAATTCTCTGTAATCCGTCCCAGGGATACGTCATGAAATTTTGTCACTCTAAACAATAACTCTTTTCCTTAATTATCACAGGTGTGAATTAAATGTACAAAAGATAGAAGCGTTAAATTTCAACAATTCTTTTTACCTTTAACGAAGCGCTTTCTTCCGATAGTGCATAATCGTTGTGCGAATCAATGATATTTCCCATTTGATTGCAATTAATAGCAAGATCTTGGTGATTAATTTTGGAAGAAAGAAACGGATTCTTTCCAATTACTCTCAAGTGGGGTATCTGCGTTCTCCATTGTACGCATTCCTCTAAAACAGCCGCTTGGGTTACTTCTTGGCCATCTTCGTACAGCGTATTTTCGATAACTTCCCATTGTTGCACCACTTTCCTCGTCGCGATATTCTCAATTTCCGAGGAACAGAACATATCCATAGCTGTGCTGTTCCGATCCCAAGTCGACGCATTCTCGTCGACATCTTTCCAAGTTTTCTTCTTCGTTTGTAAACTCGGTAATTGAAAATGATCACTCGATTCATTTTGGTTCTCTTGATCTCTCAACCTCGACAAACTCTCAGGAGCTTTTATACTTTGCGTTAATCTGCATGAAAGCGGTAACTTTTTTATTTCTTTTCTTGTAAATCAAACGTTTTTCAAACCAATTTGGGTAATCAAAAATTATTTTCTTATTAGTTGAAATATGAATTAACAAACGAAAATAGTGTCGAGATTCTAGCTATGTACATACAGGCACGTATAGGCATTTACATAAAACGAATAAAACTTGATTAAAAAACATACGTGTTACGGTTAAGTTTCCTTTTATGCATTTCATGTTTTTTAACACATATCTTCAATCAACTGAAGTTATTATTCATCATTTACTTAACAATTCTTTTGATAAATTCATTGCACAAAATATACACAGTTCACAACAATTTTATTGATTATTTTCTTAAAGACGTGTCTTCGGTTTCAACCTTTAATTTCATTTATTCCATCGCCATCGCATTATAAATTATTCATTAATTATCCCGAACAACTGAAAAAACCATAACTTTATCATCAGATAATTCTCGATCGACTAAATTCAAGATTTGTAGCACAATTTATATTTTATTTAATTCCATGTTACGTGCTAGTTCTAAATCGCATGTTTTTACTATCAGCCAACAACCAAAATAATAAATTTCTCTACAAACTCGATACCATGAAAGTAATTATATACAACTTGTTAAGACAACGTTTCAACCGAAACAGAGTTATTCACTTGAAAATATACATAAAATAACAGGTGTAGAAAATCAAAATTATACATTTGGACATGTTCAAAAATAGTTGGTGGAACTGTTTGACGAACGCGGGAGATAAAAGACACAATGCAGTCAAATATTTTGATTTCTTTCAGAGGTGTCGCAATGAGTTCGAAGGATCAATGAAATTGAAGGAATCTCCTCGATCGGTCAGCATTGCTTCAAAATTATGCGATTTAAAGAAAAAAAAAATACAAGATGAAATACAACCGTGAATATGGAAAATAGTGTGTATATTATTAATTACGTATCACACTGTACATTAACGGTGTATCTGGCGCCATCTCTGTGGAAAGTGGTGAAACTACTCGCGCACCGTTACCGACAGCACCGCGAACTACCGACAGACTGGTGGCGCCATCTCTGTGAGCAGAGCTGAAACTAAACGGCGAATAGTTTCGCCACTTTCCACAGAGATGGCGCCACCAGTCTGTCGGTAATTCGCTTCGCTGTCGGTAACGGTGCGCGAGTAGTTTCAGCACTTCTCACAGAGATGGCGCCACGTGTATGTCGGTGACCGTTTAAATTTAAAACGCGGTAAAAACGAATATTATTGCCAATAATTATCGAGAAAGCAGGAAATAAAGACTGGTACATGTACAGATGTTATGTAAAATCATTTAGTTAATATATGTACATATAAAACACATGTATCTTTGGTTAATACACGTACAGACAGTGCACTCTACACATAAGAACTGTAGGACAAACTGCGATTCTTGCTTCTTCTATCGTCAATAACCCGCACAAACGATCACGATCTGTATTTAAATGACAGAAATAAAAGAAAGAAACGATCGATTTATTAATTCTACTCGTACTGGCTTCGAATGTTGAACCGAACCGTTTGACAGCTACTGCCATACTTGTGGCGCCATCTCTGTGAGCAAAGCTGAAACTAAACGACGATTAGTTTCACCACTTTCCACAGAGATGGCGCCACCAGTCTGTCGGTAATACGCTTCGCTGTCGGTAACGGTGCGCGAGTAGTTTCAGCGCTTCTCACAGAGATGGCGCCACCAGTCTGTCGGTAGTTCACTTCGCTGTCGGTAACGGTGCGCGAGTAGTTTCAGCGCTTTTCACAGAGATGGCGCCACGTGTATGTCGGTGACCGTTTAAATGTAAAGCGCGGTAAAAACGAATATTATTGTCAATAATTGTCGAGAATGTAGGAAATAAAGACTGGTACATGTACAGATGTTTTGTAAAATTCATTTAATTAACATATATACGTACAAAACATATGTATCTTTGGTTGTTACACGCACAGGCAACGCGCTACACTTAAGAACTGTGCGACAAACTGCGAGTCTTGCTTCTTCTATCGTTAATAATCCGCACAAGCGACCGCGATCTAAATTTAGGTAACAGAAATAAAAGAAAGAGACGATCGATTCGTTGATTTTACTGGTATCTCGCTTCGAATGTTGAACCGAGCCCTTTGGCGGCTACTGTCGGACTTTTGGCGCCATCTCTGCGCGCAGGATCGAAATTACGCGGCGACCAGTTTCACCACTTTTCGCGGAGATGGCGCCACGGGTGTGCCGGTAATTTTTTAAATAGAAAATTCGATCGAAACGAAGAAAATTCTGAATAATTATCGCGACAATACTTTGTACAATTTCCTTGATTAACATATGCGTTCAGTATGCGTAGCTTTATATGTCACAGACGCTCGTACGTTATACGCAAGTATTGGTACGAGCGAATGATCGAAACAAAAGAAGGAATATTTTTGAAGCTTTTGCTTTTTTAACAAGATCGAACCCACGAGTAACTTGTACAGTATTACAGATCGAGTTTTAATATTTGCCTTAGCAAAATGACGGACGATAATATCGCGGTTTCCATCGACCGAGGAGCGTGCATACGCGCATACTGGTGCGTTTCCCGCAACTGTGGAACCGTCGATCGATTCGAGCAATTAGCCATCAATAAAACATTCTCTTCGTTGCACCCTACTGTCCATCGAACTTTTATATTCGCAGCTAGAACTTGTCTCCCAGCGAAAATTGTCATTACGATTATTTCCTTCGCCGGTACGAATCGTTGCGGTGACTTGAAAACTCGTTTCGAGCCAAAGAAGACGTTGGGAAAACAGCGACAGGGGGAAAAGGATGGAAGTCGTCCATATCCGCTTTCTACGGGGGGAAAGGTTGTTCCTTCGGATCTGGTTCGACGTAATCCGCGACGCGAGCACCAGTAGCATCCACCACCTGCTAATCTCGGGGAAAGCTGTTCCAAACGTTCCGAACGGTTTCCACCTGTTAGTCGTGGGGAAAGCGTATGGTTACCAAGTTGTTCAAGTAGAACGGTGCGACACGCGATGGATCTCTCTCTCTCTCTCTCTCTCTCTCTCTCTCGTTCGTTTCGTTCGAGGAGTCGATAACATCTGCACCCCGTGGAAAACCCAGATGCTTCGGCGATCGGGTTTTTATTTTGAAAAGTAACGCCGTTCCCTTTGGGCAAGACGGTAATACGTACGAGTAATACGCGAGAAAGAAAATTGATGTCCCCTCGGAAGCGTATCGATTAACCCCGCTGTATAATATAATACGTTAACGCGCGCTTGCCCGTGTCGCGTCAACCGCGTACAGTTTCTACGAAATTGCGCGTTACATTTCAATTATAAAGGAACGTTTAAGCTCGAGGGCGCGTCTACCGAAAGCGGGCGAGTAGTTTAAATTAAAATCGATTTGGCTTCGATCGGCTTTTTCGCCCGGTAACGAACAGGGCCAGTTCTTCTCGTTCGTTCGACGGAGCTGGAACTCCGAGACGATTCGTTCGGTCGGCATCGTCGGCATCGGTGAAAAAAAAAACGAAGAGAATAATAGGGAGGGCACGTGTGTTGCCCGTTGACCCCCACCCGTTTGGCCACCCTTTCGGCCACCCCGACCCAGTGGCCCGCGGCCGTGCCCGCGGCTGTGCCCGCGGCTGTGCCCGCGGGCAACCCCACCGCGCGCCCCACCCCTGCGCCGACGGCGATTCGACCCCGCGCGCGCGCGCGCACCCGTTTCGAGCGCCGCGCTCGTTCGCAGTCCGTCAGTCTATCGGCAACCTGCGTACCAGTCGTGTCGCAGTGCTTACGTAACAATATATTATTATTATTCTTACTTGCCTGACCGGTGTGTTGTTCATTTAGAAATCGCGGTTCACGGTTTTTCGTTCTCGTCCCTTCGCCGAGTCGCTCGTCTCTTCGCGCACGGTCGCCACACGCAACATTCCTACACCCGAGATAGACGAACGGTCGTAACTCGCGTATCTCGTCGCGCGATCTCTTCGCCTCTCTATGTAAACAAGTAAACCAAAGGTAAAGTAAATACAGGCATACCACGCGGTAACAGCAGAGGAACGAAGACACGGGTCGCGTTCGCGAGGAACGCGCTTCAACTTTGTCTCCCGCGAGTCGCTCGTTATCTACGTGATTAATCCTACACGACGATACGATACGCGGAAGAGGAAAGAGAAACGGAGTGCTGCGTGGGCTACTACCTGCTGCCGGTAGATGAACGAACAAGTGTCGCCGACGAGCCACCACCACCGTAGAGCACGTTCACTGGGTTCGGCCCTCCTCCACGGGCACGGTGTATCGATTGCTCTAAAATAGACGCGTGGGAACACCTGCAGGCAACATACACATTCTATCTACGGCAATCTCTCTCCCTCTCCCCCCCTCTCTCTCTCTCTCGGTCTCTCTTTCTCTCTCACTTTCTCTCTGCACCCTGGTCTCCTGACGCCCTTGCAGCGCGTGACAGGTGCAGCACCGTGTTGTCGTAGGGCTGGAGGAGGTGGTGGCGGCGGCGGCGGCGGCGGCGGCGGCGGAGGCGACGGCGGTGGTGGCGGAGGTGCAGGCAGCGAAGAAGAAACGTAACAGGAAGCGGAAGAAGCGGAACGACGAAAAGGGAGAGAGAGAGAGAGGGTAGAAACGGAAGAAAGTATACACAACTGGGGCCACCGTATACGCGCATATCCATCTCTAAATCCGTACGTGTGTGTGTGTGTGCGCGCGCGCTTGCTCGCCCGCTCGCTCGCTCGCTCGCTCGCTCGCTCGCTCCCGAAAGGAAAGGAAAGGAAAGGAAAGAAAGGTGGAGAAGGAGGAAGGAGGCGATACGCCTGGTGGGTTTCTCGCGAGAAAAGGGTTATTTCCAGTGATACGTCCTGGAGGCGCCTGTCGTCTTCGCCGGTACAACCATAACGCCGCCCGCTTTAAAACGCCCGAGACGGGATACGGTGGACTCATCGCCGCCACCCGCTCGAACCGCAGCCCCCGGAAACCCCGGACCATCCAGCAAACTCGCTTGCATCATGGACGCGCCGCTCTCCCAGAGTATGGACTCCGTCAACACGGTGGCCACCGGTGAAGACGAGGTACGTACTCCAACTACTACACGCCATAATGCATTGTATCGTTTACGATGCGCCTGTGCATTACGCACGATCCTCTCTCTCTCTCTCTCTCTGTGCGTATACGCGCTTCCTTCCGATTTCACCCTTTCTCCTTTCTCTCACGTTCGTCGCGACGAACATCCGAAATGTGCCTACGCACATTTTGTACCGAGCATCCGACATACTTACTTCCTTCCCGTCAAACTTACCTCGGTTACCCTCCGTCCCACTCCCACGCTCGCCATATTGTTCGTTCCTCTCTTGTACCCTTTTCGCGTTACCACTCGCTCTCTCTTCCTCTTCTTTCTTCGTTTCTTTCCCTCGTCTCCTCTACCCGTCCCTCTCTCTCTCTCTCTCTCTGTTGATAGGTTGCACGTCACGAAACGCGCAGGCGCGCGAACGCGCAAAGTTTACGCGTCGGTGTAGGTAGAGACGCGTGCACACGCACGGACGAGGATCGTATGCACGTGTGGAAAGCGGTAACGCTCGGAGCGTGTGTAGATGGCAGAGAGGGTAGAGAGAAGGCGGGAATTCGATCGTGTGCCGCAGGTGACTCCGTTTCTATCGTCCGCTCGATCGGATGGTTGGTTGGTTGGCTGGCTGGCTGGCTGGCTAGGCTGGTTAGCAGGCCGGCTTCCTTCCTCGTAGCCGAGCACCTGAGAGAGTGACGCGCCATGCCAGACCACGCTTGTTATTGATTTTTCCAGAACACGAGAGGCCACGTAGCGTTCGCTGTACGCTCCGTGTCACATCGTACTCCGTTGGATTACGCCTCGTCGCCGCGACACGCGCAACACCAGACGTTACCCACGTAACGGTCACCGCGGCTCTTTTCCTTCCGCGTACCTTCCGCATACCGGAATCGTCGACGACGAGTCGCCGCCACCTGTCTGGCGAATTCTCGATTAACTTTCGATCGACCAGCCGTTTCGGAAATATTAATACGCGGTACCTTCCACTCGTGTCACTCTATACGGCGCGGTTTATTATTTAACAGTGAATTTCCTCCATCACCGATGCGCGAAAAGTTTCCAGGCGCGCGCACTCGGTCTCCTCATGTTCTATTCAGCAGCCGCCTTTACACGTTCGATCGAAAGAAAGCCGGGAACGCTTAAAACTCGCGTTCGCGCGTTATTAATCGAGCGGCGGGTGCTTGCACAACGCCGTGAAATATCGCGATACTTATTTTCGTCCGCGAGCAACACCCGCGGAATTATTCCTGGCGATTTGTTTGCCCCGCGCCACCCTGCCCGTTGTGTCCCTGTTAAACCGGACGGTAATTTATCTCTCCCCACGATTCGCTTTCGGTGAAAATCACCATTTTCTCGTTCGACCGGTACGGGAAGAGCGCTCCGGGCCTTCTTTCTTGACCACAGGGAAATTTAATTCCCTCTACGCGGTGGATAAAAACGTATTTGTCCCGTGTGATGAGTCGAGGCGCGGCGTGTAACGAGGAAACGCTTTTACGTTTCCCACGACCGTTTCGCGGTGAAATCCTCCTCGTCATCCGACCACTGGTGGATGAATGGCGGCGGGTCCCTGGACGAGGAGAAAAAAGGAGCGGATCCAAGCGGATAAACAACATCTTCCCGGCCCGGACTAGTGTAAAGATCGCGTTTCGCCTGTTCTCCATCAAGATTTATCGTTGGCTCGTTTACGATGCTTTTTACGCGCGTTACCGTTTCGAAATTTACGATCGACGAAATATCGGTAATACGAGAATTGTTTGATTCCAACGGGATGAAAGTGTTTGCCCGGTTTGTTTGCTTGCGAGCATAGTTATACTTTGAAGAGAGTATTCCGTTTCCGTTGCGTACTCCGCGTTGTTATTCTTCGAACGGTGATCATCGGTAGTCGGTCGATGTATCCCGATCTCGAGCAAAAGCTAGGATTTCTGCGTTTCGAAACGTAGAAAATTTCCATGCACGAATTACGTAACGCAAAATCAGTGGGATCGCGAACCGTGGTCAATTGTATAACGATCGGAAACGCTTTCCAGGTTTTCTACGCTCTGATTCGCTTTTTTCTGAAGCGTCTGGCAGCGTTAGGGGTCCGCGGTTCGAAGAAACGTGGCAAAATGTAACGAACGAATTAATTTTCTACCTCGTCGAGGACGAAATAAAATGGAAATTAATTTTGTAACGCCTCCTGCCTTTTCATTAGCGTAGAAGCGCTCGAAACGGACCGTTCGACCGAGATACTTGTCGAATAATTATTTCATCTTTATCGGGACCGGTGGAGGGGTATCGGTTAATTCCTTTCCGTCGAGCAACAGAAACGAAAGAAACGCGATTATTTCTCTCGGAGAGGAGAATAAGGAATCGCGATACTCGAAACTGCTCCTCTTTACGCGCACGCACCCGCGCGCGTTTCGAACCCACCAGTTAAAAGGGGATAATGCCGTTACAACCGACCGGTGGATAACTGTTTGCCCAGTGAATTCGAAATATCTTTGTCGATTTTTCACGGGTCGATGGAACTTTCACGGAGTCTCGCACTCACCGTAGAAACGGCACCAGCGCATAAATCCCGATGATTATGGGGTTACCTTGCATCGCCGCCTATCGCTCGTCGGATGCTGCTCGAGTTGCACTCTTGGGAAAAATTCGGTTTCTCTGGATGGACCACGACCCGGTTTTCGGCTTTCGTGGAACGTAAAACCGATCGCGTCGCATAGATCGCGCGTTGGTATATTCCATTTTCTAAAATGGAAACTTCTCTTACTCGATGGACCGCGCTAGTCCCGGATGCAGTCAAAGTTGCACTCTTGGGGAAAATTCGGTTTCGCGTGGACGCTGGCTCGAGGAGAAGCCAGCTTCGAAAGTGCTGGATTATTTGGTGGGTCGTAGAGGGAGAGAGAGAGAGAGAGAGATTTCATTCGATCTCAAAGACTTACGGGTGGAATTTCGCGACCGTATCGACCGTACAGAGGAAAACGATGAAATTCCGAGATTACGCGCGTCGAGAAGAACATTAGTTCTACGTTTATTAAAACGTAGCCAAGATTGACGGCTGAGAAGAGAACGAGCTGATTATACGCAATTGGAACCTCTCGTTATGAAATTAACCTACGATTAATTTAGATCGACGCGACGGAATTGGATATATTTGAAAGAAGAGGAATGTTTAAAAATTGAAGCGAATGTCCGTGATAAAATAGTCGCGTGTAACGCGTTCCCGGGAGCAAGCCTTTGCGAGTATTTCGTTTAGAGAAAGACGTTTCTCGAGTCCAGGCTCGGGAAAAGGAAAACGAAGGGACGAGAGAACGGTCGGGGGTTCATATTTTTGGCCGCGATCCGGATGATAAAGCGAACGAGATCGCGGCCAAGTTACGTCGACGATAAAATTCGTCCGTGTTGGTTCGCGGTGGAGAATTTTTCCAAGCGGTTTGCGCAAGGAGGCTCTCGTCTAATCGTCGTTATTACGTAAGATTCTTTTATTGCAGCCTCGCGTTACAAAGTAGACTCGCTCAATCGTACTCGGTCACCGTACAATCTAGTTGTAATTGCGGATTTCGAACGCGCCACGTTTCCAGATATGAATTATCACCGCGAAACAGATGGTAAGACGGTATTCGTCGATGCGATTCACAGGAAACATGTGAATAAACACGCGTCTAAAAATGTTTCTCTTCGTATAATAAAATATTCGAAAACTTGTTACCGTGTGTGTGTGTGTGTGTGTGTGTAGAAATCGCGAACGAAATTCTCTGGACGCGGCTCCGATTAATTAAAATGTATCACCGGCCACGGTGGCTCCGTTGGCCCGCGACGTGAACGCGAACACACGTCGGCTATTTCGGTAATTGTCAATATTTAAAAGATCGGATCGCCCGCGCGGCCCGTTGCGCAATATCGAAAATAATAAGCAACAGCCGCAGTTCGCGGTGTCGTCCCCGCGGACAGATAAAGGGGATTAAACGGGGGGGTGGGGGGGGGGGGGAGAAATCGGTTTCTCCGCTGGCAAGGGCCTGCGCCCGCTACAGATCGGCGGGTTCTACTTTCTAAATCTAACGCGGCTACCACCGGCAACTCGTCCTCCAACTTTCCGATAAAACGCTCCTTTATCTCATTCATTTACCGATCGTTTTTAAACGCGTCTCCATCCGACTGCGTACTACCAACTGTGTCCGAGCACGATCAGGATCATCGATTCACTTTGGCCTTCCTCTTCGCCGATCCACGGGGTTAATCGAATCCGAGCTTTCCAAACAGATCAAATCTAAACTCTCTAAAATCGAGCAATTACAAAAGTCGATCGATTTCGACCGCGAGAAGGAATTAAGAGCCGGTAAAGGTGGACGGGATTCGAGATTTACAATTGCGTTTGAACTCGCAGGGAGAAGTCGTTGCACGTAGACGAATAATCCTCTTTCCTTGACCGTTCTTCTCTCCGGTAATTGGATTTGCTTGAACCATCGTTCGTTTCAGAGCATAAGAAACCACGTTAAACCGATTTTCTCGATGGCCTTCCCCGCCGCCGCTCGAATGTCGACTCCAAGTTCGAATTCCGAGCAAATCGTATTCAAATTCTATCTCCGTATCCCGGATGTGCCGCTTTTAACGCGTCCAAGTCTCTCGTCCTTTGCGCGATGCAACCGTGCTACCTTCTATTAAAGAATCCCCTCGTTACTTGGTCATCGGATATCGAGTATATCGCGTCCCCTCCCCCCCCCCCCCTCCCACCGGGAAGCGTGAAAATATTTTCTCCCGTTGGACAAAGAGGTCGCGACAATTTGTTGCGGAACAATGAGGATCCCCCGGTATAGTCGAAGCGGCACTGCAGGCTTCGTTTAACCGACAGAAGAAAGAAGGTTAAACGCTTTGCGCGGCAATTATCGATACCGGCGTTTACATCCGCGGATGAATTCCCGCCGCGTTGGGAACGACTACAACTATTTCGTAATTACGCATAATTATTCCAATTATTGGATTCGAAACGCAACCTTGACACTGACGACACGCGTCGCTTCGTAAGAATGACAAAGTGTATGCTCGCGCGGAGTTACCGATTTTCCGTGTTACTTCCGACGTTACGTGGACGGTTCCTCGCGTCGAGAACCCTATAATAACCCTGTTTAACATTGCTTACGCGTCCGAGAGGAATTCAAGGAATATTCGTATAGTGCGTTGGATATATTCGGTCGCGGTTGGTTGGGGTAGGTTAGCGCGAAAGGGTGTTTCGGTTGGTTCGCAAGATTTCGATCGCGGTGCACGGGGTGGTCGCACGCAACGAATCGATTAGTCAGTCGAATATTGGTCAAGGATAACCCGATGCGAAAGACGATGGTAGCAGCAGCGTTGTTGGGGGGGGGGGGGGGGGTGAAGAAAAAAAATGGAAACGGAACGCGTCGTGCAAGCGTCGGTGGCAGCAGGTAGAAACGGAGTTTCTCCGAGCGATCGATAAATCCAGAAACGTCAGCTCTGTGTTTCTCGCCGTGGCGATACACCGCGCGTGTATTATACCTAACGCATTGAATTTCGTACGGCTCGGGGAATGATTGTATAACGATGAACAATGGGTAGAGCTGGGACTCTAGCGGGAGGGCACTGTGGTAGAGCGGATGTTGTATAACGGTTAGCCAGCGAAGAGGAACGAGACGGGAGCAGCAAACCGTAAACGCCACGAGCGTTCATCCTCTCCATCCTTTTTCCACCTTCCCGTTTCTTTCCTTAATTTACTCTTTGTCTCTCGCGACACTCTCGAGTCCTCTTTATCATTTCTTCCACCGATTCTGCTGAATCGTCGTCGTCGTCGTCGTCGTCTCCTTGGTCCGGCCAAGCGACTCCAACGTCGGTCCGTAGCCTGGTGGTGTTTTCTACTTGCGCGCGTACAGCCGCACTGTACGTACACACCTGTACGCGCGCAGTCGCGTTCGATGCCGCGAGACTTTGAATATCATCGTCGCACCAGGTGTACAGGTGTGCTGCTCCCGTATACTTTTCATAATATTTCGTTCCAACTCGCCTACTCTTTAGTCGCCTACTCTAACAAGATAACGCAAAATGGGAACAGGTTTTATTAGTTGCTAAAAAAGGTAGGAAAAATATATTACGTCGCTCGTGTTCTATAATAACGAGAGTCAGAGGGTGGGTGAGAAAAGAAGGGTGGTGTTTGCGGCGATTGATCGCTGCCTCGGAGTTTTTCTATTAATAAATGCCTGTATAAAAAGGAGAAGCAATTCGTTGTTAATTTTCCATTGCGCGCGGTAAACGACGCGCATGGTCGTTATTCTCTTTTAATTTTTATTTTTGCTCTTATTTACACGAACCAGAAAGGAAAGAGGAAGCGACGTGTTTACCGTCCACCACGTAACATCGTCGCTCTGAAACGATCGCGCAAGCTCGATCGTTACTCGCAGCCATTTTTTAACGCGCTGGAAAAATGTCTCGTGCGGCGAAAGGAGATGGTATTTTGAAAGAATTTTAAGAGGGGGTAGAAATAGATATTTCTCGCATGACCAGCGGCCGTTCCGATGCTTTCGTGCAATTAAACGCGCGTGTTACGCGAGTCCACTTTAATTAACTTTGAAAATAATTGTACGCGCGCGCGCGCCCTCGTTCTTCAATATTTAGTATCACGGAAATATAACGTTAATTAGCGCGCGTATATAGTAGTAAATGCATTATTCATCGCTTTAATTAAACATCGGCTACGCTCGGTCAGACGTCGAATCCAGATCGGACTGAACGGTTCGATTTACCGCGCGCGGATGAAGAAATAGTAAGGAAAGAACTTTGTCAAGTTACACAGTGTAAATGTTAATTAGTGGGGAGGAGTGGAAACGAAAACGACTCGGACTGTTATTCGAAAGTGTTATATCCAAGAACTAATTGGTTCTGGCAATCGTTTGCCTGGAACTTCCTCTAGTTCATAAGTTTGCTCTGTTGAACTTTGCGGCGAGTGCGGAAATGTTAAATGATTAACAAACAAGACGCTCGAATTCGCATTTTATTAACATCGTCTCGCGTTGATTTCACGGTTTGCGACACGATAATGAATTACATATATATATATATAGTTTAGCGTAATACCGATCGATCGAACGCTCGGTTGAATTCAGCAGGTGTTTCGCTTGGCGTCAATTATTCTATCAAACCACTTGCGTTCGAATTTAATCGACGACTACCGCGTAGACCACCGCGTAGCGTCCATTTCATTTTTCGTAACGCAACCGTCGGTAAATTTCACAAAGTCGTCGACGCGTGTGTCGTAACGAATAAATCTGGAGAAATTTAAATCGCGCGAACGAGCTAACCGCGTTAGCGAGTTTCCGTTTTTAAACATTATTATATTCGCAAACGCGCGTCCTGAATATTAAATAAAAACTTTTTCTCCTCTACCGCAAGAGAGAGAGAGAGAGAGAGAGAGAGTAATTAACGCGCGACGAACAAGCGACGACGACACGCGCGCGCGCGCGCGTGTGTGGTAGTTTTGGCAAAAGTTATGAAGCGCGCAAGATTCTTGGCTCCTGTTTCGAGAGCCCGTACAACTGATAAATACCTATTCTATTTTCAATTGGACAGCGTACGCGGCACTAATCGCACTTTACAATCGACGCCGCGTGTAAACACAGCCCTTTATCAGAATTTTCAAATGGTTCCCGGTCGAGAATTTGTTAAATTGGAACGTTGCAAAGTGTTGAGAACCGCTGCTCGTGTATCTTCTGGCAACACGTGTCTGCATACGGGCTACACGATCGACTTATCACCGACATCGTAAATGTACTTCGCAACGGTAACCGTAAACCGATAGAACGTCGCATAGCCGTCATATTTCCCTATTCTTTCTCGTTTCAACGACCACCACGACACTTCCGGTTCTCCCATCTTTTCGCGGAGAGTTACCGTTTCTTTTCAGTTCTTTTCGCGGTGGAATTTATAGGATGTTTGATCCATGGGTTCTAATTTCAGGTTTATAGATTCCGAGAAGGTATTTATGGTTTTGAGAAAACTCAGCGACACACGATCGCGCACGCTTGGCTATTCGTGACCTATTTTACGCGTCGCTCGCCAAGTTTTTCTCTGACGAATAATGGTTTTCCGTATTCTTTATTGCCCCATTAACCAGATTAGCCGGCAAACTTCTTTTCGTTCGTTTCCAACAAATTTTCTCAAATTACTTCCTGTTCGCAGTCGTAACGACTCGAGTCGGAAAAGAATAAGAAAATTCGAGATATCGAGTGAGAACCACCTGCAACGTATGCGCACTTAACTCGAACGGTTCCGTGCCGGGTCCTTTTCTCTTTTATATACGGGTATCGAAAATTATACACCCTTGCATTTTCATGCAGATTTCCGTCACCCTTACCTCCCCGATGAAGATGTTCGACACGTAGGCGTAAAGCGTGTTAAGCGCGTCGCGATGTTTATTCGACTCGGTTAATCGACCGTTTCTGTCACCCAGATTTCGCTCACGCGTCCATTAAAGACGGTTTCTTTTACCTGGTGAAAAACATCGGCGAAAGTCAGAAACCTGGCCAAATTAAACGTCAGGCGCATTACCCTACGTTTCTTCTACAATTAAATGAAAAATCGCTGCGGTTCGCGTGTTACCTACGTACGTGTATTACGTAAAATTGAACAATGTAGAGAGTTGTTGGTTACGTCACAAGTGTAGTTTCCTTGGAAGTTTGCTGAACCATTTGGTTGTTGAGTTATCGGTATTGTAGCGCCGACGTGACATTTGCCAAGAGATCGTGATTTTTAATTTATGCCATTGGCACTGCGAGTAAGCGATACGCACTTGGTTACCACCGACATCGTAACAAATGTTGCGGTAAACGAGCAGTTAATCTTGTTGTTGTTGTTTCTGTATAATTAACCCCGAAAAACGGCAGCGAAGTTTCAGTTGAAAATATATTCATAACTAGACTACCATTTCCGTAACGACGTTCTAATCAGGTCGACAGATTAATCGGTTGCGAATATATTCTTGACCGACCCATGGACCCATGTTCGAAGAAACGCGTCTACGGTTAATAATAATTTGTACGAACGAGAGGGATTCGCGAAGGATAACAAGTGGAACGGAGGCTCGAACGTCGCGCTCCATATTCTAATCCCCCTGACACGATCGGAAGTATAAACGCGCGGCACCAGTCACTCGCAAAGCGGATCTGCTGATTACGCGGGTGTTTTATGATCTCTCGAGGCGTATCGGCGCGATAAAAGCGTCGAAACGCGTTCCAGCTGATCGATGCAGGGAGACGGCGAGTGTTGTGCAGTAAGGAAGAAAAGTGCCACGGCATTTCTATGACGACCAATGCCGGATGTGTGCTTATGCGCATGCCGAATTCGATCGATGCCCACGTTCGTTGACTTTGCCGAGATGCTCGATGGGTTTCACGCGTTCCTACTTCCACCGATACCACTCGAATTCCCGATCGATTCCAACTTACCGAATGTTCATTAACATTTCAACGAGTTACGATCAGGTTGGCTTGTTCGCGCTCCGTATTTGCATACACCTATCCGATCTTATTGTTTCTCGCATACGCGAAAAGACTGAACTGAAAACTGTTATTACCGCCACTACGGTATCTCTCTCCTCCAGCAGGAGGCAGGTTGATACTTTGCTATCTATATTAATCGAAACTCTGGAATTGAGATTGCAATTAGTAGTAATAAAACAAACCTTTGCATTTTTATGAACGTCCATTAAATTAAAACGAAGGTTGTTATTAGAAAAAATGTAATTATCATTTCCGTAACATTTGCTAATAGAATCGCTCTATTGTGATTTAATGTAGAACGATAATTACTCCGTGGTCACGGTTCCAGGATTCGTGAGAGCGCAACCTACCTCAAAGTTCAGATCCCTAAGGATAAAACGCGAGTTGTTTCTTTTTCATTTCGCTATTTTTTCACTATTAATTTTATCGAGCGGAAACGCTCGACTGACTTTGCTTAACATGCTCCGACAAAAGCAGTAGCACTTGTAAAAAATTGTAGCAGCACTTTCCGCGAAGAAAGGCGAACAGCGACTAACTCCAACGGGCGGTAAAGCAGTCCGATATTAGGGCAAGTGCTCCCAAGAAGTGGCGTTATTATTTCTGTTTGTCAAAGTCATTGCTGAACTTAAGTCTATGCCATTTTCATCCCCTATCTTCGACGGCTCTAATTAGAGGCAGCTATCGCTGTCACGTCGCGCAACGTCCATTAGCCATTGATAAAATTAAAGTCCCACGATATTCACAGTCGCAGTAATTTCAGTTCCCATCGTTCCACGTCACGTTTCAATCTCGATCAATCACACCTTTCGAATAACTTTGAAACACGTTTTCACGCGCAGTTTACCGTCGAAGAAGTCGCTGACACGAAAAAAAACAGCGGAATCTAGCTTTAATCCAAGAAGGGAAATGGAACGCAAAAGTATCTGGCCGAAAGAGAGTAATACTACTCCCGAGAAAAGTGAAAATGGAAACTAAAAGACGAGAAAGACAAGACGAGTTCGCGTTTCGATTAGATAAGCAGTGTGGAATGAAAAGCAAGCTTCGTTAAAAAGTAACGTCCACTCGTTCGTGTAGGGCATTTTCGAGGCGGTACGATGCCCGAGATCGCGCTCCATTGGCAGACGGTCGGACATTTTAATTCAACGGGTTGGTGCGCCACACACGGACACGGCTAACGACGGGCACAGAAGCCTGGAATCATTTCGGAGCGCATGAATAAGTGATCGGGCCGCGCGTTCAGCTCGGTTCAGACACAGCGTCGCCAGCGCGACCTCGCTCTCCTTCCTTCCTTCCTTCCTTCCTTCCTTCCTTCCTTCCTTCCTTCCTTCCTTCCTTCCTCCACCTCTTCCACCAACCCAACCCTCTCCCGTCCACTTCTTTCCGATCCACCCTCCTCGGTTTCGCATCATCGGACCGTCTCCCTCCGTGACACGTCGTTCCTTTTCTTACCAGCTTTCCTTCCCTTTCATAGCTTCTTCGCCTCCTCTTATTCCCTCCTCCGCTCCTTCGCTCTGAAACTCTTTCAGTTGCTCCTGTCTCGTTCCCGTTTTTTTGCCCAGCTCTCTACAAGCTCCCCTTTTCTCTTTCCTTTTCCTTCTTATTCTTGCTTATTCTCGCCTCTTCCGTGTCACCTTGCCCGCGTTCTCGGTACACAGTGGCTTCGGGCCAGAGTCAGTTTTTATGGCTTGCTCACCCGCAACGGATCCACTGGAATATGCGCGTCTTTTGCCTGGAAAACGGCTACGATCGTCCTCGATCCGCCGTGGTTTTCTCCACTCGAAACGGAGGTTACCTCCGTTGACCCGAGGTCACGGAGGTCGGAAACGAAGCTGATTCGACGTCGATAACCAAAGTCGTTATCGAGGATAGAATTAGCAAGGATTGTCGGCACGAAGGTATGCAGGGTACGGTTTTTTCAGTTCCAACATCGTTTTTAAACGCAGTCGAAAATGTGGTAAAACAGTTAGAAAAGTAGGATTCAAGACCTAGTATTATCGCGTGTAAAAAATTGTTTAACAAGATCGTACAATTTTCTATCCGTGGTGGAAAGGAACGGCGGACGCGCGGTGCATTCTTTATGAGAACGGTTGACCAGAACGACACGGTGCACTCGGAAATATCGCTTAAGCACCTTATACTTTCCACCCCGTTACCAAATTGGATATGCGAGGCTCGTTTTCGGTTATTAAATAATAAGGTGACACGTAAAAGGGTGACTCGTGTAAATCGAAAGGTTACTCCTCGACGCGCACGTACAACAACAGGAGGGTATCGTCGCAAAACGATCGAACGATGGAAACTTAACCCAAGTTAGAGCTGTCCAGCCAGCGAGCGAAGAAAAAAGGAGCAGAGGGATAGAGCAGAGGTGGTGTATGTACAGCCGGGCAGAAAGAAGCGTGACTGGGGTCGCGCCGGTGTGTTTCTTTATGACGGTGCACGGACATCGCCGATGCATGCAGTGCCGCGTCCTCGGTTTACCTGAGAATCTAGGGTCGCTTTTTCACCAGCAACTGCGAAATTAATATTAATGAACGTAAAACTACGCCGTTTTAGAACCGAGAAGGGACGAGACGCGGCCGCGGCAAAGAACCACCGCGACGTCGTCCTCCACTGTCGGTACCGCGCGAACGTCTACGGTTTCTAAACGTCCCCCTGATCGTTCGGGATAATGTTCGTTAATGCTTCTCCTCGAGCCTATTCACACCTGTACACGGTGGTCCCTACCGTTGAAAATTGCACCAGCGAACAAGCTTCGGCTGGTAGCTGTGACGCACGATTTTAATGTCGTTGACCCGCGTCCACTGTACGCTGTACGGTGCTTTTGTTACCGATCGTTCAATTTCGTCCCGTCACGCGTCAGTCTGCTCACTACCGATACTTTTAACAATTTTTCTCGATATCCCTTTATCGAATAAGCTGAAAAAATTGCTAGGGTTACGCGATACTTGACCGCACAGGTCGTGTTACGTTTTCTCAGCACGCAGTTGCCGCTAGGTTAAATGAATGGAGGACCGTTTGCCGGTGCTCTGTTTAACGCGATGTTGAATAACGTGGAATGCGCGGTATTTGAAGAAAAAACGTAGTTGCCGCGAGTATTGTGCTGGTTTGTTAACGATCCGTTTGGAGATACCCGAACGTGGAACTAGCTGAAAGATTTGTTTAAGATCGTATTAACGTCGTTCTTATTTCCCTCCTTATACCCTCGTTATTTGGGTATAGGAACGTTCTTCATTATTTCTCGAGCTGAGCTGTCGCGATAGGGCCACGTTTTATAGTCAAAGGCAGAAGCGAGAACGACGACGGCCGCAACGATGAATAATAAAAGTCCGCGAGGTCAAACTAATTGTAACAAAGTTACGCGGCCGCGCCATGTGCTCGATCCTCACATTCATTTCATCGGCTACGATCAAGCGAAGCTTTTACTTTCCATATCGGTACGCGTAATAATCCGGTCCCTCGAATCCTTTCCGGTACACGTATCCAAGATTTTTCGCTTAACAACCGACTGCTGTTAAACGTAAACCAATGTTCGGCAAATGACTTCCGATAATCGATACGTGCTTTTCATCGTTATTTATTATTTTGCTCACTTTCAATACCAAACTCTCGGTGGTCCTCGCGGTACTGGATTGGATCTGCATTCATTAAATTAATTATTCTTCGTGTACCAAAACAATCAAACATATTTACATATTTGCAACAGCGAATTAACTTGGTACATATTAACCCTGCATCGACAATACGGTTTCTCGCTAACGTGGTTATTGTTCCGAGGTTTAAAACATTTTCCGCGCTCGCTGTACGTACCGAAGCACGTTCGTCCGGCCATGAACTTCTTACGCCCCTCCGCGGTACCAAGAAACTCGCCTCCGTTCTCCCCTAATCGCCAAACATTCTCATAGAACAGATAGCCCGATCGATCAACCGGCTCGCAACTGGAAACACAACTCGGTGGTATTTGGCGCGTCTGTTACTAATCCCGTTATAAATCGCGTCTGTCGCGACGTCGGTGCCGGCGAAGGTGTTTAATTGGAAAATTTCTGGTACGAGGTGGATGACTATTTGGCACCGGAAACCGACGCGACGCGTGCGACGGTGACCCGCATTTCACGCGGTGCCACACTTTGTTTCGCCGCTCGTGATTCGCGAGAACACGGTGAACGAACAGAGAACGCGTTGTATGCCCAAAAATAAGTTGATTTCTTTTGGGCGACGCGTTTCTACTTCAGAGCTGGAGAGAGAGATTTCATTTCGTTTATTTTTAACCCTTGTCTATCGCGTTCCGTAGATACGTCTACGCGTTCAATTTCGAGTGGCAGAAAAGTGTTCCGTGAGAAGAAATTCTCTGTCCATCATTCCATTTGGGTCGTACCGTGAATTATACTACTACTTACGCAGCTATTTTCGCTATCACGCGCGCAGACGTGTGACTCATTCGACATTCGAGAGAAATTAGACATTCATAAACGTGACACGGTATAAATTTCTTCGCCACTCGTAATCGTATCGCCTGCGCGCGCGCGCCTGTCTACTTGTCAACGCTATCTCGTTCGAATCGAATAAATCCTCCCAAACTGAACCTTAATATAGCTAACCCAATAACTTTCCCGAAAGAGAGAATCATTGAAATTCGAGACGCCAACCCTATACACGGAAAATTCCTTTTCCGGAAATTTATATCTCTGTCCATGCCGATTCTTCAACGTCAATTAGCCAGGATTTATCGAGCTCTTTATTTTTTTCTTTCCTTTTCATTTTCAGTCCATCGATTAGCAGTTGCAAGTATTTTCGTTAATCATTGCAACGACTCGCGTTTTATTTATATGTGCTGACGTGAAATCACGGTTACGTCAGAGAATCTCTAAATTAATCGCGGTAGAGCATCGGCGAAGGAAACGCCGGTGGCGAAAAAGGGCCGGTGGAAGCCAAAGAGCAAGAAGCGTGCTTCCGCCGCCGAGACAAAATGAAATACCGGAGCTGAGCTTCGATGAACACCGGACCTCCGTTAAACATACCTGGTCACCGTGCAACAAAGGCCAGCACCCTGTACGACGATTACCGATCGATCGCGACGATCTATTCCCTCCTTTATTACTATTAATAATTCCAGCCTGGTAAACTCGTTTCGCCATTATTTACGCGTATTTACGGCCACGGTTATTTACGCGATGCCTCGTCGGACTGGTCGTGGTCCATCGTCGTTCCAGATGCAAGGTGTGTTTCGTCTGCGACCTCTTTCAGCTATTTCGCGTGTCGATCGGGGAAAAATGTACCCGAAGGAAATAGAATGAAACGACGAGGTTACGAAATGTATTATTAGAGAGAAAGAACGGTTCGTTTCGATATACGTCTAGAACAAATGAACCACTAATGACGAGTCAGCTGCGAGTACAAGCGCTAAGGGGTTAAGAACACTCCCTGTTTTCAGGGTGTTGTACACGCCAAGCTCTAATTAGCCGTACACATTTGTCAGCTGCTACTTGCAGCTCGTGTCAAGAGTATATTTCAAGGTATATATATATTTAATGTTTCAATCCGCGATCGTTGGGTCGGTTTCCAAATTTTTAACCGCTTCTAGACACGGCGCGCGACAGTTTGAACAAAATTTTATCAAGAGCGTTCTCCGTAAGCTCGAAAGAGGGATGAAACTGGACGATTTAAAGGAAGCAAGCGAATTCTTCTTGAGAAATGTTTTGAAAGCTTTCGCGAGCTTTAATAATTTCTTTCGCCGAGAACGGTTTCCACGAGTTTCAAAACTTTTCTTGCGGCATTCAAGGAAAATAGCGGGGAAGCGTGACATTTCAAGGAAGTGAATACAGATTTTGCCTGGCAATGTTTTCAAAAGTTTTCCAACCCCTTTTGATGAGTTTACGAGAGTTCCTCCCTTCCTTGCCGCTAACCGAAACTGTTTTTTTCACTAAAATGTATTAAGCTACACCTTTTCTTGCGATTTATTCTTCGAGAAAGATTTTCTCCGCTATGCTGCTCGTGTTCGATATCTTCCACTTCACTTCCGCTTCGCTTTGCACGCATTATCGCGACTGCGAGCATCGGTTCCCTTTGTCTTGTTTTGAGCTGGGACTAACTCTGGGACCAGTCGTCGGTCGCATCGGTTACGATAATTCTTTCGGAAAGTAGAGTCGAACGAAAGTTGGAAAGATTTCGTTGACACGGCGATGCGAATAGTTGCGGATTAATGCAGCTCGCGTGGGACCGGTTTCACAGCGTTGTCTGACAATAGACGGTCCGTTTTCACTTACGGCTCGTTTCCGTACCTCTGTTGCCTTCCAACTCTTCCTCTCGTTAATTATGTCTCGTTGAACCGCGTTGTCGCTCGTCGAAACGCGTGCACCACTTCAAAGATTATTCGAACGAACGGTGTTCGAATATTTTATTTAAGCATCGACGTTCCAACCGGATGTGTAAATAGAACAGGCACGGAAATGTGACACGATGCGAATCGCTGACACGGCTGGTTACAGGAACTGGGAGCGGTGTCGATCGTGCGTGCTCGATTGTTCTCCAAAAACTCTGCGCCTCGACGTTTTTTCTTCCGGTCGTTCGGTAATCGGATCGATCGAAGGTAAAGGGAATGTTGCTGCTAGTTTTCGAGGCGAAACGAGTAGACGATTTCGGATTCGTATCGAAGGAATTCAGCCTCGATTTGAAGAGGAAATAATGTCAGTCTCCCGATGTGGATCCAATCGTTCGCGATCGATTGTTCCGCACAAATTGCATTTCCTTCCCCGGACAACCCGAACGACATCCGTGAATAACAGTAACAACGTTTAAAAGAATGACGACTCGTCCCCTTTATTTCCCTAGCGTCGAAGCAAAAATAAAGCGGAAAATTGTTGAAAAATTATAGATAACTTTCACGTTGCGCAATCTCGTAGCGTCGAAAACGAAGAGAGCGAAGGGGAAGGAAACACCCCGTGTTCGAACCCGCGTAGCCGTGACAAAAAGCAATGCGACAACACCATAACGAGCTTTTCTGGAAATTAATTATCCCGACAGAGAGTTGGTTACCGGGACTGTAATTATCCTTACTAGGGCCAGGTTACGGGCCATACTTTCAGCCGGTGGCGTTTCTTAACTTTATTAATTGCCACGGCTTCGTTGCGGCAATTTCACGCAGCTAGATCATTACAAGTTAAACAGCCCACCACGCCACGCCACGCCACGCCACGCCACGCCACATGCGCACACGTGTGGGCACACGTGTGCGCATCGCGGGTTAGTACGCCGCGATTACTTGAGCCAGTTGATTCACAATTATCGGTCCAGTTTGGTCACGTTCCATCGGCCTTCGTTCCGTTACGTATCGCTTCGCCACCTACGCCACTGTTGACATTACTTTGTTACACTTTGTCCGGAGGCTAATATTTATTTCCAGCGAAATTAGATTACGTTGCATCTGAAAAACTAGTTCCACAACCGAACGTTATCGGGTGTTTTATTCTTACAGGCCAGTGTGCATTTACGTGAGAAAGTAAGAAACGTGCGAAGAGAACGTCCAGGGTTAAGAACTTTCACCGCATTTTTACCACCGACGGTAGAAATTTCACATTCCAGAACGATCGAAACGATTAAGTTCGTTTATTTCTGTTTAAAAGGTGGAACGTTTCGAATGTTGATGTACGAGGACTGTTGTTGGCAAAAAAAATACAAATCGCGCGTCATCCATTTCTCGGTGGATTTAGTTAGCTCCAAAACAGGTATAAGCGAACTGGTTTTTAGCGGGCCGCCGTCGCGGAACGCGGCCAATTTTCTGCGATTGGTAAAACGGTTCTCGCTTTCACTGCTTCGTTCGTGACACATCTAAATTCACGTGTTCGTATTTCTTAGACTCTTTTTCGACTATTATTTAATTTAATCTCGTTTCTCGATTACGGGGATCCGTAAAGCGTTTGGCGGAGCATCGGGTGCACTCGTAGGTGCAAGGTTAAATTGAATAGGCGCGCTGGTGAATATCAACGACATCGCGTTACACGAGCAAAGAGCGGGTCGAGCCTCCTTCTTCCGGTATACGCCGTGGTAAACACGTTGCTGCGACGGTGACGCGCGAATAAGAACGCGTTTCCCTCGTTTCCGTCCAGCCAATGGCGAAAGATCGTTCGCTTGGAGCTTTCTTAGATAGGTGTTCTCGTGAAAGAGAGCAGGAGGGAGCAGGCGGGAGCAGGCGGGAGCAGGCGGGAGCAAGCGGGAGCAGGCGCAACGGTATGCATCGAGAGCAGTGAAAGCGGCTGGGTCTGATTGTTCTCCTCGTGTTTCTCTTATCCACCTGTTCGCAGCATTGTTTCCGACGCATCGCGCGGCTTTGTCCCTCTGGGAAATCTGGTTGGCGACCGCTTCTCCGCAAATGCGGAGACAATAGGTGAGAAGATGTAGATCGATGCGCTTGCCGCGTTATGATCGATCCACCGCGGCGGCGCGTTCTCACAGGATACCCCCTGTCTGTGCATTTCCGCTCGAGGTGCCGCTCTTTCTAGAAAGTGCCAATCGTGATCGCCACGTATGAATCAAGACCCCCGAGACAGTGTCTCGTCTGGCTACGTGCCAAATCAGTACGTAATTTACTGTCTCTCCGTTTCGCTTACTTCCGTGCCGGCCACAATGCGTTCTCAAGCTGTTAGAATCTAGGTCAAGAATAAGTTGGCGGGAAAATACGAGCGCGGGCAACTTTCGGATGTTCCCAAGCGATTCCCATCGAACGTTCGATGTTAATTGCGCCATAGAGATGATAGAGCCTCTTTTCGTTCTTTCGATACTTTCCGGCCCTTCGCCTAAAGTGACATAACGCGTCTACTACGGAAATACAGGCGAAAAGGGACAAAAGGAGACGCGGCGGTACCAAAATGTCCGTCACTCGAGCGAAAATAACCCACGAGTGTGTGTGTGTGTGTGTGTGTGTGTGTGGTACCGGGCCATCTATCAGCTTGCTATGCTCAGTTAAAACTTCATCGTATACGTATTACATAGCTCGTTACGATCCACGTAATACGAGCCTCGTAATTAATACACTTTCACGAATTAGGTGTCTCGAAAGATCGGTATTCGGCCCCGTCGTGAAAAAGTGAATTAGTTTCGATGAACGTCGGAGAAACGAAAAGGAACAGGAGACGAAGGAAAGGTCGCGTCGTATTACCGTCTCCTATTAATTCGAGAATTAGCTATCGCAGCTAGAGCAGCAGTCAAACAAGAGAGCAGACTAATTCCCGGTTATCCTCTGCCGTCCCGACTCGAATCCTACCCCTCCTCCTTTCCCTTCTTACAACGGGCCTTTCAACGATTAGCTTAATTAACTCAATTATCGCTTTCTTTCTTCCTCTTGTTGCAGGTGCGCACCTTGTTCGTGAGCGGCTTGCCGATGGACGCCAAGCCGAGGGAGCTCTATCTGCTCTTCAGAGCGTACGAGGTGAGTTTGGTGCGAAAAAAATATATATAAAAGAAGAGATACTTTCGAGCACGGTCGAAAGAGCAACGCGGCTTTTAACGAGAAATCGAAGTGGATATCCATAGCCGGTGAATCCATACGAATCGCTGCTAAAGAGACCAGATAAGGGTTGTGAACAGGCGAATACGTTTCACGTAACTTTCCCTCTTCCAATCGCGAGTTTTCAGATAAACGGATTATTCGGCATTCGATTACGTGATTTCATCATCTTCGCCGGCGTAACACCGTCCAAGTTACATCTCCGGGGAGAGGCAGATGATTCGACTTCGTTAAACTCGATCGAAATTTTCGCACGTGCCGGTTAATCAACTTTCAGCCGTTAAATAACCGCTAAACTAATAGCCCGGCATATGCAAATCGGATGGGGAATATTTTCGTTTATTCCTCTCTTCTCGTAGAAATTTAAAGAAATTATCTCATAATCTCGTATCGATCATCCGTCCTGTTTCATTCATAATCGGTTTCGCACAACATCGAATGTTTGCTCGATGCTTTGAAACGAGCAAGCTCGACGTGAAAATCCTGTTGCGCGTTAATTCAGCTGAACAGCGTTGAATGATACTTGGCGCGACCGCATCGTCGCGTAATATATAAATCAACCTTAACCCATTTGCGAGAGTGTACAAATTCGATAATAAATCTACTTTAACCTAACGATAATACATATTATTTAACAAATATTTCACGCGACTTGAATCAAGTTGAATCGAAAGAATCGATCATTTCTTCGATACCACCGTGCACGTATGTACGCGTGGTAAGGTACGCGTTTTCTGTTGGAAACATTATGAAATTTCTTCGGATACTAGTAAATTTCGTTCCCGTCCGCTTTAAATCGCGTAATATCGTAGTTTCTCTTGGCTAGTTGCCAACGATTGTGTTTTATGTAATTACGCGCGTCTGATATTGTGCAAAACGCTCGGAGAACATTAGCAAATAAAATTCGTTTCTTTTCGTGCAACGAGAAATGAAAAATAGCCCCGGTGACACGATTGTCGTCGCGTAGCAAAATAATCAGCTAAAAACCCTGGCAAACTGGTAAGATCGTTCTAAATCAACTTTCACCGACCACCGACCAAACTCGCTACTACTTCCCGTGTTTCGATTAAATCAACTAATCACGGATTATGAAAAATTGTTGGTCGGTGATTCTCGAGACACAGCGGATATCGAAGAAAGTGGAGTTCCGATTCGGTACGCCGCCGCGATTCCACTATCGATCGGCGGCGGTTTCTCCTTGACTGATGGGGCGGCGGCAGATCGATCGGAAGGAAAGTTGCCGCCAGTGGTATTACCGAAAGGAATTTTACGATATATCGAGGTCGCCGCGATGCAGGAGTTACGGGCATCCTTTCTGGCCAGACCGATGCTTTTATAGAAATTAAACGATGTTACGGAACGATGGATCCGCCTTTTTCTGAAGATGGCGTGGCCGTTTCGTATTTCATCCTTTTACCTTTTATTCGCACGCGCGCGCAAATTTCCCTAAACCTAGATATAAGCTGAATCGCGGTAACGATGAATCGAGTAAACCAGTTAAACAGTTAACAATAGGGGACAATGCGTAACAAGTTTGCATCGCGTTGAAATTACGACACTTACCCAGTTAAGTGGTTCGACCCAGCATCCAGTACGTTCCAAGTTTGTTGCGGTTACAAATTAATATGCCACGGGCAATACGTCGTCGAGGTATAAATAAACCGTGGATTAGCCGTTGCTCGTTGTCCATCATCCAGCCGTAAACGTTTCGACGGGGATCTGTTCAACGTTACACCGTCGTTCGATGACCAATCAAACGACGTCGTTCTTTCCTCCCCGGTACGATTTCAATTAGATTCGCAAAGGTGATTCGTAGCTGGTTCGTAAGTGGAAATTCGATGAACGGCTCGCGCGCGATACGTCTCTTCGGAGTGTTCCTTTTATTTCTGTAATAAAACGGAGAAATCGAATAAACACCGGTGACCATTATTCGGTTTATTCGACTGCAATTTTATGGTAAAAATTTATCGAACATTCGCTTCTGTTCCGTTAATTGGGCGCATAAAAAGAAAAATCAGTCGAGTTTGAAAGTGGAAATTGCGATTTCATCACCTAATTGTAAATTTTCCCTTTGCATAATCGCCTCGATTACTTTGTATTATATTATTAATCTTATTATTTTGCTAACGCGATAGTATCGAATGTATTATTTCTATGTTTTTAAAACGTCAAAGTCGATATTTATTTAGGAAACAGTTATAAAAAATATTTCATTCGAAGCAATCGATGCAAGTTTTTAATTTAACGAAATGGCTTTTCGATGCGTCGTGCAATTTATTTAAATAGATTTTTAATCGAGACAGTCTCTATATACCGCGATGACTCGAATTTCTCGCGTTTAAATGGTAGAAAATAGAAAACTTTCGTTCCTTGATCAAAAATGGTAATTATACGAACACTGGTGGTGGTGGTGGCGGCATCTAGGTTGACGCGAAAATCGAGTGGTTTACGGGTCCTCGACGAATCGCTCGCAACTCGACGCCATTGTGGCGGAAAATGATATATGGGAAGCCTGTTACACGATTATTCCCCCTACCTCGATCCTCGCGTATCTCAAACACGAAACATAGCTCCTTGGCACACGGTCCATAGTAATACCGGTGGGCTTTCGGTGGGACAATAAACCGACCCGAGTACCCACCCGTCTTACATTCGCGTGTCAATGAAAACAATGAAATATCGAGCTCTTCTTAATTATTCCAATTAATTTAAGCGGCTTACGTAGAAGAAGCATTTTTTGCATCGCGAACCTCGTCGAGACATCGACGAGACGCGTTTCATCCCCGGGATGAATGTCCCAGCACCGGGTATAGCTCTCTAATTACGGCTCCGCTAATTAGTACTAGCATCGTTTACGTACAATTAACAGTTTGATAGCTTAACGAGCTTTATGCCCGGTGCGCCACGCGGATGCAACAAATATTTATCTTACAGTGATTCTCCGACAGCGTAGCAATCGAGAGGTATATAACGCACGTATTATAGTACTTGTTAGCGACGTATCGTTAGCGAAAATATGCTTAAGAGCTGTACCATGGTATGAACGAAACGTTGTACGGGAGAGTTAATTTTGTTACTGGATGCGCTGAGATAATCGCAAGTTGGATCCGTATCCGTTTTCGATCTCAAAGTTCAAATTAAATTCGAATCGCAAGCAAAAATAAACACAAAGATTTAAGGATTTTCCCTTCGTGTGCAAACGCAAAAACGATGAAAAAAATAACACCGATCCGATATCCTTCGACGTTTCCCTGGAATATTAAAATTTGCATTTTTCATGCCGCATTAAGCTTGGAGACCTTTCGAGGCTCTCTCTCTCTATCCATCCACCATGAAAGGAATACTTCCGTCACCGGCGAGGTACGGGTTTAAAAATATTCGCGCGGCTTGCTCCAGTTTTCTTGTACAGGTCGCATCAATGTTTTAGTATTCGCCAGCAGGTCCAGCTGGAATATTTCTAATGGCCAGAGCAGCGTCCTCTGATCGAGTTCAAGGGAACGATCGTATCGCCGATATTTCTGAGCGTTTGTCTCCTCGAAAAATGTCGATAAAATACTGTAAAGGTTTGTTAGAAGGATATTAAAGCCTCCTATAAATAACCTATTTAGGCTGGCCGTCGGCGTCTATGTATCCACGAACAGGCAGCCAACGCGAGATTGCTAACAGATTTCAGTGAGCCAGTATTGATTTTGTGTTTGCCGTCTACAACCGCTACGCCGCGATGATTAACGATTTCTAGCGCTGTCCAACTTCGATTCAGCTCTTCTGTAAACTCGGATAGAGACACCGATATCGTTAAAAAGAGATTTCCACTTTTCGAACGCTTAAATATATTGGCCTAAATGCGTACAACGTTCAGAGAATTCCGATGATTAATGATCCTTGTTCTTGTTACCTGTTTCTGAATTCTCCTGGTCGCAAGTTCGCGATAGTAATCTTTCTCGTATTGCAGAAATATTTAGGCTATTATAGTTGCAACGCATTTACGAACTACTGACCTACTGCAATGCGGTCGCGGAGAACGACAAACACGTTTACGTTCAATATTTATTAGAATGGATTCGTAAGAATTAAGTATTGAACGATCGTCAGATGTATCGATCGTTTTCGATGAAAAAAATGTGGCAGTCGTAAATGCGCGGCTGCGAAAAAAGAAGAAGCAAATTGAACGCTGAATCATAGAGCAAGTTTCATCCGATTGTATACCGGCAATAAAATATTTGTTCGTTGTTTGACAGTTACAATTAGTAACCACGAATAATTGAACGATACGCCTTCATTGTCCGCGTCTCGCCCTGGCTGGATCTCGCGCCAGTCTCGTTCACCGTGCCAGCCCATAAATTCACGATAAACTTTTGTATTCGACACGGAATAATCCCGCGTGTCACGCGTTAATCGCCGGGAGTAATTTTAGTTTAGAGAAATTTCGAATTCGTCGCGATTTACACCTCGCGAGGAAATCGTAAATTTCCATTTCACTGAACTTTGCGCACACCCCCGTTACAACATCCTTCTTACTTACTCCGGCCGGCCGAGCGGAAATAAATTCCCATTCGCGAATTTGACGAGCTTGGCCGCGCAACGCGATGCATCAAAGTTATTCGAAAACCGGGAGAAATATGGCCGCGTTACCATCCACGGTGAAATTTATTCGTTTAGGTTGTTAACGATCGAACAACCGTGGGACAGCCATTGGTCGATTTTAATTATCGTAATCGACGTAAACTCGATACGTGCACACCGTCGTTCCCATAAAGCAATTCTTCGGTTCACAGATCTTGGCGAGTTTCTTATTCCTTTAAACTGATTTTACATTTCCCGAACCCTTTCAAGGGTTCTCCTCTACCTAAACTCGAAACTGTGACAAATAATTACTACCACTTCCGTATCTCGTATTCGACAAACTCGACCCGAAACACTCCAACGATCCTGCCTCTCGCAGGCATTTCAATGCAAAAGTATCTTCGTTACCGGGCTTTTAAACGAGCCGAAGTAAAATCCGAATAACCGTGTCTGCGTTCACCGATCAAATTGGCATTAACGTCTCAAAGAAAGAAGAGGAAACCTTCCGTGACGAATTGGCCGCGGTTAAGGGGTGGAAAGTTTCTCGAACTTGTTCGTTTAGTCGATCGTGTCGTTTCGAGCACAACATAAGTGAGTTCGGGAGCATTCTTATCTCGTTCGTTCGGCATACGTAATTTCTAGCTGGAGAAAGAAGCGCGTGGAGTATGGTATCAATCCTTTATCTTATCGCTCGAAAATGGACACAAGGTACACAGAATTTAGACAAAAGCGTGGAAACGGCCGAGAAAAATGTTATTTTTGCATTTCAAGTAAATTCCAACCTCCGGAATATCGAACTACGCCGCTACGATCTAGCTGAACGTTTGCTTGCTGGTTGTCGTTTAATTTCAATCGAACAACGCGTACTTTGGCAAAGTTTCGACCGAGCGGCTGTAATCAGAGAAATGAAAGACAACAGCGTTAAATTCATAGGTGGAAGGCTGGTTCGAATGTGTTTGCCTAAAACCGTTGCACTCGAGTTGCTCGATATGCGTTTTATCTACGACGGAACAAGGTAATTGCACGGTAGATATGCAAATTTTCCTACATTCCCCTCTATCTACGAGCAAACGGTTTCGCGTCGCGGTCTCGCGAACTAACTTCAGTTTATTCCTATTACCGAGGAGGATCGCGCTACGCGAGACATCTTCTTTAATATTTTTATTATTACTACTTTCAACATCGTCTCTGCTTTTCTAATGACACTTTCAATTCCGTTCTGTTTCAGGGTTACGAAGGGTCTCTGCTGAAAGTCACAAGCAAAAATGGGAAAACGGCGTCGGTGAGTCATTATTTTATTTTTCTTTTCCTTTCTCTCTCTCTCTCTCTCTCTTTGAGGATGAAAGTTACGAGTTACTAGCACAAAAGAATAGAAGGGTGAAATTGAGGGATTCTTCGCGGATACAACGATTCCCTTTTACGATTCCGTAAATTTTTCCATCGATCGAGGAAACGACCAGACAAAGTGTCGAGATTTTCTTGCGGTTATTCGACGGCTCGGAAACAGATGAGAAAACTTGCGCGAGCCGCTGGTTTCAATCGAATTTCACGATCCAGAGAGGTTCGTCTGGTTTCGAGAATACATTTTTTTTTATTTTCATTTCCGCCACCCCTTTGTTCCCCATTTTCCCATTTTCATCGCTTCGAACGCTTCGAAACCAGAAGAACGGGAATACATTTTTTAATACTTTATTTAGCTCCGTTCTTTGACCAGATATTTCGTGCGCGATAATTGTTTCTTTTTTTTTTTTTTTTTTTTTTCTACGTATCTACAAAAATTCGACCGAATTACTTTTCCGAGATACTTTCGCGATTGTTTGTACAGAAATTTGTACGTATCGTTACCACGATACTGTTCTTGGTCGTGGTTAATTAATTCTTGCACCGAGAATGAACAACGTCTTTAACGTTACACTTGAAACGGTACAATTTTTTCTCCTCGATTAATTCTTCGCGGGAATGTACGAACGAGTAATCTTTGTTAACGAGTGAAACGAAAAGAGGTCTTGCGATAATTTTATTTAAACTGGAAGGAAAGATAGAGAGGAGAGCCTTTGGTTGGCACAGAAAAGATTATTTAACCGCGTTCTCTTCGAACGGGCTTCTTTTATACGATTTTAGCTCGTTTACGCGTATTTGGTAGAAATATTTCAAAGTACATAAGACACGCGTAACACGCGACGCAACGTTGAAAAATGTTTCACTCGGTTGAAGCGTTAAACGTTTCAGCGTTAAACCCTCTCGGCACCCGCAAAGTTACCAAGATAGTACGTATACGTGGCACGTGGTCTGGCCTTTACCCCTGTACCCGAAGGATGCTGGGCTGACGTCACTCGCCCTCCTACGTACGGGGTGAATTCGATCGAACGGTTCGAACGACCGTTCGACCTCATTTCCGCGTGGGACTGTCTCGCGAAAACACGCGAGATTGGAAATTCGAGACGCGTAGCAGCAGCGCGGACGGCCGCGGAAAAATTTCTACGACTGCAGAAATCGATACCAGTTTCACCGCCAGCACCCTCCGCGGCGAGCTAATTGCCCCACGCTCGTCTGCACCGCGAATACAAGTCCTCGCCTTCCTCCCTCGATCGGTATCTTCGACGAGGTTTCACGAACCTCTTCCTGTTACCAAAAAAACTTGGATACTCCGAGGTACTTTTACTTTTGAGAAACGGTATGAATCACTTCTGGAGCTGCGGTTACTGCTTCCAAGTGAAAATTCAACGATTTTACGCTTTCATTTCGCGTAGATACGCTTCAATGGCGAACACTACTTTCCACTCTTCCTTTTACGGATCAAAATGAATCCTGTAGCGCAAACTTTACTCACTGGTTAACCGACACCAAGTTTGTCAATTTCAGCTTATGCGCGTCCATCTATTTCTATTTCGACGACCGAGTAAAGTAAGTTTCTAATCGACTATATATCGATTGTCTCTCATTTTTGGATATGGAAGTTTGTTTCCAGAATAGAAACTCCAAATCCATTTCATTCGATCTTTTTATACAGAGGTCGTGAAACCTTTGCGAAAGCACTTTTGCATCTCGCCATCTTCGCGATCTCGACGCGATCCCTTTTACGATCCTCTTACGAGAAGACAGAGGACGAATCTCCGTTCACCCGAAACGATTGCATTTTCAGCTTCTAATTTCCATAAAAAAAATAGCCCGACCGTCTTAATCGCCTGCGAAAGTGTCGGGAGGGAAGACGGTGAACTTTAAGCGGAGGAAAAAATGCAGCTGGTTCGCGTATTGCTGCAATTCGCGTAACAACAACCGGGAACGACGAGCGCAATTTATTCTGTTCGGGAGTAGGGAACCGGCGTGGGTAAAGGAAAAAAAAAAAGCGAGTACTACTTTCGACGACTTTGTTCCACGGTGGGAAAGGAATTTTCTCGATAGAACGGAAGTGTAGCCACGTCGGGGTGAAGTTCTACTCGATTCCAGTCGGATTCGCGTTCTTCCGCGAAGCCGGATCGAAAATGCCGCACCAGTCGGCGGCATTGTAATTTTCCAACCCCCTTCGATTATGCGGGATCGCCGTTGCGCTGTTCTTTGCGACAAGCGTTACATGCATAATCGCGTATGCGCGGTTTTCCATTATTCCCCGCATAGCTTGCGTTGCAAGAAATATGCTTTTCCTATCGCCATTATTCATGCGTATCAGTGGTCGCGGAGTAAGTAGAATAAATAAGCGAACGGGTAGACGCAATAAGAATAAGTATGCGCGTGAAAAAGTCGAACGGTGAAACGTGAAAATTGATTGCTCTCTTTCGAGCAGGACGCAATTACGTACTAACTGTTAACCTACATACGAGCAAAACGATGGACGTTATTGATAAAAAATGAGCTAGGCGAAACGGTATATTGCGTTCGGAAATTCCGTGTCTCGGATAAGGGTACCGGGAATAGCGGATCAATGTTTGCGACTGTGTATTATTATATTTTTCACTTTCCTCGGATCTTTTATACAAACTAGGCTACTTTACTTTTCCTGGGGCAAATGAAATTTATCAGAACGGGAATTATTAGCGCGGAAGAGACGTTTAAAGGTAGCAACGACAAAATTCCTTTGCCGTTCCACATTATCTATTCGTGCAATCGCTTTGAGCCGCAGAAATTTATTTGCAACCTGCCCCCGCTATCTGATCCTGCCGATGTAATTTTGCAACGCGTTCACGAATATCGCTTTGTCGCGTGTTCCGGCTTATCAAATTTTGATTCACCAACGCAGATAAGAAATTTGTAGAAAAACCCTGCCGCGCGCTATAACTATAATACACACATCGTGCCAGAGATCGTTACAGGGGCTAATGTTACTATAGGAATAAACTATAGAGGGAATACGGTTCGGAGATTATTCGCTTCCGATCGAGTACTTTTTCCGCGTGACAAAACACAAGCCGAACGGTTGCTTACTGTTGATGATGATTGCAAGGAAAATGACCCTTTCGATCGAATTCGATGATCGAAAAACGAGATTCCGCGTAATTTTATTTCGCGATTTCTTACGATCGTGACAGAAATATGTAACAGGTTTACCAACGCTTCCCGAAAACCTGTAATTAATTCTCTGTTGAACGAACGATTCGCTTCCCGGTGAATTACAGGCTTCTCGAATCCCCCTCTTAGGAAACCGGGGGTGAACTTGCGAACATCGTCGGGTCCGAATGAATCCTATTCGATCTATTTTAAGCCGTACAAGCTGATTCTTTACCTTCGATACCAGACCGACTCCTTCTGTTCCAACGATTCGAATCTGTTGTCGCCTTTTATCGCGACCGATATCGAACGAGACGAGACTCTCTACGAAGTTTTATTTCGCCAACTCCGCGTAAACACGTCGCTCGCTCTCGGCATAAAACTTAGCATAAAACTTCAAATCCTAATTTCAATCGAAATTCTTCCATCAGAATTTAAATAACCGAATAAATTAATACTGTACTCTCTTAAGGTGCAATCCAACATTAACGCGTACATTTTGTGTGATTTCAGCCGGTGGGGTTCGTGACTTTTCACACGAGAGCCGGTGCCGAGGCGGCGAAACAGGACCTGCAGGTAATAGCCCGTTTCTCGTAGATATCCAGAGAGAACAAGCCGCGTTCCCCGATGAAACGCGATCAGCTCCCGCGGGCTCCTTTTCCAATTAGAATCACATTTTCCGTATATACATACACATACGAATAAACAATGACCCGCAGTTTTCTGTCCTCCCCATATACACACACACACACACACATATATATGTATTTTTTCATTTTTTTTTCTTTTTTTTTTTCTTACCTATAATATACTATACAAATATATATGAGAAGATACACACCCTTGCCTTAGACTCCAGCTGGCACGGGTTAATGCTACGTAGCTCTTTACCTATCAATTACCATACACGTACTTGTACACGTACTCTCTTTTTCTCACTTTATTTTTCTACTACGTATATGTATTATATACATCAAGTTTCTTTCCTCTCTCTCTCTCTCTCTCTCTCTATCTTCTGTCTTTGTAATCTACAATTATCTTCTTCCTATCTTTTTTACCTGGGACGAATCCGTAGTATCAATTACCCGTTTTTTCTCAAATACGTATACCAAGATCGTCGTGTAATGAAATTTCGCTTTAATTTCGTCCATCTTTAAAATTTCGAACGTATTCAAGATGGTATACGGTTATCGCCTCGACTTGTATACAGGATGTCTTTGAAGTTGATGGTTTCCTCGAGTAAGAGTGCGTCTATAAAGTTAAATAAAATAAGATGTTCCCGAAAGAGCACGACGTCGAATTATTATTTGTAATCGCAGTAGAAGAGAAGCAAATTTTGGAAAAGTTCACGTTTCTATTTTCTAGAAAAACAACTAGAAAACGTGCGACACGTTTTTCGAACAATATTTATACCCCTTATTACCTCGTATCTCCGTTAAGGACATCATTTTTTTTAAAAACGTCCTGTGTATAAAATTCCATATTCTTACCACACCACTGCAATCGATCTCACGCAACTTGCAACGTCTTTCTAACCCTGTGTAACCAGTTACCTACGCGAGGGACTCGAAACATCCTCTAGTCGGATGGACACGTCCGCTGAGAACAGCCTAGAGCAGACTAACAAATGACCCACTTCCATCGATAGCCAACCACCACTGTGGAACCACCACCACTTTACCAACAATAATACCGATACACGGAGAGACATGTTGTGCTAATTTTCCTGTAATACAGACATCGGCAACTCTCTCCCCCTCCTCTCGTTTCATTCTGTACAGTCACTCTTACCCGACGGGCCGTTTCTACGAAACTTTCGTTGCCAGTCGTTGATCTAATAACCAAGTGTTAACGAGCGGTAATTAAAACGGTAAACAAGAAGCAATTTGGAGGATAGCGTTAAGTTTGGAAACGTTACTTTACGGAGCCAAATTGTGGAAAAAATCATTTCTATGAAAGTTGTTCGCTACAAATACATCGAATATCATAGGCACAAAGGGCGACGAAAGCGTGGGGCTCTCACCATTTCTCAATCTCTCTGTCTCTCTACTTCTGTCTTTCTCTTTGTTCTCCTCTCACCGATCCAAGCATCCACGTGTGCTCCCGGTTTACTAATTTAGGGAATCTATTTGCAGCAGGGGGTTAGATTCGATCCTGATATGCCACAAACCATACGTTTGGAATTTGCAAAAAGTAACACAAAGGTTAGCAAACCCAAGCAACCAGCCGCTGCAGCAGCCACCTCGCACCCTGCTCTGATGCACCCTCTAACTGGACGTAAGTATGCACCGCCACTCGTTCACTCGCTGGATACGTCTCACTACTATTCTCACCCACTGCACACGACTACAACGTATCTTCCTCCCTGTTGTCTCTCTCTCTCTCTCTCTCTCTCTCTCTCTCTCTCTCTGTACTACCATTACTACCTGTCTACCTATCTTGTTTTTTTACCTTGTCCATCTCTCGGAGCATTTTTTTACTTTTTTTAATTTTTTTTTTTATTTATTTATTTATTTTTCGGGATCCCACTATCCCACACGGTCCTCGGGTGTTAACCCCTTCTGACATTGGTCGGTCACCGAGGCGTCGGACAGCGCGGAAATAGTACGATAAGGCATACGAATGTTTGGATACAACATACACAGATGTAACGTATCGATAAATTTCCTCAAGATGATAACCATAAATCTCGCAAGATTTTAAAAACTGCCTTCGCGACAATATTTGAAATTCAAATGAGCACGAATGTGACTTTTTTCCTTTCCATCGCGCCGCTACGTATAAAGCTGGTATTTTAACGGTTTACCGAGTAAAGCATTCATATCAATTCAAAGTCACGCGTCACTGTAATAGAATAGTCTGCCGTGAAAACTCGGCAGCAAATTAATTATCGTACTTTCACCGCTGTCCGATCAATTTAATTCGTGTGGGCATGCGTTTTCCTCGCGTTCTTTTGGGATACCTTGCGGAACAATGGACATCGATATTAACCCTGTCGATCATTCGTACAACCAGCATTCGCGGTACGGTCGAACGTAACTAAAATGGAAATAAATTCCAAAAATTACTTTGATTAACGGAACGTAGCGTTACATTCGACTGTATCCGTTTGAACGTCTTAATTGTTACACGTTGGAAATTAAAGTTGTACGTTGTTCGAGTAAAAGTTAGGGGTAGGTCGCGGTGAGCGACGGAAAATCGAGGGTGCGTCCAGTGGAATGCGATGCGAATCGATTTAGGAAGATAAAGCGAACAGACTTGTTCAAATAAGAATACGTCGCATCGTCGAAAGGGTAAATTTTATTGCGCAAAGTTCGATTGGAACCCGTTCGATGATATCGATACGATACGTCAAGTAGAATAGACGGTAAAATGGCACTTTCTATTAAATATAACTGATCCCGTCGTACACGTGTACACGAGTTCGGAACGATTTTTTCTTTTCTTTTCCTTTTTCGTTTTTGTTTGTTTTTTTTTTCAATTGCAGTACACAAATATTTGAAACGAGCGATAAAATCGAGCCCTTCTTGGCGCGACAAGGAGTCGTCTGAAATTCATGATCGATATCGCGCGATTCTCACGAATGCAAGCAACTTACGCTTCATAATTAATGCAATTAACTATCCGAAGTATTGCCCTTACGAAGATATTGAAATGTTAAGAAATGTTACCGGGTGAATAAAATACAATAGCAGCGCGAATATTGGCCGGTAAAGTTGAACCACGCGAACACGGCCGGGGTGTATTGAATTATTGAGAGACTCTCCGTAAAAATAGCGCGATTTCCGCGTGAAAAGTCGCAGCTACTTCGATTTCGAGCGTTATGCCGATAGAGAGGGGCTCGTCGAATTTTTCCCCTCGGGCCGATGCGAGAAAGGGTGGCTCGTCGGGGGTGCAGGATGGCGGTCTGGATTTCGCCTGTGAAACGATTCCTCGATGGAAATAAAGAGATGGAATAGAGTCCGTTTAAAGGAATATCGACAGGATAATTGAAACGTCAATTCCTGTAGTTGTACTCGATGTATACGTAGAGCGGCTGACCGGTACAAAAGTCACACCATACTCGTATATCGGCGTGTACGTTAAATCAGAATCGAAACGGGGAAAGAATCGCTTCGAACAATGGGAAACTGTAGATGGAATATAATGAACGCGATTGTAGGTACAAAGCAATCTTCGACGAACGAGAAGCTAAAAAATCAGTCGAGTATGCGTGCGTTTAATAACTATCTATACACTTTATATAATAACCGATATTACGGATTTCACTGCAGGCCGTAGCCAAGCTGTGACGGTAGTGTATGCAAATACTTTATTGCATAATGCAGTCACCGGTTTATCATTCGCACATTCACCACGATCGCCGCACGTTGGACGTACGAATGTAATCGAGTCTTTCTCCCATGGAAAACTAAACTTTAGCTAAATTATTTAATTCGAAATGATTAAAAATCCAATTCTATTTCTTTTAGTATAGATCACTAGAGTCAGTTCTAATCGAATGAATGGCGCGCGATCGTTGGCGTCCATAGTCGTGAATGACGATCGCTGCGCAAAATTCGCAGTGTACGCGCGTGTCGAACGATCCGTCGACAACCTTCGACGTGGAACAATTCACCTTGTGGCGTGCGAAAACCCAGCCACCCGTGCAATTTTCTCGCAAGAACGCAGACGCGCATTCCTCGACGCATAAGTAATGCAACGCGCTGCTTCTCGCGGCGTCCGACAGGCAACGAGGACAGCCGATCGAGAAGGATAAAATCTCTTTCCTCGCATAGTAATGTTTTATTAAATAAACCAAAAGATTAATATCACGCGTACACAAAGCAAAATGTTTTCCAACAGCGTTCGTTCGCGTTTCACCCGGTCTCTATCGCGTTGTATCGCGACGACGATATTAGATTCTCCAGGTTTTCGATCAGGCACCTGTCCCCGTGCTTCTTCCACTCTAAATACTCTCAATACCGTTCGCGTTAACGAGTGCGTTAACTGAACGTTTTACGTATTTAACGTCGCCGGCGCAGCTCCCGTCCCACCGTGGAAAAAATAGTAACCGTTCCTGCGGTCGATCGATTTTAATCGCGTCCTTTTCCAACATCGTCTTGTAACGTCGATCCCACGATTACTGGGATATTCGCTACATCCATATCTCTTTCGTAGGATAATAATTATCTACCCGCGTTTCGTTTTCACTGAAAGACTACTGGCAAATGGAAGAGAATTAAAAAGATCATTTTTTTAGAAAAAAAAACTATGTTTTACGAATTTTTTTATAAATGCGCGTACTGGACATGCGAAATGATAAAAACTGAGAGAATCGTGCAAGGGAACGAGAAAATGTAAATTGTAAAAACACCAATTTGAAACTTTACTTCATCCATCGCTCTTCCTACCATTTTCATATCACGTAACGTGTCGTAAAACCTGTTAACTTTGTAATTTCGTTTTGTTTTTCGACTAGAAATATACGTGTCGTTGGTTGATAATACGAGTACACAGAACGACGCGTTAAAACTGTACAACCGGACATTTTTTCTCTTTGCGATAAAACAATCCATGGTTGAAATTCTCTAAAAAAAAAAAGGAATCCGTCCACCCTCGAAGAATCCTTCGGTGGTTAGGTAGATAGGTAAAGAAATGAAACGACATTTGGCTAGTGTATTACACGGTAGAACCAATGTAAAGCGTAGAAAGAAAAGCAGTGTATCGGTGAAGCGGTTCTCGCCGTGAGAATCGCGGGTCAGCCTAAAATCAATAAAGTGCAAGGTTCTGCCACGTACGAAAAGCCCGCTGGCGTGTAGTAAAAACCAGCGCATAGTGCAGGTGTGACGTACCATTGAATTATTTACCGTTCTCATCCGACTGTTTTCCTTTCCAACCCTTCGAGAAGGATTCGAACGATACTTTTTATTTCCAGAGGAAAGCAAGAAAAAGGAAACGAAACGTTGCGTACTATTGTTCAAAGTTGAAGTAAATTTAATGGCACGTATATTATTTGTCGCGGTTATGATTATGCCATAGCGTATCGCGTGCTTGGGATATTTTTAGGTCGAGTGACTTTATCGCTCGATAAGTTACAAGTACACCAAGCTTGTAGAGTTCGAGCATAGTATTTCGTCGGGTGTTAACAAAAAGAAGGGCTTTGGATTTTTCCAGAATGTATTCGATGAAATTATATACCCGCGTTTCTTAAGAGGAAGACGTAACGAGCGAGAGGAAGGAAGATTATGAAAGAAATTGTTCAAAGGGGGGATCAGATATTCGCTAATTACGAGAGAGACTCGGATGCAGCCAGGTTGAACGAAGCGCGCGGCGGGTCTCCCCCATATGATCGCGCGATGCAACGTCCCAAGTACAAAAGGCTTCGGCTTTTTGCGCGACGCTGACCATCCTAGATACGGTATCTTTCTTAGAAAGAGCAGAAGCGCGGGGGCTATCGAGGAATTCATAAAAGAAGCTTGTTAACAGACTCGACTCGCTAACGACACGTAATTAACTGATTATCGCGAAATCGTGAACATTCGAGCGCGAGATTTAATGGGTCTTATTCAAATTTCTTGTTTCATTAAATTAGTCATTTATTTATCCGCGAATAATTTCTGGATAATAGAGAAATGTGTAATTCATCGTTGAACAGCGGAAGGGGGGAAAAATTCGTCCATTAACGAGACCCGCCGTACAATCTTCATAAATCATCCAGATAAAATCGCGTTTCGTAAAATTTCAGACCACGTACGACTATAACGCGCGACAGAAGGGCATAAAGGACCGTTCCCGAAGCTTTTTTTTTTTTTTTCCTTTTCTCTTAACTCGTCGATATCGCGGCCGATTTCGTGTCGGCTAGAACATGATTAATTCTAAAGCAGCCAGATCGGACTACATAGATCCGGCCCACCTGATCGCGTTTTCTGCAACGTTGTATGGAAAAGAGCCGTGTTGTTGCGCAACCGTGGCCACTCTGTGCAATCTTTCTGGGATAATTGCCGGTTCGTGACGTATCGTCGGTCACGAGAAACAAACGGCTTCGTAGAAGCCGCTTTGCTCGGCCGATTTTCATTGATTTTGCCTAGGGAATACGTGTGCAAGCGTCAACCACTTCCGGCTAGGTTAGAATGGAGGAGGAAGAAGGCTTTTTCTTCTCTTCTCTTCTCTTCTCTTTTCTTCTCTTCTCTCGTTTAAAACCGACAAATTTAACAATATCTCCCGTGATCTTCGCATCGCATCCACTCGAGAAGTTACTTTAAAGCTTGTTTTAACGTTGGATAAAAAAAAAAAAAAAAAAAAAATTGCATAATATGCCATTCTTCGAGGAAATTGACTTCGATGGTTGGTATTTCTATGCGATTCCAAGAAATCGATATTTCTTCTCCAATAATTACATTTGACGATTGTATCGCGCGCCATTATGCAGTTTCTCTATAAATAATCTTGATATTCGCAGTGGTATAGAAACTTGTGTGTCGTGTAAAGAGGCGTACACTCGAGGCAGAACGTGGCGTAACGGCAGTAAATAAAAGTATAGTTCGTTTGGAAAACAATTTCATTTAAATAACTTGTTTTTTTAATAATTAAAATATATAATCTATTATGTTAGATCGCTCTTCTAGTCGTCATAGATCGCTAGCAAAACGATAGCGAGATAGATCGATAAAAACGTGAAAACTATTGCATTCGTGAATAAATTACATTGTATAACGAGGACACGATTTTATATATTACCATTTAGCAAAATTTACAATTATTTACTGCCATCGTCGCACAAATACCATACGCGCACGTTCTTAGAGACCTCTATGCGAAGAGAAAAAAAAAAAAGAGAAAAAACTAAGAAGAAATCTCTAGATTGTACGCTATTTAAATGCAAATCAAATGTCATTAGTCGTTCCACCGGAACAATCGTTAGCCGATAAGACACCACCACTAATCGTGTATTCTATTGCAGACCTAGGGAGCCCATTCTTCCCTGCTGGTCCTGAATTGTGGCACCATCCACTGGCATACCCTACCACTGGCGAAATACCCGGCACGCTGCAACACGCGACGCTGGTGCATCCGGCGTTACATCCTCAGGTCCCCGTACGTTCCTATCTTTGACTATCTGCAGACAAAGCTCTGGAGCCGCCGACGAGCGCCCCGATGCACGTTAGTGATACATGATCGTTATACTCGATTACTATACGATACATCCTAGCAGGTAGACACGCACGTAGAGATCGAATGCAAGGCGTAAAACGCCTGGTTCGGACGCGGAACGTCCAGTTTTGTCCAAGATTTTTCAGAAAATCCCTTCCAACAGTTTTCGTACAGCAAGTCTCTTGAAACGTATCGTTTACGTTCCGATACTGTGTTCTCTTCAAATTCTTCGTCGGTATTCAATTTTGTTGTTATACTTCATTAGCTACACGTAATGCCAGATATGATATTTAATACGCGTGTACACACTATACGGATTTCAATTAAACGGTTAATAGCCTTAGCCCAGATACCGAAGAGAATAACGAACCGTTCAAACTCGATCCCATTTATAGCCTCGAGGCTTAAAAATGATTCAATTTATGTATTCGAAGAGATTGCCCTAAAAGAGAGAGAGAGAGAGAGAGAGAGAGAGAGAGAGAGAGACAAAAAATGATTGAAGTTGAACGCGTCGAAGAATTCGTTCGCGACGCGACTTGGATGGATCGATTCTAAGGCTCGGAAACTTTCCAACATCGCAAAAGTTAATTACTCCCACGAGTTAGTTAATTATCGCTACTATTAAATCCGCCGTAAATAAGAAGAATCTCTCCGTCTGTTTTTCGTCTGTATGAAAGAATTTTCAAGCAAACTCGTACCGTGTCTGCCTGGTTCCCCGACAACAGTAAGAACGATGCTGGTACAGCCGGGTACGAATTGGCCAAACAACCAGCAGCTATTGATTTTTAATATCGCCTAGTAGTCCTGTGCCAGGTTCACGTGGGTACCTATCACGCACGATCGCGAACCGTATCGAACACACTACCCTTCCTGCATCGTGAGAACGCGAGAAGAAACGAACGCCAAGGAACGAACGTTCTGTTATTTTATTTCCCAACGCGAAATCGAGATTTCGAGATTCGAAAAGAAGGATTTTTCATCGACGAGCTTTCATCGAAGCGACACGATTTTCCTTGAAATAAACCGAATCGATTTCATAATTGTCGAGGGAAGAAAATGTGGAAAGGTAGTAGTGTGCGGCAATACAGGATTTCCGAGGCAAGTAGCGCAACGTATAATTGCACCAACTTTATACCAACGGCGACATATTGTAACGTGGAATTACAAATTGACTGCGGAACTGAGTATTTACCGGTGGGAACAATTTCTGTTGCTATGCTTTACTACAATATCACAAATACATTTGCATATTTAATACGCTACTGCTAGGCTACTGCTAGGCTCCTAAGTAACGGAGGAGGTATTCTTTTTTCTCTCGAAAAGGGATGAAATAGAATAAGTCGTAGCGTAATAAAAATTATTCGAAACCCGTTCCAAGTGCGAATTAATTAATCTTGAAATTGTTGGGCGTCGGTCGTGCACCCGCGCGTTTCTAAATAGAGGGCAATCTATTTCACAGCCGAGATTATTTCTCGCAGTTCGATCGTTAATCGCGAGCTACTCCTTTTAATGTTACTGCAAATTATGCTGCATTCGTATTTAACACGGTTCTCGCGTTAATTAATCCACGCTCCGTAACTCGGTCATGGACTCGAGTTTCAATGGTACCGGCTCGCGCGTTGTTTCGATGATTATATCGAATTTGTACGTTAACCGCGGATTATTAGGCGATATTAATGTCATTTCGCCGAACACATTTTTCAATCAGTTGACGATCTCGAAAATGATTAGCTGACAAGAGCACGCGAATGTCTCTGTTAGAAAATCGAATATGGCGATCGGTGTGTACAAAGACAGTAAGATATGTCTAAAAAGACGCGTAAAAAACAGAGACATTCACCAACCGATACCTCGGATTCGAAACCTCATCTTCAAATGACGAATAGACGAAGAAGATGTTTTCTTTTACAGGCGCCCATGTCTCTACCGCATCCAACGACGCTGACGTCGATACACGCGTCGCTGCCCCATTTCCTACCGTCACCGGCATTGGCATCGCCGGTAGGTTCACCCTCGTCCCAGCCGAACATAGCGATGAGCAACGCGCCCTGTTCCACGCTGTTCGTCGCGAACCTTGGCCCGTTCGTGGCCGAGAACGAGCTCAAGGACATCTTCAGCCGGTTAGTCAACGAAATATATTCCTAGTCAACTAAGAACCACTTAGCGTTTCCATTGTTTCCAGAAACTGACGATTATTTTACGCGTAAGATGTTCGCTGTTTCCCTATCTCTCCAGCGAACGATCCTCTTTTTCAATCCTCGAACGACTAGAAATAGAGGATGATGGCTCGTGGAATAGTCGCGGAGAATAGTAGCGATCGAGAGATTTTGCGGATGAGATAGACGCGGTTTTTCGATCGTGCTCGAAAGGTGCGAGTCGCCAGAGAGTCTGCTGATTTTCATCATTTTCAAACCAATTGTAACGATCGTACGGTATCAAAAAAAAAAAACAAAAAATGATCGAACGAAAGATAGCTTGAATTAATGAGTTCACAGTTTTTCGAAACAATTTTCGAATCACTGCCGATCGATATCGTGGAAATATTTGGTCGTTCGTTAAACGGAAACTTAAAAGGAAATTTCACGCGAAAAGTGTGAAAGAAACTAGAACCAGGGTTAACCAACTTCGATGCACCGCTGCACGGTGAACTTTCTATCGTACATAATCTCGAAAGTGCTGGACAAGATTTACTAGACCGAATCAAATCAGTCGAGTAACGCGGCATGCTCCGCTGATTTTCAAAGTCTTGATCGGGAAAAATGGCAGGCCCGCGGGCCGAAAACCGGCGAAAATTGTAGACGTCGACTGGCGCGTGCAAACGCGTGTAATTAACTCGGGCACCGGCACCGGGAGCAGCTACTTGCGAATTCATACGCGGAACACGGGGATTCGCGGTGTAATGAGATTCCGCGGGCTAATTATACGAAACACGAAGGAGGGACGCGGCGCTGTTCGCCGCGACGCGTTAGACGAGGGGGTGCGAGTTAACCCGCTCGATTTCGCCCGTTTCCGTTCGCGTATTCTTCGCCGACCGCGATACTTGTATCCCCCTTTGCTTTTCATACTGTACTAACGCCTCGCTACGTAATTTTCTAACCCACTGTGACAATAGAAAACTTCCTTAAGCCGATTTAATCGGTTTTTCAATTCGTTGCAACGCGATCATCGCGGACGAGTTCGCGTTGACGGGGACGAGGTGTTGGGCGTATCGAGTGCTTCTTAAAACTCAACTAACAGCACCGCCTCCGAGATCTCTATTATCTCACTGACATCTGCTCATTCATTTTTTGCCACCAGTCGTAGCTCGTAGCCGTAAGACGCACCAGTGCTAGTCTACCCGTAACCGTACTACCAGCATCGAGATATTTAGTAGCGTTAATTAACACACCCCAACACGTACTCGAATCTACACACCGTCACCGTACATGGTGCTCGCACCGAGAGGAAACAGCGGACGAGCATCGCGAGCATAAACAGCTCTACTAGGTTTCTATCGACGCGTTCGAACGTGAATATCAAATATTATTAGACGAATATCGCAGGTGTGGAGCAAACAAACTGACTCACCGTCAACAGTGAAGAAGAAAGGAAGGAGTGAAAGTCCCCTCGGTCGACGAAAGAATCGAAATTTGCCGCCGTGGTTGCACACGGTGCCTGGCGGAACCGCGGTAAATCAACCGCGTAATCGATATCGATACTCCGGTTAATGGCGCGCCCTGGCCAACCGATCGATCCTGCCGAGTTATAAATTTCTCTGTAATCGGTCGTTTGCTAAGAATACGGACGCGATATAACGAGTCGAGGCGCTTGTTTCGGTAATATTCGAATATGAATATTCACGAGATGTTTCTTTCGTTCCACCTCCGTTGTCCTCGTAGAATGGATGTACACGTCGCGTACAAGGAAATCGCGGAAAAAAATTTCTCACGGTGTCTCGTCTCGCTGTTCGATCAGTATGTCACCAAATTCTCGTATAATGTCATACGTCTAAAGACACGGACACACGCAGACACACACACACACACATACAGATCGGCCCTTCTCTTTTGACCAGAGTACCGTCTGTCGTAACTAACTAGAGCACGTATTGTACGCTTCTCTTATTTATGCACAGTTTTCCTGGTTTCTCCCGGCTTCGTATGCACACGAAGGGAGGGTCGCCAGTGGCCTTTGTCGAATACCAAGACGTTCGCTACGCGACCCAGGCGATGGCCACTCTCCAAGGATCCTTTCTCCTCTCCTCCGACCGGGGAGCAATACGAATCGAATATGCAAAGTCAAAAATGGCCGAGGTGGGCTTTACAAATCTCTGGATCGAAGTAGGTTTCATTTTATGCTACGCTAGCCGCTACAGATACACCACGTGTACATCCAAACGAAAACGCAGCACCCTGTGCGACACCCTCGTTTACTCTTCCGCTATCTGTCCAATTGTTTCTCCGTGTACCGCATCCTATTTTTATCTCCCTTCTGTACCTATCGACGCGAACGTATGTACCGTCGACGATTCCAATGGTATTGCACAGAGCACGGATCTGCGTTTTCGTTTACGGACTCCGCAGCATTATCTGGGGGGGAGTTTGGACGAAATGCCTCTGGAAGGAACGAGGATCTTGTATCGTTACTTTTGCTCCCTCCGTCTAGAAAGTTAGGAACCACATCGAGACAGGCTTGACCGGCCATGCCACCGTTGCTCCATTTGCTCTCCTCTCACGCATTTATACGTGCATTTTATATCACCACCTCGTACATCAATAACATAGCAGCACGTAATAACATCTGTAAATACTTTTCCACCACTTTCCCGATACTTCTCAGGGGCATTTTACCACAGTTCCCAACAGTACAGTGGCCTCAGCCAGCAGTCTCGCTGGACCCTCGATCACGATCGATGGCTCGAGAGATCGCGCGCAAGCTGAGCCCACTAGGGTATATCGTCGATTGCCAATCGTCTACCACTAATCGCCTATGGATCGTCTACGGTTTACCAATTTCTATACTTTTCTTTATCTTCCTCTCTCTTTGCCTTCTATTTTTATTCGTCTGATCTAATCTCCGCGGTGCTGTTCAATCTCCGAGACCAACTACCCTCAGCCGCCATTTCTCAGTTTACGCGATTATTTTCAAAATTCTCTCTCTCTCTCTCTCTCCGAGTAACGAAAAAAGAAGTATCCGTTCTGCTCGGTCTTCACCGTGCTGCTTGAGATGCATAGTAACTCGTTCATTTTCGTTCCGCTCTGTATGTTTTTTTCGTTTTTATATCCCGTTCCCTGTACTCTGTTGCACTGTACCCTGGCGCGCTTGTCGTAGACATTTTGTTGCTGGTATCGGGGCTCTGCCGGGAAGGTCGGATATCTGGGAATGATCGACTACTAATCGCTCGATATACGAAAACATAAGGAGTGGAAAAGTCGGATCGCGGCGTAAGTCCTCCGTATCCGGTTCATCTCTCTTAGAGAGATGATGTTAATTTTTTCGGTACAAAAAAAAATTGTACAATTTCTCGATATTTAATCGGAGAAAAGAGCAGAGAAACTACATAAATATGCGCGATCGAAGGTGAAAATGAAGCAACGTTGATTGCAACGATTGCTAATACCTGGGAAACTGGAACGGCGTCGCACAAGCCGGAGAAATATAGGTCACCGATGCAAGACCGCATCCTCGCGAAAATAGGATTCGATCGAACAAAAGCAGCCTCTTGTCCGGGAAAAGAAAAAAAACAGGCCAGATCGTCCGACCTTCCCCTCGGTGAAATTAGAGGATCGATAGAGAATCCGCTTGGGGGCTGGGAGACAGCGGGGGACGAAATGCATCGTCACTAATTCATTTCGCTTAACCGGAATGGAGACGCCTTGGCATCGCGACGCCGAGACGAACGTGGCCGTTGAAGGAATACTCGATGCGTTGCTACGCTTTTCTCCTCCCCGTCCCGTCTCTCTATCACCGTTTCTATCTCCGTTTCTCCTTCACTGTCTCTGATCTCTCGCCGTGAATTAAAGCAACTCCACGCCTCCCTGTATTTTCTTTCATTCCTTCCACCGCGACCAAGGATCCCCGAAAGCCCGGTTGAAAAAAAAGAAACAGAGAGAGGGCTTTTCAGTCCGGACGCAGTCACGGCCTAATGAGGTACGTAAATTACTCAATGGCAAGGCGTCTCTTCTTCCGTGGGCCGTGGGAAGAGGGCTTGGTTCACCATCTCTTGCCGATTCGGTACCAGGGACAATGACGAATTAACGACAACGACTCAGGCTGCTCCGAAAACGTTTATTTATCGTCCGTCCGCTCGCGGCCACGATCACCACGGCTGATCACGAACATTTTTTGCCAGCTATTAGTGCGATTTCTTTGCGAGCACCATGCGTTCTAAAAGTTTATGACTCTTTCCGCCAAAGCAACGATTGATTCGAAGCATTTTTTTTAAATAGTTCCACCGAGTTCGATCCTGTTTTATGTAACGGTAGAAATTTGTACAAAACGTTCGATACTTGAATTTGAAGTAAAAAACCGTAACCAGCTGGCTTTCGCTCGGCCATAAAAAGACAAAATTCTTGTTACGGAGGGTTAACGATTCCTCTCCGCGAGCCGTAAATCAGTAGTATCGCGTAGAAAAACCGTGAAAGTGGCGGAATGGAGACAAACGAAGCGCGATGAGCGGTCGAGCGAGCGCCCGTTTCATACTTGCGCCCGCCCGTCCGTCCATCCGTTCCGATTTCACGTGGAACGACCGTCCAGCAACAATTTCGCAATCCCGTCCGGCTCGTTTTTTCACTTTCCACGAACGATTTCAAACGATAGGCCACGGAGCAACCAGAACTTATGTTTCCGTTCGTCCTCCTCGATTTCGTTCTCTTTCATCGGCACGAACGTCGTCGATACGTTGCCCGATGATACAATTTCATTTCGAGCCTTCTTTAAAATCTAACCGAGAACTTATCGTTTCGCTATTTCTCGATCGACTAAGAATTCCATCGCGAAACTACGTAGTAGGCTAATCCCAATCAAATATTTCTACCCTCCCCAAAAACAATGATACATTATATTACTCAGTGTGTGCATCCATGTTTTTTTTGTTTTTATTTTTCAGAATGTTCTAATTAATCTGATGGTGCTTCCAGGGATCAAAGAGAGAAGAAAACGGGCAACCTTAAGATCGACATCAACGGCATGTAAAAGGAACGAGGGAAGACCATGCGTGCTTGCACCACTGTGTGTAACGAGCAACAGTTGGATCCAATGTTTTCGCAATAGTAACAAAGAAAACATCGATAACGACAATTCCGAGACATTTCCAGTGTAGCAGACATTTCCAGAGCGATCGAACGGTTCGCTCGTGAAATCGTTGCGAAGACAGAGGAACCATAATGGAATGGCGAATTAACGTAAAACCAGACAGAGGGGAAAACAAACGATTAAACAAGGCTATTAGGGGATGGGGGGTGGGGGGGTGGGGGTGTGTGTGTGGAAATTTTTCCGAGAAAAACTAAGAAAAGCAAAAGGCACGTTAAAATAGAAAGAAACAGCAGAAAATAAACATTCTTTTACACACACCCGCATACTCGCACACACACACACACACACACACACACACACACGAGACGTACGCATTGAAAAAAATAGAAAAGATCGGAAATAAACGAAAAACGAGATAGTGGTGTCTGCGTGTATGGTTCGGAGTCTTGTCTCGCGATTGCAGCACCACGGTAGGGAAGAAGAGAAAAAAGACAAAAGTATAAAAAAAAAAAAAAAGAAAAAAAGAAAAGAAACAGAGGAAATTGTTGTAAATTGCGCGGAGCAATGACGTTTTAGATTCGCGACTCGCGGGGGGCCCAAAATAATCGCATATATATGATATTCCTAGGTATATATATTTTTTAACGACTTAACTTATCGATCTATTTCGATTAGCCGTGTACTACCTTGTCTATTTATTTTCCACCGAGTCGTGATTGCGATCAACGACGACGACGAAGCGAGAGACGCGAAGAAAAAAATAAATACGAGGAGAATATCGGAAGAAAAAGGGACAAATATAGGAACACGTTCAAATACACGCATCACACAATCGACATGTAGAGAAAATGGCGAAGGAACTGCGTTTGTATGAACTCGCGCGTAGCGTCGCGACGCTCTAGCGAATTTTCACGCCGAGACGGTCACGCGCCGTGATTCCGACATCCGTGACACGATTTTCTTTTCCATACCTACACACGTACACGTGCACACGTGCACATTATATACAAACGAATATACTTACAGACAAGGAGGAGGAAACAAGTGTAAAAACAAGGAGGCACTGTTCAAGTCACACGCGCACGCATATATCTAATACTTGTTCGTACGTACACAGAAGAACACACAGAGTCCACGGTCGCGGAACATTCTTTTAGGAAAATCGAGCCCCGCGCTGTTTTCAGGCAAATTGTTTCGTTTCTATTTTTTCTTTCTTTTTCTTTTTTTTTTCTTTTTTTTTTCTGCGAGCTAGAGAGGAAACGGGTGGAGGGAAATGAAACGAGCAGGGACTTTATTGTAGGATACTGGTGACGTGGTTATCCCCGGGAAAACAGTGTAGTTTCGTTGTACGGGGCGAGTTTTTAACCTGTTAACTGGATTGTTCGTTGAAATGAACGTGGAGATTGTGAAACTATTCAATTTGTCGAGATAATTTCAAAGATGAATGAATATTTTACTGTTTTCAACTAATAGAAGAGAAAAAAAAAAAAAAGAAAAGAAAGTATGGGAGAAGATTATAAAGTGAAAAGTTTCTAGTTTATAGAAGAAAGTGATAAAAACAAGTGGCCTGTTGACAAGGATGGAATTGGTGTTTCGTTGCACGTAACAGGATTATTTAACTTCTCGTCCTCTAATGATACGCTTTGTGGTCCAATCTCGATATAAACGAGAACTAATATAATTGTATAATTTATTCTATCTAGTCGTAAGGTTGCTTTCGAAATCTATAAAATAGAGTCTAACGAAACGCGTGAATTTATATAACGCTACAGTGATTTTTGATAATCATAAACAAGAATTCGAACAGAGTAGAAATCATAAATAAAGTAACGAGAATAAAACAGCAATATCATTTCGAAATAACGTCACAACAACAAAAGGGAAGGTAATTCATATTAGCAGACTTCGACACGTGTGATCATACAGAAATAATGATAAATCCAAAGGCGAGGAGTTAAAGCAAAACTGTCAAGTGGAAGAATTGTAACGGTCAAATCGTTCGCTGAAAGTAACTAGTTCGAAGTAAAAAACTGTTCGGAGTAAAAAAGAAAACAGTTAACAGATTAAGGTTGAAACAGCCCCGAAAAGTATCTACAATATTTCCTGCAACCGTGACTCGACTTAGGAGGCGTGGACACGTGTCCGACGAAAAGTTTGCGAAGAACAAGCGCGGGTGCTCGTCAAACGAAATTGCGTAATATAGAGAGATACAAAAGAGACGAAGGCGAGTACATCAAGCTTAATACCAAAGGTGCCCTAAGAAGCGTGTATTTATGTTTTATCATTGGCGCGTCGCGAAAAGGCGAGCATATATACATTTAATTAATGCATCTTGTTAAGGAGAGTTTAAATATCCTAGACGAGTGTGGCAATGAACGAATGAGAGGATAGGAACGCGGCGAACGTTACGTGTGAATGATCGTGAGCGAATGAGAGACCGATAGAGAGGATCGTGTTAATTTTACGCGTAATAATCTTATACATATACATAACGAATGCGAACATATCATAGGTTTAAGCAGTAGAGGCAAGAAAGTTAAAGAGTTCTTTTTAATAAGGATTTAAAGTAACTTTTAAAACGTTTTCTGTCTTTGTAGCGGCGCAGATAGACAGAATATGACGATACGAAGGTGGTGTGTGCCCTGCGTGCTAGATACGACGGCCAACTCGGCACGTAATTTGCCCAAGTGCCTTCCCGTTGGTCGAGTCATGCTGTAATTCATACCGTGTATTATTCGTCTCGTCCCAATTTCAAACGTCGAACTCCCCCTCCCTCCCTTCATCCCCTCATCTATACACGTACACGCATAATGGAGAGCCAGAGAGAGAGAGAGAGAGAGAGAGAGAGAGAGAGAGAGAGAATGAGAAAAGCGAGAGAAAATTAAGGAATAGAGTCGCAGCCCTGAATTTATCCCAGACGAATGCTTCTGCGATATCGTAAAAAAAAACAAAAAAACAAAAAAACAAAAAGCGAGAAAAAAAAGGGGAAAAAAAAGAAACTCTTCGACTAAATCCAAAGCTGTTCGAGCCTGCCTGATAGTTTTCTATCGCCTCGTCGTTTTCTACTTGCAGCCCTTTTCCTCAAAGGACAAAGAGCTGCCGCATCGACGCGTGTTCCTCTAACTAATACTTGTGCTCGACGATTGTTCCGTTGACAGAATCTAAAGGTATCTCTGTAAAGTACCGTTCGCCAGGGATGAAGTAAGGAAGGAATAGAGAAATTATTGGATTTCGTCTGAAATTACGTCGAGAAAAAGAGAAACCTAGAGAATGAGAAACAGGGAGAGGATAGGAAAACTGAACAAAAAATTCTTCAACGGAAATCGAAAACTACTCTTTGTATAGCGTTAAAAGAAAGAGTCGCATATTTTTCTCGTAGATTCCTCGGATTTCGATCGACAGCTTCTTTTCTCAGAGTTCAGAGCCAATCCTCGTGCTAATAAATATATATCTTTATCCTCGTCGGTATAACCACTGGGCATTTATTAAAACGCAATCGCAATTAACAGTGGCAAGTGGTGATTAAATGGTTAGGGGTATAATAGGGTGATAGAGAGTGTTAACCGAACCGTGTGCACATAAAATTGCCAGGATATTGCCGAAAGAATAGAAAGAGGGTCGATGATTAGCTGATTTGATGAGATGAACCATTCAAAAGACGTCTCCCCAGCGACATCCGGCTGCTGTCGTAATTGCTCTCGAGCCTCGAGCAAGCTCCTTTATTTTTCTATTTACAAAAACGTGTACCAGGCTAAGAAAGAGCACGTCGAAGCACTAAAAACGGTTGCGAACAACTTTGTCCTTTCTGTACGTAGGGACGATTCTGTTCGCGATTAGATTTCAACTCATCAAGGTATACCTCTCGTGCTGAGCATGGCTAGAAATCATCTTGAATCGTTTTTTATAAGAAATGGATCGAGGAAAGAGATTTTTCAAAATCTTGTTGCTCGATGAAACTGTGAAGGTGGTCCATCGGAGCAAATTTTTATGCGCGACAAGTTTGCGACGTCGATTATTGGCTCTACATTATTATTATTATTACAGATAATTGGAAATATCAACTCCACGTTATGCATTTACCAATTATGGATAAATGAAAAGATCACCAATCTTCGATCGATCGTTAATCATTTTTAATTAGTATCCACATTAACTCTAATCTCTACATTGTATCTAGAGGTACTTGAAACCAAAATTTAACCAATGCCAGTAGTGTCATTTAAAAGTCGAAGCGGAACGGACCACCTTCTTGCCTTTCCGTCCAGCTTTCTTGCTGTGAAATAAAAATCCGGCTGACCTGAAAGAGGAACCTAACCGGCTCGTTTCCAGGGAACTGGACCGTCACGAAATTCAGAGCGAGACGAGTTGTCCCTTGACGCTGTGGAAACGGTAAACACAGCTCGTCGGGCAACGAGATTGTCCGAGAGGAATTGTGCCAACGATCGCTAGGTTTCGCCGGAAGATCGGCTCGGAGCGTTCGATCTGTCGTCGGATTCTAAACTGCGCATAAACGCGTCGCTGAATCGAGAATGAAATGAGAAACCGGGTAAAGAGAAAAGGCCAGGCAGATGTAACACGAGTTTTCAGGGTAGTCACTCTTCTGATACATATCGTTAGATCGTTAAGGGTTTGCCGAGCAGGTCGTTTAAAGTAGATAATTGTTTTAGAAAGCGTTTGCGGTCGTTCTTTAAGAGGTTCTCCTAACAGCAGAAAAGTAATGAAAATCTTTGTTTACTCGAATCCGATTGTGTTTTAACTCCTTTGCAAATTCAAACTATCGCGTGGAAAGTATCTCGCGTAAAATCGGTCAGAAATGAACTCTGGATGAACGACTTTGGCAGACGCTTTCTACCTGATTGTTAGCGTAAAAAAAAAAAGGTAAAACAGAAAAACAAAAAAGTGTGCGAATCGCTTGAATCCGCGAACACGTCGATCCATAAACATATCACCGAATTTCTGACTCGTTACAAAATCGTCGATCTATATATATATATGTACATACATATTATAGATGGTGACTGAATAATTTTTTCTTTATAGTTCACGTGGCAGAAAACACGTATAAATTTTATCGAATTCCTTGGATCTCTTTCTTGAGTATGTGTCTTGAACTATATATGTATATATATATATATATTTGTTAGAAAATTGTTTCACATTGATAGGAAGGGAAGCGTGATTTTGGAAGAGAGAAAGTTAGTCAATTTGCCTGTGAAACACACTGTGCAATGTTCCATTCCGGATAAGAGTCATCGCGATTTTCGAGACAGAGAGAGAGAGAAAGAGAGAGAGAGAGAAAGAGAGAGGGAGAAAGAGAGGGAGAGAGAGAGAGAGAGAAAGAGAGAGATACATGTGATCTTCGAAAACGGCGGAAAGTATAGCCTAAGTTGTAAAATCCATGCGAGGCCTTACATTTGCGAATTCAAAGAGAGCGACGAAGCGGAAAGAGAAAGAGAAAGAAATAGCTCGAAATTGTCCGTTCGTTTACGTTCTTCTAATTACAGTCTTGTCCAAGTATAACGAGAACGATACAAAAGTAGAAAGAAACAAAGTGAAAAAGGAGGATATAATAAGGGATGGTAAAAATAGTGAAATTAAATCGTATATCCCCCGATTCCCTAGAGATCTATTCTTCTTCTTCTTCTTCTTCTTCTATCTTCAGTTTCTTCTTTGGGGGAATCGTTCGTCGTCACCGATCCTTCTTTCGAGTCTTCATTGGAGTCCATCTGATCTTACGTGGATTATCGAATCGAGCGTAATTTGAACTGGTCGTGAACCGTGACTACCGACGTGGAAAAAAGGAAACGAAGGCTCTCGAATGCCTTTCCCGGGGCAATGTATTCGCTTGACCTTAACGTAACATATCATTTTACAATTTAAACAAAATAATAGTTGTACTGCCCAAGATAGAGTGCGAGTGAATTGTATGCGCCTGTGCAATCGTGATAAGTGTACACGTGTGAGTGTTGAGAAGAAACGTTTGATAGCTAATTAGACCAGGCGAGTCTATCGGCTGGATCCCACGTTGGGATCGGTGTGACCGTGAAGCTGATTACACCCCGACAGACACAGACACAGAGAGGAAGAAAGAGCGAGTGATTTACTTGTACGAAAGCGTGTTATCGGTACACCCCTGTGCATCACCCTCGCAAATTTCCATTCGAAACTCGCGCCAACTTTAAAAATGCGACCACGTTTTCGATACGAGAGAACGTGGTCGCGGTGTAAAATGGAATGAAATTATTCGGCACTCGCGGCCAAGCTTTTGCTACTTTTGTATGAAAACGACGAAAATAAACGCGCGCCACTGAAACTGAGATAAATCCGTAAAACCAAAGAATCGAGGAATTAGGAAAAGGAAATTAAGAGAAACACGAGAAGACATTACTCATCCGCTTGCTCCGTTACTAATTACACAGCTGCTCCAACGCGTTCCATTAACTCGGTTGCGATTTTTCCTTTTTCTTATCGATTTGAACAATTTCATTCCAAACAATCAAATTCCAAAGCACGAAAATAGAGGAAAAGTCGAATACGAGTTACGGGAATCGTGTCCGCTACCAAAGACAACGAGAAAAACTAGGAAAAGTAGAGCGGAATGTTCAATGGCGAGACACTTCGATCGTGCATTTTTCACAATACTTGTTTAGTACGATTACAATAATTGTACAACCTAAATTATCTAACATTCACTGGATGTGCAAAAAAATTAATCGAACAATACTATCGCCAACCAAAGTGATTCGTTAGTTTGCAGCGGGCGGGGTTCGCTCGCTCGCGATAAATCGCCACGATTGAATCTAAAAAGTGCTTTACAAGTGAACTAAGGAAACTCGTATCAGTAGGCAGTACGCTATGTTAACAGGTTGCATTATATAGAGTGACATTCGCGTAAGGATTAATTATTAAAAGTCCAGATAAATAGGAAACAAAGTATGTACATCACGCATCGCAAACGGAAAGAAGAAAGGAGAGGAGATGAAAGAAAGGGAGAAGAGAAAAAAGTTAAGTACACGTGAATCGCATATTTTGTACTGTGACTAGAAAATTATACTAACGAGTCCGTTTTCGTTTCTTTTATACATACATACGTATATGTATATAATAGATATGTATATATACATATACAGAGACATATAAAAGCACACGCAACAGATGACGAGGAAACACGTGAACGAAACTGGCTATCGTGTGATCGAGAGCTTACAGATTCTGAATCCCTTGGATCGCGTATCTCCACGCGAAACAAAACAACTCGAACGAGGAAAACATTTATCGAATTCACTCTCGCGCATCTCGCACGAGAAGCGAAATAAGACGTTAGACCGAGCATTTAAAGATCTACATCGCCTCTCTCGAGAACAGAAAAGAAAGCTCTCGTCGTTGCGACGTCGAATCGTAAAAGTCACGAGATATTTCGAGGCACAGGAGAGAGGAGATCGCAAGGGAAAAAAACACCTTAGAGAATTTCTATCTCTCGTGAACAGAGATTCGGTTCGTGCGAACTGAAGGAACGTAGTCGACGAACGCCAAAGACATGAATCAATCTATCCAAAGATCGAGAAAAGAACCTGAAAATTTTACGACAACGTGTCATCGTGTGATACGAACCTACGAACTTTGTGTACCGTAAAGGAATACTATTATAGAAAGGGAGCCGTACGTGAACGCGCAACGCGTCTATGAAAGTAGACGAACGAAGAAGCAACCTGCCGCATGCACAGATGTAATAATTACAATAGAAATCCCAAATCCGTCCTGACGAGACGATGTCGAAGAATTCACGAAACGGTAGTTTTTTTTCGCATAGCCTTGCTTTTCACCTGTCTTCGCGCTAGGTAGCGCGAAGCGAACGCGTACCAACATTCTGAGCCAGTGTCACTCTGTGACAGTTTGCAACTAACAACTCTTACACGCGTTCATTCAGATGAATAATTGGAACGAGGATTGGACGAGGATTAAACGGTAATGGAAATGGATAGAGACTGATCACGATGACACGAATGCTCAGGGTTTCATTCGGAGCCGAGGGAAGAAGTGTAGCGTGGTCGTTTGACGTATATCGGTTAAAACCTTGTAACGAACGAACGGCAAGAATTAGCAATAATCGAAGTGCTTGAAGTGCTAAATAAACAAAAATTTCGAAGATTACTTCAACTTCTTTTCATAGTTTAATACGAACACACACCCACGCTAGATTTCTTCGCGCTTTCGTCGAAACGAAGGTGATAGGAACGCGAAATCTCGCGACTACGTACAATAAGACATATCATTTTTTCTAATATACCCACAGACGACGTAGATTCTCGTCTAAATAAGTAAAAACAATCGGGAGGGTTTTACCTTACCAATAGTTGTTCGATCGTTCGATTTGACCATTGAAAGTAACAAGGAAGTGTCAAATGGGTAGGTGTACTTAAAAGGTAGAAAGAAAATCGTGGGAGTCCATACATTCCGAAAGTATAATATGATACATTAACTAGGGACCGTAGCTATCGTGTATAAATATTCGCTGAAATTAGACTCGGTTATAATTTAAACGCTATATTTATTATTATATACGAAGGTTTTAAGGTGTTAAAACAAAAAACAAAAAAAAAGCTTGTAACTTGTTCCAACTTGCATAGAGAATGTACATCTCGTGATGTTTCTCGTCGAGTTTTCGAACGTTTTACGATTCGAACGTGATCGTAAATTGTTCGACGTGCGCAGTTGTTACTGGGAATGGATTAATAATCTCGTGTCCGCTCTTTTCCCCCGTGCTACATGCTTTTGCTACAGAGTAGCGAAAACGATATTGTTCGAAACTAATATTACCCATCGATTGATAGGATGGAGTCGAAGTGATCTAGATTTCCTCGTATAGGATAGGATCGTTGTTAGAATATCGTTCCGATTTATTGTGACTAGAATATTTGTGATTTTTTCACCAGATTTCTCCACTCGAATCGATTGCTCCACTTTGTCGATCGTATATTATCGATATTACGCTGCTCGATATAATTAAAGGGTGATCAATTACGTTTTACAGACAATGAAAACAGGCACGAGACTTTACTTTTGGCTGACCTTGTTAACCGAGTTATAGCCACTTTTTGCGTTCCAACGATTCCAGTGCAATTGGAAACAACTCCGCTCCGTATCTCGTGCGCGATATTGCTGCCTGCCTACAAAAGCTTTCATAGTTTTCTATGAATCACTCTAACACGTTCGTTCTCTCGACACGAACGTAGGTACGTGAGGAAAATTTCTAATAACCCATTTGCCTCGAGCCTTGAAAGTAAAATAGTGGAACAGAAGACCTAGATCGATCAATCATTTTTATATGTATTTCTTCTTTTATTTGTACGATTTCTACTTTCGATTATATCGAGCAGAGTACTTCCCACTTTTTCAATTGACAGATTCAAAACATCTCGTAGTTGATGACGTGGGTGTTTCTAGTGTTCTTAATTAGTAAAAGCAATTAGAAAAGTTCAGAGACGTCTGCTTCGACGATCATTCTCGCTACCTGATGTTTTTTCATACATAGGTATATAGATACCGAACGGATCAACTATCTAATTAATTTGCCAAGGCTGCAAACGATAACAATTCCAAAGAACGAAAGATGCTATTTTCTATGTTCGTATCTCTTGTCGTACGAGCGATACGAGATCACCATTCGACTCGGTGATACTCGGGGAATTTATTCAAATATCATGAAAATACTTTATCTTTGCGAATGTTAGAAATGTAGAAGATCAACTGAAATCTTTTGAAGATTCTTCGATGAATGAAAGCTCCCGAATAGAAAATTTTTGTAAATTCTAATATCTAATATCTCCTATTTGAATAGGAGAATCTCTGTGAAATTTTTATACGGGAAAAGATGATAAATATATCAAAGTAATAAATTACATATCAAATCGTGCGAACGATTATCTCCGTGATCGCTATTTACAATCACGCGAAGATTGAACTGTTGCGAACGATGGCCACGATAACTCGTGCGATCGCTTTTCGTAAACACGGATTCTGACCAACTGGAATTAAAGAGGCGGTTGTTGGCGGCGGCTACCCGAAACCGTCCAAGCCTCGATCGCGAGATCGATGAACAACGATAACCATTGATAATGAAACCGTAAAAAGGGGAAAGGGAGAAACTAGAAGTTTCGAGCCAAGAGGCGAACCAGTTTTCACTTAATTTAGCATCACAATCGAGAATGCATGACTTAGTTGCTTATATTTAGATATTTATGGTTATTGGAATCGTGACGAATTGTTAAGATCGAAGCAGATTACGATTGTTAATGTCTACACGCCGAACAACGTTTAGAAAATGGGTGCGTCGTTAAAGAAACTAGGGAGAGGAACGTTATTATCGTTTAGTTAATATCTCTCTAAAGTATCGTGCTTCGATATATAGAACACGATTATCTCGTATTTAAAAACTTTATTGGACGATAACTGATTGTGATTTTAAACGTAAGGCACGATTACGAGCCCACTCCACTCGTTAACTACTATGAATCACTATGAACGCAACTTTACGTAACGTACCAAAAAAATGATTGACGATGCAAAAGTAACGTGACATTGGTAATCTAGTCTGTAATTAACATTTATAAATATCGGAAAAACACGCAAGAAGCAAATAATTCTGGTCCGCTTTTTGCACAATTTACAAAGTAAATGCTTAATAATTTATTAAATACTTGACTATTCGTGCAAAAAATTTGTCTACGCTATATTTTATTTTATTTTATTAAATAGCTTATATCAAATCTTTATGAAAATGTAATCGTTTCGTGTACCATATCGTACCAATATTTAATCTCTTTTCCTGTAACTTATTTATTGATGTATACTTAGAATCTCCGTGATTTTGAAACAACCAAAGAGAAGATACCTGCACCGATAACCGCGTATTTAAACGAAAATTATTTATGTCTTAAAAAAAAAAAAAAAAAAAAAAAAAAAAAACACGAAAAAAAAGCAGAAATCTCACTGCAATCAGCACCTAACAAACGTGGTTCGTCGTGTAGACGGAACTGCGAATTTACAATTATGAAAATCGATGTGTATATAATCTCATACAGCGTAGCATCTCGTACTATATAGTATTTGTCCATGTATAAAGGAAAAGCTAATCGAGTAATGTATGTCCGTGTATTTATTTGCGTATTAGTTTTTTGTTCTCGAACACCTAGCATCGAGACGTATACGTTGTTATAATAGGAGAGAAAAAGGCAAGAGGAAAGAAAACGGAACACATCGATGTCGAATACGTTCGGGGAAAATGCTAGTGATCTCTATCACGCAAGCTTTATATATGAATTTGTTACATGTATGTGGATAGATAATCGAATGCTTGAATATTCATCGAAATTCGAATACTCGAATAAACGCGCTCGATTTTATTCGAATCGAAACGATTAATTCGGACATTGTCAAAGAATGTTAAGTTAATTAACGATTCTTCAGATGAGATATCTCTACTCTTTTGGATTTTATTACATTTGTTACTTTACGATTCAATGAATTTTCGTAACTTCGAAAAAATCGGATGGATCAGCTAGATTCGAATAGATCGAGAATAGTGAAAGTATTGGAATAGAATTGAATTTTTAGACGGAGTTGTTCGACTAATCGAACCATTTTAAGTATTAGTCGAACGATTACATACTTAACTCGAACTTAAAATACTCGATTCGATGGAACGATATTCGATTATTCAATATGATTAATAGTACTCGATTCGAACATCGAGTAATCGAATATACAATACTTCGAACGCTTTCGAGTGCTCGACGATTCAACAACAAGTGTACAGTATTCCACTGACACTTAATCGCTGATTATATTTCAACTAACACTATAAATTTCCCATAAAAGCAAAATTGCCGAAGAGAGAGGTGAATAGAGAAAATAAACATCGAAAGAGTAACTGAGAAGTCGAGCAAAAACACATAAACGTTCAATCTTAACGTTTTGTGTAGGTTAATAATTTGTTAACTAGAATATTATTACAAATGCAACACGTAGGATGAAATTGTTACAAAAATCGACCATTGATTTAATCAACGGTATCGATACACTACTTCTAAGTGTTACTTTAAATATACACACTCGATTAATCATTACTTTCTGCTTCAAAACATGTACATTTTAAATTTTCATTTACGAATCGTGATGTTACAACTCTAAAAATTAAAAGCTCGACGTGTATTATAAGTAGAGAAATTGTAATTGAAAGAAAAGTTAAATTCGCGTAAAAAGTTAACGAACACGAAAAAATGTTTGATCGTAATTACTATGTTAATGAAATATCTGTCGTGTATAATGTGATTTAAGGCAAAAGAAATAGCAACGTACATGTTACGTGAGACATTCTGCAATAGTGCAAGACGCCCGAATTGTGATACGTTTATAACGTTTGTACGATACTTGTTCAGGAAGAAAATTGTTGAAATCCAGGTCCGTTCTTCAACGACTGATTCGCGCTCAGCAATGTCGTTTAATACTAGAACGTTCTGCATCGATCATTTCTTGTTTTTCACACCTGGTTATTGCACCTACACTCGTTAGCCGCGCGAACAATCGTTGACGCGCGCCATATATTACATCGAGATATCGTATCTATCGTACTCGATCGTTGCATCGACCAATGAAGATTGTGATTGTATTCAGATCGTAACAAATGTAGAAAAATTCCCGTGAACGATGTTCATTTGACAATTAAATATTTTACGAAAAAATGACAACGCACTACGATCTGATGATTTTTCAATACGAATTTTCAATTTACTTATATCATTCATTTCGATACTTCTACTGGAAAAAGTATCATCGATTACCATATTGCAACATTTCCTTCCGTGAACAAGCATCGCGTATCTTGTTGAACAATAGAAACTATTTCGACGAATTCACGCCTATAATAACTTATATAGAACGTGTGCGTGAATTTTCGAATCGTGTACGTGCACGCAAATTAGGTGAAATGTATAAAAAATGTCGTTAATCGAGAATAAAATCAAACAGAGACAAGCTTTCTCTCTCTCTCTCTCTCTCTCTCTCTCTCTCTCTCTTTCTTTCTCTTTCTCTCTCTTTCTCTGTACACGCAAATATTAGAAAACATTTTTCATTACTTTCGAGGTTCTTAACACTAATCAAAGTTATATTTTATTCTTGATTAACGTCGTCACAATCGTCACAAACTCGATGTCGTAAGATATTACGGCAAATAAGTACTCTCGATGGAAATCGAGGAAGCGATAGAAGACACCTTCTAACGTATAATTCGATGAAAGAACGAGGACACGCCGAAGAGAATACTACTTAAAATCAGACATTAAGAGAAACAAAACGCAAGAAGAACCAACTGCTATAATTTTCACAATTGAACGCACGCGTAAAACAATGAGCGCTCCATCCTCCGCCAACGGATTAATGCGAAACTTAGAACTACGCATGCGCACGAGAGTCACGTATTTGAAAAAAGCAATTGTATACCCTAAAAGAATTAGCGCGTTTAAAAGTTACTTTGGTGTTTTCATTGAAGATAAAAAAAAAAAACAAAATCCCGACGTATTTACGAGGTAGATGATAAAAACAACAATAATAATAAATAATATCTAATAATAATAAAGTAATAATGATATAATAATATTAATATTAATATAATTATGAATTAGTTGCAGCTTTCTGTGTAAGGTTATTGTGATATCTAAAAAGAAAAAAATAATAACTTTACCGTAGCGATATAAAATTAATTCAGAGATAAGAAAATCTGATATTTAGTGAGCAAATAAAAAAAAAAAAAAAATGAATAATCAGTATGTCGACGAGGCTTTCGAGTGATGCCTCGCCGCGATCGATCCAATATGATTGTGCATAGAAAATGAACAACTGAAATGAATGAGAAGGAAACAACTCCTCCTTTTTTCGTCACCTTGTTCGCGAGCGAGGTTAAAACGACAATCTTGGGCCTCGTCAAAATACTGCCGGATACCTGAGGATATTCCGAAAATCGATTGCGAAACAACTATTTTTTTCTACTACCGATCTCTACAGGATATACGAATATGAATGAAAAAGAGAAAGGAAAGCGAAGAGAAATAATAAAGAAAGCGGCAAAATGATAAAGTTGCGATCAATTTATTGCGCGTATCTACGCGGAGGAATTTTTACAATTCGCTCGATAATTCGGAACGTCCACTTTGCATCTGGATCAATCCGTCCATAATATGTCTCATGCCGAGGCATTTGCACAAATGCGTGCATATTAATCATTGGGACTACAAAAACATATCATCATATGTAATGATAATGATACCGTATATGTATACATATATGTATATATATATGTGTGTGTGTATGTGTATGTGTATATATATACGTATATATATATATATAAATATATATTTAAAAAAATATTAAGCAATAAGATTTTATTTATATGCCCGTAGAAGAAAAATTGAACGATGAACAGCTGCATATCAACGCGTGTGTTTGGGCAAAAGAATTAGCTTGTACGTAATATATACATATATATATATATATATAATTATAAATATAAATATGTATATGTATATGTATATATATATATATATATATACGTATGTGAATCTATATACATATATATATATATATATATATAGATAGATATATATAATCTTTACTTCGTCGTTGTCAGGCGTTAATGTTAAACTTAATTATCATTAATTAATTATTAGATTGTGAAAGAATTTCTTCAGGTTCTAAGCAAGATTTGGAAATAATAAAACAAGCAAAATACATAGCTTCATCTATTTTTTACTATATCCTATATGATTTACCACATCATGTCATCTTTACTGTTGACAAAACATAACTGCTACTTCCATACTTCCATCCTCTATTCAACAATATCTGCTTAGAATTTAAATGTACTATCATTTTTGAACTAAACTAACTTTTCATTCTCGTCTCGCGCCTTACGATGGCGCTAGTGAAGCCAACACTTGACGCAAATTTGGCGGCAAATGTATCATAAATATCAAACAATTCATCACTGACCAAACGTAATCTACTTCATTACATATCGAACGTTTAGTAAAAAATGGTTCATAAAACTCAAGAAGGATACAATAAATCAGAAAAAGAGAAACCAGAAATATTTGAAAGGGAACAAGCTCAATATAGGGATCTATCATTAAAATTTGTAACCACGAAAAATAATTATTCTAAACAATTTTCCCATATATACTCTGCCAGACTTGGTGAATTAAGAGATATTTTAGTTCCACGCGTTCAAGCTAAGTGGGGTATGTTTACTAATATCCTTCTTTTGGAAGAATGTTACTTTATGAATAAAATAACATGCATATTTTTCTGTTTCGCAAAGGAAAAGTTCCCGTTGCAAAATTAGCTGACTTGGAAAACCTAGAAGGACAACAATGTATAATAATTGGTACACTGTATAAACACCAACAATGGAAACCATCAATTTTAAGGGAACTCAGTGAAGATCATCAACTAACTATTCCCAGTTCCAGACCAAATTATTGTTCGGAAAAAGATCAAGCATTTCTAGAAGATGAAATGTTACGTATCAAATTAGTAGGAGAAAAAATTGACTTGAAGCAAATCGTCACTGGAGTTGTCTGTGCCGTTTTAGGCAATGAAAACAACGATGGAACATTTATGGTAATTTTAATTTTGATAAACAAAAATATTGCTTAATATTACTTTAACATCTTATGCTACGTACGCTATATATATGTTATTTAGGTAAATGATTGGTGCTTTCCCGGATGCGTACCTAAGAAGTCCTTAGAAGAATGCAATTCAAAAGGAAAATTAGTAATAATATCTGGATTGAATTTATTCGACAATTGTAATAGCCTGGGAACGTCCCTTTTCGTAGAATGGTTGTGCGGAATGGCAGGTAATACGACCATACAAAAGGATGGCACTACTATCGTCCGCCTCGTTATTGCAGGTATAAATCATATGCATTCCCTTGTACAATTTCTATAAAAGTTACATAATAACTTTAATAGATTTATTTGTTTTATTAGGTAATACTTTGGGAGCAGTAACGGATACAGCTAAAGAAAATAATGAAGTAATGAAAATAATAGACACATTTCTAAGCAATCTGGCAACATGTTGTTGCGTCACTTTAATGCCGGGAGAATACGACCCTACAAATGCCATGTTACCTCAAAGACCGTTTCATCCTTGTTTACTACCTAAATCGGCCAGGTTTTTTCTTATACGTTAAATTCAAAAAGTTTAACTGCCTAAAGGAACTTTTTTCATTGTAATCATATTTACTTTCATTGTAATTGTATATATTTTACCTGTTTTTGCGTAATAGGCTTGAAAGTTTTAAAAGTACTACGAATCCATGGATTAGTAAAATTGAAGAACGAGTAATAGTCGGTACTAGTGGTCAGTCAATTCAAGATATCGTTAAAGCAACAGGCGAGACTGACGTTTCACCTCTCGAGTGGCTAGAAAAAACATTACTATGGAGGCATTTGTGTCCAACCGCTCCAGATACATTGCTAGCTTGCCCATACTACGAAAAGGATCTATTTATCATGGAAGAATGTCCAGATATATATTTTGTAGGAAATACAGATAAGTTTGAGACAAAACTGTGGAAAGGTTTGTACATCTTTTACAAATATTTTAGCTTTTTCTAAAAACAATTAATTGATTAAAAATAAATTTTCAGGCGACGAAGGCCAAACCGTTAGACTGATATCTGTTCCATGTTTTAGTAAAACTTATACCGCTGTGATAGTAAATTTGGCAAATTTAGACGCTCACTATATATCGTTTGGTAATAATTAAATGAATTTCATATTACAAAAATATTAAATCTCCTTCGTGTATCGTATTCTTTCAATTTCGTATACATAAACTTCATCGAATAAAGTATTATTAAGTAACAAAAAAGATATTAAAAGTATTCGAAAATAATATTCACGTAACAAGTTTCGAATCAATTCGCGATATCAAAAATGAACGCATAAGTAGTGAAGAAAAACCATATTCTATTACTGCCTGTTTATTTCCATTCAAAATGTGATGTACAAAATCTAAGCGCATGACTTTTAAATATATAGGTATGTGTTCGACTAAATATAAAATAAATGATAAGAAAGAAATTACATGTAATATCACAGATTGTTAGAAAATTATGAAATCACAGTGACATGAGATTTTGAACGTTGAAATAACCTGTTACTTAAATAAATAAGAAATTTATATTTTATATATTATAAATAATAAGAACATAACAGTCAAAACACAGGGTAACGTTACTTTAATTAATAGAATTTTGTATTCAATTCGCGTTTTTTAGTATTTTGTACCTCTCTGTAAAAACTAAAATGTAGTAAATATATTACACTTCTGTAATTTCATGTTCTCTTATCTGCGTGAAATTACATTTAAAAAAATGTATGAAGTGAACACTAACGATTATATACACGTTGTTTTCTTTTCCTTTTTCCAAGTTTTGCTAATAAACTGTTTTTGACTGTTATATAATATGCAAAAAAAGTAATGAAATCGTTTAAAGAAATAATAAACAACATAAGAAAAGTTAAATGTATAAGTATAACGGTGTTCACAATACAAGGGATACGTACAATAATAAATTATTATGTGTGTCGTAATAGTTAGATTTCTGTGTTGAATGCTTCCTATTATTTTACAATGAACATCGCTTTGTATCGCAACTATAGAAAAAATATGCAACATCGAAGGATAATGCTACAGAACATTTCGGTTGGCACTTTTATTTAACGTAAAAGTTTGATTATAATATAAATACATTTTTTTTTCCTTTTCTTCTCTTGTATTAATATAAAATTATCTAATTCTGTTCGTATCGAGATTCTAACCTTTTTCGAAGGACTACGTCCTATATTTTTATCGATTATAACAGTGAAAGAAAAATATAACAATATCCTTAATCCCTAAATAAAATGGATGGTATATCCGTTACAATTCTAATGCTTTGGCCGAAATAGCAATACTTAAAAAAGCAATTATTAAGGTTTTCCATTAATTTAACCAGAATGAAGTTATAAAATTTATATTTATAATACACTTTACAGATTCGTAATACCATTAACTTAAGGTGCATGTTACATGACCGACAGGTATATATAACAATTGACAGGTAGCTTCTGCATATAGTAACGACGACGTAGACATACTGTACGTATTAAAGATTTTATCCTATCTCTTAGCCGTCGGACGTATTCGTTCCTTTTCAGTATCCCTATCGTCAGCTACTGTCCATTCAGGATCATTGGGATCCTCACCCTCTATGTCACAACAAGCTGATTCTGTTGAATCTGATTCTGGAGAATCCATTTCCCCATCCTAGAAACGAAATATTAACGTCTACCTAAATAGTTATAAAAACAACTATCTTGTCCAACGGTTATTCTGCATATATAATTACAAAAAACTATATTTAAGTACAAGCTTGTTAACGCAGCTGAAAAAAACAATCGGCAGGCTAATTCGTCAAAAGATTCTCTAACGCTTATAAAAACGATAAATATTATACATATATATGTATGTATATGTGTATATATATATATATATATATATATATATATATATGTACATATACACACAATATTTATATATAATAAACGCAATGCAGTCTTTTTTAAACATTGCTAAAATCTGAAATATGCGTAAAAAAAAAAAAACTTAAAATCAATCGTGTTTAAAATAAGAAGCATCAAATGGCACTGCTTACCAGGGATAGCCTCGAGGAGCCATGAAAGTTGGCTCAAAGTTTACATTAATAGTCAGTACGAGCATTCAGATATTCGTTTGTAATAAAAAAGTTCTGACTTAGATAATGAACAATAAAACATTTAATATAAATACAGTGTACGTACATCATCTGCTTTTTCTTCATCGCGAGAACAGAATGATGCTGACGAAGCTGCTTGCCAGTGCCCATCTGGCATTACTTCCAGCATTTTATCATAAACTTCTTCGGATAATGGAAATACTCTCGGTTCGTACGGCAAAATCTAATTAAAAACATTGCATAATATTTGTTTTAAAATATTGTATCTCTCTTGTATTGCAATATATTAATTTGACCATAATTTGAAACACGTCGAGTAATAATACCTCATTGTCATCTTCATTTGCCGAAATTGCCGAAGTGTCGTCCTTTCCTACTCTTAATGTAGGTGTAGTGCGACGTCGTAAAGCATTTTGCAAAGCAGATGATCGATGCGCGGTATCAGAATTATGCTGATGTTCTGACTCTTGGACTTGAGGTGTTGCAGGAGGTGAGGTAATTGGCGACATCGTGTCTCCGCCAAAGTCACTTGCATGCGGAGACATAGGATCTAAAACAAAAAAAAAATTTGTTTATCAATGATATTTTCGATCTTTACGATCGAATATAATCTATGACGTTATGCAACTGTTGTTGTGCAAAATACTGTCATTTTCCAATTACAAAACTAAACGCAACAAACTCCATGTAAAATATCCCTTTTCTTACGACTGAATTAAAAACACCTTCGCTTCTGATTGATATATCATCCTTATTAATCTATCTAGGCATATTTACTAAAAAATAACGATATTTTTAATTCCAATATTTAAAACATAGAGGTTCCAAATTTATTTCATAAAACCAAAAAGATATTTACTCTGAAATACCACCCATGTACGGTGAACGAGATAGGTTACAGATGGAATAAATAAGATAAATGAAGTAATATTTTGCAGTTTGTATAATTTTTGTCAACATCATTTGTAAAACATGTTTGTCATAAAAAAAAATGATATTCATGGAAAGAGAGTTAAATGATATTTAATTTTACATAAAATATAAATTTTATAGATAAACAATATGTTTGTAAGTACAATGCGCAAAAAAGATTGAACAGCGTTCGAACGAATTATTCATGTATTACAACCTAACACAAAATATAATTACCTGGTGTATTTGCACCACTATCTGCTCGACTGTCTGTTCTACGATTATGTCGAATACGTGATTGATGTGGCATAGTTATATATGTCATAAACCGTTTGTTTTCTTCTCGTTCACTTCGTTCGTGTCTTAAAGCAATAGTTTCGTCCGACATATCTTCGAACTAAAAATATATATACAAATAATTCTAGTTTCATTTTAAAATAAAATTACTTGTAATCTCGTACTTTTACTTAATTGAGAAATACTTACATCACTGTCTTGACTAGGCCTATGCATAACACCATTTTTAATATCCAACTTTGAAGGTTCTTCGCATAACCTCCACCTTTATTTTACACATGAAAATTCATAGCATTAATAATAGCTATTCAAGTAAGATTCGTATAAAATCGTTCAATAAAATGTTACTTACTTTGGTGTCAAGATTTCTTTGTATTGTAATTTTTCAAGCCTAGTTGAAGCAGCTACACTATACGGTATAACTATATTATCTATATCGTACGAATTTTGCCTCAAGCGTCTGAAATGAAAAAAAGGAGTAGTTTTATTTATACATTTAATATTCACAGCCTATTTGATAAATATTATACGCCTATTTTTTATTACATTCACTGTACTACACCTTTCTCTAGCTTTTCACGAATTAATCAAATATAATTTAATCTTTATTAAATCGGCATTTTTCATAAACATTAAAAGTGAACAGACAATACCTGCCGGTGCAACAGTACGAATAATATGTGCTGATCATTTGTTGCAACCATTTGTCACTCGATAATTACGGTTTTTCAATAAATAACTTTCAAATTTTTAATTTGAATCACGCTATAGTTTTGCAAGAACAATACTAAATTGATATAATAGAACATTAGAACCATTCATTCTATATCGATACATTCGAACTCGGCAATAGTAAATTTGTCACAGTGATAACAAACGAATGATATATTTTTATTTACGGACGATTAGTGACACTAACCCGTGAGAAGTGGAACTTTTTTCTTTAATTACATTCTTCTCAGTAGAAGCAGTAGTATGGTGTAACGGAGAAGGCACCGGAGATGAATGCTTACTAGAGCTGGAAAGGGCACTAATATCATCATCATCTTCAGTTGTCCATTTTTGTACCCTCTTTTTGTTTAAATCGTGAATAATGCTTCTATTACAACCAAGCCTATTCCTTTTTTCTTTCAGCATTTTCTTTTTAATTCCTACATGTAAAGGGTTAATGATTAAAGTACAGAGGTCGACAATGACAGAAGCAATAAAAAAATTCTTTAACGCTTGGCTTTAGAATGTAACGTATTACATACTTGCAGTAATAGACTTTTTTAATCGGTCCTCGTTATATTTTACTCTATGCCCTGGAAGTTTTTTATTTCTTCTCTCATTAGTATCTTTATCTTTTAATCGTATAATTCGTAAATTTCCCCTCAACATCTTTTGTTGCCATTCCACTGATTTCATAATAGCTTCAAGGTGAGTTCCTTGCGTGATCTCTGGACAACAAAAGAGATTGCAAAATATTAAATTTGATTGTTCAAGATTCCGGGTGTAACACATTTGTATGTAACGTATTTACCATCAGGAAATGACAAAACAGGATGAAAACTAGGGTCCACTAATGCAACCCTTTCTTGTACAGACATTTGTTCAATTGGTTCTTGCGGTTGCATTAGATCCAGTCTTCCAGTGCATAAAGCACACGGTGGTCGTACAAGATCACAATTGCATCTTACGGTTGACGCTTTTGCCGCGCGTTTCGAGACTTCGTGCAACTTATCTAATTGTAATAATTTTCTCTTTCTATAAAAACTCCATACAAATGGCCGAGTCCTACTGGCTGGCAGTTCACCTTCCGGCGAATTATAACGTCCCGTAGAACCTGGTAAAACGCCGCTATACCCATTCACGGTTTCTGCATTATCATGTATAAATAATCCTTTGTTAGCTCTAATATGCCGTTGCAATTCATTATGTTGTCTAATCCTATACTCCAAGTCTGATATTTGTGCTTGCAACCACGTCCATCTCGCGGCTACGCCCGCACGGTCTTGAGCGTACCTCCAGGCCGCTCTTTTCGATCTACAAGTGGTATCGAGAAAAAAGTAATAAATAAACAGTTATTACACAATTTCAAGCCTTTAATACAAACTAGTTCGTTACTAACTTAACTTCAGAAACTATCTGTATCGAGAATATTCCTATAAACACTGAAATTTAATACATTTATTTATATTGTGCGATTCATGCAAGTTCATCGTGTACGTGCACTTTGTTACACTCGAGTAAAGGCTATCTAATAGGTACTAATCTGAAACCGGCTTAAAATATTGTTCGGTTTCCAGTTTTTTCTTGATAACGTTTATAAATGTGGTACTATCTAGTATCTAGACGATAAATTAAAAAGTAAAAAAGACTTTAATTACGCGTTTCCATTCTACTAGAAGCAGGAAGAAACAAAATGGTCCGAAAAGACTTAAAACTAAATTCATTTTATAAAAAATGAATTAGTACTCACATAGATAGATTTTGTTGATGCGGATTATTAAACGATTGCATTTCATCACAACTTTCTCCGCCACTACTAGACGCAGTACAATCAGAGTCAAGATTAGATTCTACGATGTGCAACTGCGTAGCCAACGGTCCGGCGACACTCTCTATCTCTTCACCTTTAACTTTTACTTGAGGACTACCGAACACTGGTTGACGGTTGCTATTATTACCAGAAGTACTACCCAAACTGTCACGCGATCCATCACCAAAATATCGGCAACATAATCGTTGGCGATTCACACTATTGCTCTGGGCAACACACATTTTCTCGATCTTTTGTAAAAACGAACTCAAACTATTACTAATTTCAGGAAAGTTTCTAACGTTAGACTTAGAACCCATGTTAACCAATTCTTGAAACAGATATTTTTTCACTCCGTGATGAGCAAGTTCGAGAACTCCAGTGTTTTCTTCCGCGATGTGCCTGCCGATTATCCTCGCTTGAAGCTTCCTCAGTCTTCTTAGTAAAAATGCACATTTCCTCTCGCTTTCGTGCTGTTTCTGTGCAACAATGTCTTCCTGCAACTTTAACGTGTTTATTTTTTGCTGGCCCTCTACATCGGCAAATTTGCAAATGCTCATAACATCGACATCTAATAATTCTCGCTCGAAAGACGAAAATCCTTCCTCGGGCATAGAGAACATCTCCACGCCATCCACAGTGCTTTGCACCGGTTCGTTACTACCAGCAGATATATTCTCTGCATTATCCACACCCTCGATACATTTGATTACTCGTAATATGTCTTCGACGTTCTGCCCGATATCGTCGACATTGCCCATGTTACATTGCTCGTTATCGGTAGCTATATCGGTACCAAAGGCCATTATTTGATCTACATCCAGATTTTTATTGTCACCTGCTGTTTCTGAGCTCACCAGAGGCAAGTCTGCGCTTGACTTTAAAAAACCCATATTGTCCGCTTGATCACCCATAGATGGGTCGTTCATTATAGTATCGGTCACCTTTTTTTCTGGACTGGCCGGTACGTCCGGTTCTTTACAGTCCTGATCGATTAATGCCTTCTTCGTAATCAGGTCAGATCCGTGCGTAAATGTATACAAACTATCAAGATCATTGGCATATTTCGAGTTGATAACATCACGAATGAGATCCTTCGATATACCGTGTAAGCACTGTTCGTCTATCTTAGATGGTTGCACATTCGCAGAGACAACGAACTTGGCGAGAATCTCGTGATTCTGACACACCTGCGTAGCCTGCTCTGGGGAAAGAAATCCACCAGCTGGAAGGGACGAGAGTAAGTTTTCAGGCTTTTGAGGACCGCCTTCCGTCAGAGCAGGGGCCATCACTGCCACTGACACTGCCAGTGCTGCGGCCTCGACATCCAGAGGCTCCCACGTGCGTTCGCACCCACACCTGCACTTCACACGTGCCGTGCTCACTCCCATTCATCCATTACTAGTTTATTGTCCTGCGCTTATATTATTTGCTCCTCTCCCCCGAATCTAATCTTCTTTCTTCTTTCTTTGTATCCTTCTATTCTTATCCTTATACTTATCCTTTATTCATTCTACGTTAAATATTACGTCACGTTCGACAGTGTCCCATGGTTTACTTAATTTCTCCATCATTTATATACTTTGGACCAACTCATAATATTAATTAACCTGAAAATAAATTATACAAAAATAAGTAGTTGCACAGCGATGCGAAATATTTGGAAATTATACTTCATTTAATTCCACTTTAATTATGTAAAAGATGCATTCCACGCATTACTTATCCAAAATTCACGTACGTATGGCGATTACGTTGAAACCGATATTTGTTAAACGTTATAGAAGATTTTATCCTCCTTAACAAGGTTGTTTGATTTATATCTTTCTTAACGGTTTAAACTTAAAGTAATTAATGAAATGTTTAAATAAAAGTACATGCACGGTGAATAAGATACCGTCCAATAAAACTATTACCAAAGTATTACATTATCTCGTATTAGATAATACACTGCGCTACGTTAATTTCGTTTTTACTACTTGCACGTTTGTAAAACATAAATTGTCTACTTCTAGTGAATATTAGGATATATTAGCATAAATATGTACTGTGAAAAACGTGTTATTGGCCGATGTTACGTGAAATTTTAATGAATATTCAGGGGTATACAAAACGAAAAAGAAAGACTGTGAAGTGGGTGAGAAAGAAAAATGAGATTCTGCCTACCTTGTACTATACGCCTATGAAGAGGAAGCATATTTAAAATCGCGGAATAACAAGAACGGTGTATCCCTGTGCGGGTGCAACATCCAAACACGCAAACGTAAGCCAAGAGGAACCAAGAGGACAGGCAAGATCGTTTTCTTCCCACGTAGATATGTTCCAAGTATCGGATCACTATTTTCGAGCGGTGAACTTCGTACGTAGAGGCGTTAAGAGCGGCTGCCGGTGAACGATAACAACGCGTTATTAAGAAATTGGAATGCGACGAAACAAAACGCGGTGCGCGTGAAACACTAGTACCAAACACTTTGTTCGCAAGAACCGAGGGAACAACGACGGTGAGAAACGTATCAAAAGGAGTAGGAAGGACCGGCGGTAAAGAGGAAGCTTGTTCAAAGGTAGAAATTCGCGGTCAGCACTATGATATGGAGCGTTGCACATAATTAACACTAGATATCACTACCAAATATACATGTTGGTCGTGGAGATTAATAACAGGTATGCTCGCATCGTTTGACGCATTCCCACGTGATTACTCGTCGCGAAATATAGAGGAGAACAGCAGCGGCAATGGTAGCAGCGGCGGCGGCGGCGGCGGCGGCGGCGGCGACGGCGACGGCGGCAGCGGCAGCGTTTCCTCGTCGTGGCACCGGATTGGAAAACAAAGATAAAAACATGCCGCGCAGCACCACCGCCGTCCTCTTCCTCAACGGAGGAGACAGTTCTTTCTCGTCAACTGTACGTCTATTGCATAATGACGTGCAAGATTTGTATCCCCGGCAAAGGCACTGGTGGTATACGAATCACTTTGCGTCGCCGACCGATGTCCACGTACGCGAAAAACCTTCACACACGCGACTTCCGCAGAGATGTCGAAGGCATCGAGAGTGTAACACCAGAGAGAAAGGGAAAAAGAGCGAGAAGGAAAATGAGAAATGTTTGTACGTGTATATGTATATACGACGCGAGAGAGTGAGAGACCGAGTAATAGAGAGAGAAAGAGAACGCGCAACAGAGAAAGAGAGAGAAAGAGAGAGGACACTAACGTGCTTCGCCTCGTGAATAGCGTAACCACGAGACGTGCGTTAACACGGACGTAGACGCGTTTACACGCTTGAACAGCGATCAGCAGTTTCAGAAAAATGTAATCGAACAAGAACACACGAAAAAACGAGATAAGCGGCTTCCTTCGCGGTACTCTTGTAGCGTACAATGGCGGAGCAAAAAACAGATTCGAAGACAGCTTCTTTTGGGCAGTTTCCCCTCCTATAACGCTCACCTCACTTCGGGGGCGCTCGACATAATCGCACATACACCCGTGAGATCCACGAATAATCGAACGTTCTTGTGCCACTACGCAACACGACACGACTTTCATGCAACTCGCACGGATATAAATGTCCGTCACACCCAATGCACGATAATCCCTTGGCTGATTTCTCGTTACAAGCAACGCGCGTTAGTCCTAACCGTTTTGCGTCTCTTCTCGGTGTCGGTATGTACGTGATCCCGGCGGTTCAAGCTTTCCCTCTTTACACACGAATACCGACGTCGATTTTAGTAAAAGTCACACGAGCAACGCAAGCTATTTATCAATAATATATAGGAAATTCGACCAACTTCGCTGTTGCTGAAGCGGGATCGACCAATACTGCGGTGCTGCTGCCGGATGTGGCCTTCGTGCCACGCTATCCAATCGGATTCATTTTCTATCTATAATGTCGGCGGTAAAGTCCAATTCGCAGCTCAATACGTGAATGCTAACGAAAAACCCTAGACTCTGTACGCGATTTTTCCCGCTTGTTTCGTACAGGCACACCTGCTGCCCGTGATACGCGCAAATTGTATAGCCGTACACCGGAATTGCAGCCTCCGTGTTTACGACAAATGCAATTTCAATTACCTTTATTTTTCAATAGAAATAACTTCAATTCGTTTGCGTCAGCACGCGTCGGACCAGTAGTAAAAACTTCATTTCAGTATAATTTACTGTAACACCGTTTAACCTGTTTAAACGTAGTGACACGCGTCGAGAGTTAAAACGGGCTAAATTTTATTTATTTTCATTGTAATTCGTGCATATGTATTTTAATAAACACTTGATATATATATATATATATATATGTGTATGTATGTATGTGTGTGTATGTACTATATTTTACGCAGCTATAAGCACCGTATTTAACATTAGATAACAGTAACATGCGATGAATATATAATGTATTACATAATTTTTGCACGATATACTAAAAATATGCAACGCAAGATAACCTCGTTATAAATGAATATTATTCGTCGGTTGATATAAATAAATGTTACACAAAAACGAAATACGAATGAATCGATAAAAAGGAAATTTCTTATCTTGCACGTTGCTTAAATTTAAATATTTGTATTGGTTTAATTATCGTTAGTATCGTCAGATGGCGAAGTAAACGTAAAAGCATCGGTACCACGGTATACAGTAGCGAAACTCTGTGTCGACGCCTTTGATGTCGATGCGCCGAAAATGGAGTGCGCATCCGCGAAATGAGTAAATTGTCTCGCAACGCCACCTGAACTTCTGTCTCACTTGCCCTCCCCGACTGGATGTGAAAATAAATCAGGGAGACATAGAAAGAGAGTCGAAAAACTTACTCATTTCGCGCGCGCGCGCGCGCACTCCATTTTCGATAACATAAAATCAGCAGAGTTTCGCTACTGTGTACTGTGTCAGTACTGTCAACACTGTGCGTCGATTAATATTTTTTAAATATGTCAAATACGGTAATAACCAATTGTACTAACTAACAGTAGCACAATAAGAAAAAGATTTAATAGTAATAATATAGATATAAAGAACGAGTATAATAAAAAGTACCTTACAAATTTCATAAAATGGATATCGCTAAATCGCTATTTAATGTTCGTGATCATGAAGGTTATGTTGGTAAAGAGGACCATAAAGTAAGTATTTTTATTCGTTCAGTTTTAACAAATTTTTAATGTTTACCGAGTTAAAGAAAAAAACATTCAAATTACGTTACTCCTAAGAATAAATGTTATTTACAAAATGTTGTTAATCTTACCTAAAGTTAATGAAAGTCACTATGTATCCGTTAACATATTATTGTTTGAAAATTGTTACATCGCAGAAAAAATTAGAAACCGCTGCTTCTGAAGATGAATTCGAAGTAGAAGTAACTGGATTGTGTGGAGAAATTTTATCTCCGGCACCAGGAGGTCCATTTTCTGCTTTGACGCCGTCGATGTGGCCTCAAGATATTTTAGCTAAATTAAATCAGCCGGACGATCCGAATTCTCAACCCGAATACAGGTATTTATCGTATAAATTTCTTACCGTAAAATAATATTCCGATGCAAAATAATACATGGTACGATACATGATAGATTCGACGAATTTGGATTCCGTGTAGAAGAAGAAGATGGACCAGAGCAGAGTTCAAAAAAATTATTGGGTATCCCATTCGTCGAAGATCCCCAGCATAGGTATACAGAAAATCGGATTAAACTGATAAACGGCTAAATGTTAATTTAACAAATTTCTACAGATTACAATGGGTTGCTCTCTTAGAATTTAGTCACAATAAAGAAGTGGCAGAACTTTCTTGGCAAAATATGGACAGAAGATTGCCCCGTACAGACAAGTTACGGGACATGGTTCGTCATGGTATACCTCATTCTCTGAGACCACAAATTTGGTTGAGAATGTCAGGTATAATATATGTTATAATATTTTAATGACACAAGTCCATAGTCCATAGTCCATAATATAAAAAGTATAAAGAATATTTGTTTTAATTTCGCAGGAGCACTACAAAAAAAATGTTCCTCTGAAATAATGTATAAAGATATAGTAAAAGCCTCGAGTAACGATGCATTAATGACCAATAAACAAATTGAAAAAGATTTGTTACGTATTATGCCCGCCAATGCGTGTTTTAGCCACCTTCACAGCACAGGAATACCACGTTTAAGACGTGTTATGCGTGCTCTTGCCTGGTTGTATCCAGAAATTGGGTAATGACATTTTCATGAACTGATATTTCTATGTACCTTATTTAGTTATTGAATTGTTATCCATTTATTGTACAAAGATACTGCCAAGGTACAGGAACAATAGCAGCATCTCTTTTGTTGCTATTGGAAGAAGAAGATGCTTTTTGGATGATGGCTACAATAGTGGAAGATTTGTTGCCAGCATCTTATTATTCCTCAACATTATTAGGTAATATACTATAAGAATATAATAGTTTACAAGAAGTAGTTGATTTCAATTTATTCATTTAAAAAATATTTAACAGGTATCCAAGCTGATCAAAGAGTACTTCGTACATTAGTAGCTAATTATCTACCCGATATAGACTATGTTCTGGTTCAACATGACATAGAATTAAGCTTGATATCTTTGCATTGGTTTCTGACATTATTTGCATCCGTTGTACATATGAAAATATTGTTACGTATATGGGATATGTTTCTTTTTGATGGATCTATAGTTTTGTTTCAAATTACGCTTGGAATGTTAAAAATCAAAGGTATACTTTTACCATATGTCTTCACTATATATATATATATATATATATATATATATATATATATGTATATATTCGTTTTTTAAATAGTATTAATTTATATTTCATATCTTTTTAGAACATGAATTGAAACAGCTAGAAAACTCGGCACAAATATTTAACGCTCTTTCGGACATACCAGGAGATATCGATGACGTGGATCAGTTGTTTAATGTAAGTTTCCATTTTGCAATTCGTAAAACTTCTTTATGTAGATAAGGAACAAATTTTAAATTACTATGATCGAAAGTTGTTCTTTTTTCTTAGATATCTTTAGAAGTAAGTGGATCGTTGACAGATGTTTTAGTTGAAACACACAGACGTAAACATTTAGCCTATTTAATGACGGATCAAGGTGGTTTAGTGGGAAATCCTGATGCTGTACCCAATTTACCAAAGCAACACCTTAATAGGTACATTTCATAAACTTATTGCATTAAGAGCATTATAAATAATATGTATATATTTTATTTTTAATCGTGCATTATAAACCATTTGTATTTATTTGTAGGCGTCAAATGAAAAGAAATAAATCGATGTTACAAACATTTTTATTTGGAAGCTACGATACCGAAGATGATGCAAAATCGAAAAATATTCGTCAAACAGGCAAGTTGTAGGATGTTCAATGTCAAATTTTAAGGGATGTAACATTAGACGATATAAATATTTCAGAAATATTAGTCGACTTAAGAGAAGCTGTTTTACAAGTTGCTAGACATTTTATAAATGTCGATCCAAAATTGAGTAATATTGTGCTTATAGCAGACTATAGTATGGAAAGTCATGCAAAAGATCATGATAATTATGTTAACGTATCGCGTACCAGGAAAAGAAGAGCTAAAGCATTGTTAGGTATTTCATTAACATGTTCCTAAATTATAAAAATATTCTTAATTACATATAATACAATACTAAAATGCAACAAAATTCTCACTGTAATTATTATGGTCATACTATTATATTGCAGATTTCGAAAGACACGATGATGATGAATTAGGCTTTCGAAAAAATGATATAATTACGATTGTAAGCCAAAAGGATGAACACTGCTGGGTGGGAGAACTTAATGGATTAAGAGGATGGTTCCCAGCAAAATTTGTAGAACTATTAGATGAAAGGAGTAAACAGTACACATGTGCTGGAGATGATACAGTTAGTGAAGCTGTGACGGATCTCGTCAGAGGAACTCTATGCCCTGCTATAAAAGCAGTATTAGAGCATGGAATGCGTAGACCATCATTTTTAGGTGGTCCATGCCATCCATGGCTTTTTATTGAAGAAGCCTCGAACAGAGAAGTAGAAAAAGACTTCAATTCAGTTTATAGTAGATTAGTACTTTGTAAAACATACAGATTGGATGAAGACGGCAAAGTTCTTACACCAGAAGAGGTAATGTACTAATTACATCTGTTATATATCAAGTTTTATTTATATAATTTATATGTAAAGTAAATTATCTTAACCCTACTCTGTTTCAGTTGTTATATCGTTGCGTTCAATCGGTAAATTTAACGCATGACAATGCACATGCACAGATGGACGTAAAATTACGATCCCTTATTTGTTTAGGATTAAATGAGCAGGTGTTACATTTGTGGCTTGAAGTTTTATGTTCTTGCGTAGAAGTTGTACAGAAATGGTACTAAATATTGTACAGAGTGACAATTATTGACATTTATTGTATAATGGAAATATTTTACAAAATTTACGTGTCATTGATTTTGTAGGTACCAACCATGGAGTTTTATAAATAGTCCCGGCTGGGTACAGATTAAATGCGAATTAAGAATACTAAGTCAATTTGCATTTAATTTAAATCCCGACTGGGAATTACCACCCAAGAAAGAACAGTCGCAACCTCTGAAAGATGGTGTTCGTGATATGTTGGTCAAACATCATTTATTTAGTTGGGATCTTTAACGAGTGTTGTAAAAATTTCGAGTGACTTTTGTATCAAATCTCACCTATATTATACGCAATGATAGTAGATGATACATTGCGTAGTACAAATCAATTGCTTTTACGAATGTAGAATATACATTGCACACGTGCGTGCGTGTATGTGGGGGGTGGGGTGGGGGGGGGGGGGGATACGTATGCCTGTGTATCGTAAAAATATAATAATGTGTAACACTTCATTATCTCTAACTACTATCAGCGTAAAGTTTTGAAACTTTATTGTTCAACGGAAACAAAGATTGAGAAATTTCTATAATTAAATTTTTTCGACAACGTTATGTCGGCGTTATACCCCTGAAGAGATTAATAGTAAGTGAAAATGAAAATTGTATACATACGTATACACACACACGCGCGCGCGCGTGTGTGTGTGTGTGTAGACTGCGGTTAATTCTATAAAAAAAAAAAAAAAAGAACATCATTGAATTGATGAATGTATTATATGTATCATATTGTAGGTACTGTGATAAGTATTGTAGTTTGTACTTTAAAAGTTCATTGGTAATATTTATTATTATCATTGAATATTATTTATTCCACTTTTAGTTCAATAATGTGTATATATATATATATATATCTGGCTAAAATTTCTAATTTATATTTAAAAGAAATTGTAATGTAATGTGAAAAGTCACGCGCTGCTAGTTTTCTTTTACGTTTAAATATCACAGTGGAAAATCTTTACCCTTCAAAAGATTTGTAGTCGGAAATTTTCTATCCTTGCGGCAACATGGATCTGCCAAATTGTCATCGATAATTTTTATATTTAGTTGATCAGCTTTTTCATCGACCAAACGTGATGTTTTAATTAAAAAGCTATCCCACCGGAAAGGTACTTGTTTACGCACTTTTTTATATTTTTCAACAGTCAAAGGATCGATGTGTAAATCGTGTATGTCTAATTCATTTTCAGACAACTCTTTCCCAGTATCTATCTTACAATCACATTTACGTTTTTTGATATAAATAAAGTGTAAATCCATAACGTTCGTACCAGTGAAGCCAGTTTTAAATAAATCTAAGCCTTTTTTAAATCTCGAATATAAATTATACGTATCATTTTCTTTGAGAGCATTTTCAGGTAGCATACGTTCCACTTCCATTGTGCGAAGTATAAATGGAAGTACTTTGTCTGTAAAATCTTCATCTTCGTCACTTTTGCAATTGTTAGGTACAGGTTCTTTTTCTGCTACTTTGTTTTGTATCTTATTTTGTGTATTCACCTTTCTAGTTGTTAAAAACCCACTTAATTCTTGTGTTTTACAAATTTCTGTACGTTGCCGTTGCTGCAACTCACGTTCTTCTTCTTCTTCTTTCTTCTTCCTTATGGCTTCTTTCTTTTCCTCTTCTCGAACTATAACTGCAGAAGCTATGTATTTTACTCTTTCATATACATCATGAATCATTGGACCAATTGCAGGATAACCAAATGCACCTGCTGCATCAGTTGGACCATCCTGACCATCCGTTCCTGCACTCAACATTATTACTTCGTAGTTTGCAAATTGATAATAACTTTTAATTTTTGCCAACCAATCTAAGGAGAAATGTAGGGCTAGTTCTTGATTTCTGCCACCTTTTCCATTCCCTTTAACTACTACCGTTGGTTCTCCTCCTCCAATTAGTACTAATCCCTCTTCGCTTACATTGTCAATTTCATTATAAATTTCATCGACTTTAGCAGCTGACAAGGAAAGTATCGGAATATCTTTCACTTTTTCAAAAAATTCCTCTTTTTCTAATGTCTTGTCCATTGCAAGACATATCAAACTACATATATGAACATATGCTAAACTAACGTCATGTACATCACCAACAACATCAGACCTTAATATTATTGGAGTAAGTTTGTTGCGGTATGCTTCAAGAGAAGCTGCCTCGATTGCCACTGCATTATTTCCCAAAATAATATTAGTTACATGTTTGAATTGCTTTTTCCTTCGAGTCAGTAGATGTTTATCTTTAAATCTTTCCGTAGCTGTTAAAAGTTTCTTCGTATCGCCTTCAACGCGTTCAAATAGATTGTACTTTTTCAATATAGCTATTACCTCTCTTGGTCTTTTGTTACTGTACACTGTCGGACCGCTAGCAATTAGCTCTACAGGATCACCCACAATATCAGACAATATCAAGGTGATAATCGAAGCTGGATATGCCATTCGAGCTAAACCACCGCCTTTTACCATGGACAGTTTACTTCTCACTATGTTTAGTTCCTTGATATCAGCTCCCGCTGCTTGTAGCGCTTTGCACAGTAATAACTTGTCATCACGGTCGATCGATGGTCTTGGCATATAAAGCAACGCGGAACCACCACCAGATATTAATACAATTAAAGTATCATTTTCTGTTAAAGATTCTACCAAGTCTATAATTTCATGCGTTGTTTCTAGAGATCTGTCATCCGGATGATTATTTACAGCACCTTCGCAGTATTTTACTACGCTAGTTCCTATTTTAGGAAAATAGGACTTATCTTCAGATTCCCACATTGCATTCGTCGATGCAGAAGGAATGCTAACTATACCCTTCTTCAAATAATCACCGAGCATGTGCTCGAGAACTATTGCCATACCCATAACAGCCTTACCGAAACCAACCAAGTAAACATTTTGCTTCGTTTCAAAGCTTTCATCCTTGACATATAGCATTCCATCTTTAAATTTAACTTTATTCGATACAAGAGTTATGGGTGAAACTGCATGTATACCGGCAAAATACATATCTTTTAATACAGATTTGGAATGTTCCAAAGCTTTTTTATCCATAGACATTTTTCTACTTGTAAATTTTACAACAGTGTTCAATAGGTTAAATTGAAAAACAAGAAATTGATTACTGAAATAATATATCGTAAATACATACAACGTATATATTTAACACTTTTATTATTAGAAACAATTAAAACACTTGCCTGTACTGCGTGAATTTATGTAATATTCCGTTATAATACATTTTTATCTCGCAAACAATACTAAACGCATTGTTACGAAATAAGATTTACCAGTTACAAAGACTATCTCATGTTTTATGTAACAAATTCTTTTACATTTTTCTCTTTTCATATACTTATACTAGAATGGACCTTTTCAAGTTGACTTATGACTGACGATTTCAAGTTAAATATAGATAGATAGCTGAAAAAACATATACAACGAGTTCCTAAATTGATAGTCGGTTGTAATTGGCTAAAACGCGTAACAATGCGTTTATCTCTCGCATCTTTGATTGCGTTCATTCGGACTTTCTTGGCTGCCCATTCACTACCTCTCGACGGTGCGTACACCTAAATTGATATTAAAAGAATTCGAAGAAACACAGAATATGTACGTTTTATTTCGAAACTGCCCATATATAAAGATTCTTCGCGAAAAACATTACATTTATATATTAATATAGTATAGAATAGATATTTGTTTAGTAGAGTACATTGAAATCATTTGTTTGTTGTCAAAATTGAATTTGAATGAGAGATATTCTTCCGCGTATAGATTGTGGCTCTGAAAAGAGCCGTTTTGTTTGGAGATTCGAAGCTGTAGAAGTCATTTAACCGCCAAATCCGTAAAGGGTTCTTCCTTGACGCTTCAGAGCGTAGACCACGTCCATAGCAGTTACAGTTTTCCTCTTTGCATGCTCAGTGTACGTAACAGCATCACGAATTACGTTCTCGAGGAACACCTTCAGCACACCTCGAGTTTCTTCGTAAATCAAACCTGAGATTCGTTTTACACCACCACGTCTCGCCAAACGGCGAATAGCAGGTTTCGTGATACCTTGAATATTATCACGAAGTACCTTTCTGTGTCTCTTCGCTCCTCCTTTTCCCAATCCTTTTCCTCCTTTTCCGCGGCCAGTCATGATGCAAACAGTTTCTCACGTCTCAAGAATACAAACTTCGATCTGTTAAAACTCGTAAGGTACAGTGGTCTCCGCCTGGAGCGCGCGGTTATATAGAGGAGCATCGTCCAGTCTCTCCCCACTACGCGATGGTCGACCAATCGCAACGGATCACCGCCATAACCGTCGAACCCATCTGCCATCTGCTGCACATCTGTCACCACGACCAATCAGAGATAGCGTGCTCTTTGCCGATGCGCTTATAAGAACAGCGGCAGTTCTGGTTCGCGTCAGACCATTCTAATTTTCGGAGTAGATCGTGCTGAGGTGCTGTATACGTGCTGTTGCCATGGCTCGAACTAAACAAACTGCTCGCAAGTCCACCGGAGGGAAAGCACCCCGCAAACAACTCGCTACAAAAGCTGCCCGTAAAAGTGCTCCTGCGACTGGCGGTGTGAAGAAACCTCATCGTTACAGGCCAGGAACAGTCGCACTTCGTGAAATTCGTCGTTACCAGAAAAGCACCGAATTGTTGATCCGAAAGTTGCCATTTCAACGACTTGTCCGAGAAATAGCTCAAGATTTCAAAACCGATCTCCGTTTCCAGAGTTCTGCAGTGATGGCACTTCAAGAAGCGAGCGAAGCTTACTTGGTTGGTTTGTTTGAAGATACAAATTTGTGCGCTATACACGCAAAACGAGTCACTATAATGCCAAAAGATATTCAACTGGCTCGTCGTATTCGCGGAGAACGCGCTTAATTAACTTTCTCGGTTAATTCTCAAACGGCCCTTTTTAGGGCCACCAGATGAATAAAACAAAGGAACACTCTAATTCGCTAAATTTTACATTCAACTTCAAAGTTTTGTTTTATTTTCTTTTTCCATTCATTGTCGAGTCAAAGAAATTTATAGAGCGGAATTAATATATTTATAAAAGTTGTACCAGAAATTAGTAAAATTTGCAACAGAACACAGAGCGAAAACTTACATATCTTTTAATCTAATATTTAATTTTATTTTTATCTCTGTTGATATTAAATGGTTTGTGAAGTGAAATTTGACAAGTAAAACGGAAGTTAACGCATTGAATGTAAAATTTATACAGATAATTCTCTATATAAAGATCTATAAAACTATTTTATCGTTACATAAAGTTAGGGATAGAAAAGCATTCGCCGTACTTCTTCGTTAAAAAAGTAAATTGTATATATTTTTGACCGTGGCATAAGGGAACGATGTAAAAGTCCATCCTAGTAACGGTCTCTGTTAACATTTAGGGTCTGTCCAAACCTGTTACGCGCCAGATGGAACGCAGCTGCTTCTTTCACTTCAAGAGGGACATAAAAGGCCCACATTGTTAAACCGAGCAGAAATAATAAGCCCCACCAAACAACTTCCAAGAGAGTATAGTTTTATATCGTGAATAATAACTGAAATCATGAGTCTTAAGGCATTTTGAGCGTGTAACTAATACTAAGTATCAAAGTCAGTCATAATCATTACCACTTTTTAATTTGTGTAGTGTTTTAAAGCAGCAAGTGGTCAATTGTATTAGTATAAAATAATGAAAGAATGAAATTTGTGAAGCATAAACTGAAAATTTCCTCCATCGTAAATGATAATTTGTGGCCCTGAAAAGGGCCATTTGAGTATGGTGATGGTGGTAATAAGCGATGGTAACAATAGCAATTTATGTCTTCTTTTCAGTCTTTCTTGGCAAAAGTGCAGCTTGGATGTTGGGCAGGACACCTCCTTGGCTGATGGTAACTCCACTCAATAATTTATTCAATTCTTCGTCATTGCGAACTGCGAGCTGTACGTGTCGTGGAATAATCCGTAACTTTTTGTTATCTCGTGCTGCATTTCCAGTTAATTCCAATACTTCCGCAGCCAGATATTCCATAACTGCAGCCAGGTAAACTGGAGCGCCCGATCCAACTCGTTCGGCATAATTGCCTTTTCTTAAAAGTCTGTGAATACGGCTAACCGGAAATTGGAGTCCCGCTCTAAGAGAACGAGACTTCGCCTTTGCCCTTGATTTTGCACCTTTACCACGACCGGACATTTTATATAAACTTGTAGAATGTACCACGGGTATCCTCTTTACAGCGAGTCACGAACGAATGTGTGCCGAATACCGGCTCGAACCAGGGTTATATAGCTCCTGTGGCAGCAGAACCCAACCAATAGCTGACGAGTAGCATTCTCATTGGCTCTCTACAAGCAATTTTTTCATTCTCTTTTATAGTATTTTTATAAATGAATAATTTTCCAACGTAACGTTACTTAGCGTAACGTAAAATTTGATCCGAGTTTTAAATAGCTTTTGTGTAGTGATTATTACATTTTTTCTATCTATTAATATAAAATAAAATATTATTATAGTAATTTTTAATTATTTTATATGTTGCGCGTATAAAATCATAAATAAAATCGTAGCAGCAGTAGACTAATTATATATATGAAAGAACTTAGAGGCGTCGATGGCCTCAAGTTGAATTCTCATTGGTTCAGCGTAGCTACTCTTTTAGTATATATAAGCAACACGCAACCTGCGCAATTCATTTCATCGTTCGCTTTCAGAGGGACTAGAAGATATTCCGTTTTACCGAGAAAATGATAAGTGTTTTGATAGAGCAACGAATTGTTGTGAAGTTTTATATGAAACTTGGAAAAACCGCTACTGAAACTGATCTTTCATATAAAAGAAGTATATGGCAATGAATATCACGTGCGCGGGTTTTTGAGTGGTTTAAGCGTTTCCAAGATGGCCGAGAAGACGTTTAAGATGATATGTATACCTGGATCTTTGATTCGATCTGACCGTAGGTTAACTATTCGTGCGATTGTAGTCGTGAAACTGTAGGAATTTTACACAACAATTTTAACATACAAAAAGTGTGTGCGAAAACACGAATAATGAATTGACAAAGTACCAGTTACCAAATACACCAACACCAAATAAGCACATGTATTTTATTGTTGCAAAAAATAATCGGTCCTTTTCAGGACCAACGAATTTTAAATTACGCGTAGAACATTTACTCACATTTTAAATACTTGAATACTTAATATTACTAAATTATTATTCCCATTTCTCCATTCTCCAATCTTCTATCTATCTATACGAAAAGAATTTTGTGAAATTTAATAACAAATATTTTGATCCAATTCTGTAAAATAATATAATTGAATAAACCATATTTTTTAACGTCTTACATTACGATTTTGTAATGGAATATATATATATATGTATATATAACTAAAACTAAAACATATTGTATCTATGTATGCGATTAATAAAATATTTCCTTATGATCTTTTATACGGAACAAAAAGTAAACGAATAATCGAAAATGGTATAATTTTTCTTATCTTTTTTTATGATAAGAAATGTACACTAACATCGAATAAAATTAGAATAAACCTATATAAAGTAAAATATAGGTATATAAAGATTTCTCATCTTTGGAATCGAAATCTTCCTTCTACAAGGTAAAGATATCCAGTTTATTTTCCACTAAATCGTAATTAAGTGCGAACTGCCATGATTCCATAAAAAAATTCCCTAGCAAGTTTATTAATCACTAATGTTAGGTTTTTAAAACGCGTGTATACCAATAAGTTTCTGATACTACGCTACTTGTGTAAGATGGAAACGTTGTGATTACAGCTATAAAGTTAGGAGCGGGATTATTGCAAGTTATTCGTTTGCACGGTTGTTTATGCGAATTTTAGCCTCTTTGACAAATTGATCTTGTGATTAACTTGTGGAAATTTTATTATTAATCAGTGTTAGGATAACATATTTGCGGTAAACTATAATCATGTCTGATGAAAAGAAGGTAACGGTTTATAACCTAAAAATTCATATAATAATAAGCGATGATCGAAGAGAGTATCTTTTATCATAGGAAACTAAGACAGAATCGGAGCACATAAATTTAAAAGTGCTGGGGCAAGATAGTGCAGTGGTCCAATTTAAAATTAAAAAACACACACCACTCAGGAAATTAATGAACGCCTACTGTGATCGTGTGGTAAGTTTGTTATTTATTTATTATTACGGCCTGTTGGTAAATGATTTGAATTAATATCAGCCTCCGCAACAACAGAATATTATCGTGTTCTTTCGTACTAGTACGTTTTATCTTGTTTAAAGTTTGTTATACTTCTAATGTCAAGGTTAACATTGCATATCTGTATCAGGGCTTGGCGATAGCAGCTGTAAGGTTTAGATTCGACGGACAGCCTATAAATGAATTAGACACACCGACGACACTCGAAATGGAAGAGGGGGACACAATAGAGGTTTATCAGCAACAGACAGGAGGAGGATTTTGTTGAGATTTAACATTATCTTTCGATAGTTTAAAAATGGACTTGATAAAAAATTTTTGTTTCAGTGCTTACTTCCAAAAAAGAGATACGAATTATTCTCTATTTTTTCTGATACAACGGAATAATTAATTTCATAACGTACAGTGGGAAAGTTGTTTACACTTTTTATATACATCGATCTTAACACCTAGATGTAATCGAATCTACGTATTCATTTTATCTGAAAATGCAATTCTTTTTACATGCAATTTATATTGTTTAACATCGTAAAATAACTTAGAATTTTAATCATTTCTTGCACTGTATTAATACTTGATGCGTTTCATTATTCTCGTCGTTGTCTGTTTATAAGAATTGGAGAAACTCTCTCGATGTGCTATTCCCGTTTACAATAATTTGCCGCTATGTTATTGTTAGTGGTATACATTGCAAATAGAGACAAGACACGTTAGTTGTCTCTTCGGCATTTTGCACTATGTAGACGAAAAACATCTACATCGTACAGAACACATATTAATTCGCAAACGCAAGATTCTTTGTAAATGAACTTCAAGAAAAAAAAGAAAAACGAGTTTACGTAAAATCTCATTCTCCTGATAAATTTCATCTTTTTTAGGTATGTTTGTTTCTCGTAACAATGTACAGATAGGCAATGACAAAGAGCATTGTTAAAAGGATTATGTTAATATTTAATAGTGTAACTATTTCTAAAAATTCGTAAAGATTTTGTTTATTTTGTAATTCAATTTTAGTGTTAACATTACAGTTTAACTTTCCATAAAAATAATATTACTTTGTACATGAATAAAAAATAAATTGTGTCTTATCTTTTCTATAACAAACTGCTCATTTTTCGATCGTAACAAGTTTCCTTTGTGAAAAAAGCTTGAGAGGAGAAAGTTTGTCTTGATAATCTAAAAGTACGTAATAATTTGTATTCTCTCTGGTAAAAGCGATCACCAGGGAGTGTTCTAGTTGGGCGAAAAATGTTCCTATAAATTTTCTATCGAGTGTAGTAGGTCTATGGAGAGAAGCAAATACGAAAGAAGTTTCAACTAGTGAACGCGTGTAAAAGAACAAGTCTTGTTCGCATCGATCCCTTCGACCAGAGAGGTTACGACACATTCTTCCGTTTGTCAACTTGTCTTCGATCACTACGAACAAACAAACAAATTAGTAGTTTCAGTACAAGTAAAAGTGAGAGCTAATCTCCTTGGCGTAGTTCGTGCGGTTCACGACAGGGAGCGGAAGTTTGCGACGTCTGATCTAAATAATAACATACCAAAGAACATGGCGGTCAGTTGATGGAACGGTTTGCGTAAACAAAACGTTAGCTTACATCAATTTTGTAATTAATAGATACTTGTAAATACATGGTAATAATATAGTTATAACAAAGTGTGTAAATAAATAAATGTATATATAGGTGTACATATTTTCGATGTAAAAAAATACTCCAGTTATGTACCGATACAGTGTACATCTGCTGTAAAATTCAGAGGATCGACGATAACCTTTTTGTAAGAATTGGACAGTGCACTAAGAAAAGTTCCCGTTGGACATCAATTATAAGAAATGGCTGATTCTGACGAAGAAACTGATAAAGACATAATGTCTGGGATCAATATGACTGGTATTTTATTCGGGAACATCGATGACAATGGTCAACTCGAAGATGATATTCTGGATCCAGAGGCAAAACAACATTTGGCTTCGTTAAATCGACTTGGATTAGGTTCGTTTATTCGTGAAATGATGACGCATGAAGATATGAACGAAGAAAACGATGATGAATCTAATGACAGGGTCGAGGAAGAAAGCGATACGGTCGACAAAAGGGATATTAACTATGTCGTAAAGTCACCTAGCGCTCTTGATTTTTCGGATATAAATGAATTAGCTGACGAGGAAAAGGAGGAAGGCGGTAAGTATGATAAAAATAAACACAATTACCGTTATAAATTATACAACCAAGTTATAACGATGTGTTATGTTACATTATTTATTATTAAATTTTATTAACTCATTTTTAAGTATTTTGGTAATGGATAGGTAAGCAAGATATACTCGATGGTAAAAGTGAAAAAGAAAATGCCGATTACGACGCGGACGATGAAGAAGTCGTTAATAAATCTGATACGCAGTTAATGCCACCTCCTTCGATACCCGAGGAAAAAGAAACTCTTACCGCAGAGGAAGCGGAAGCTGCGCGGCAGCGTAAATTGGAAACTCCGCTTGCTTCCATGTTACCATCGAAATATGCCAATGTCGATGTTACCGAATTATTTCCTGACTTTCGCGCTAATAAAGTACTAAGATTTTCAAGACTATTTGGCCCGGGAAAGCCAAGTAGTCTTCCGCAGATATGGAGAGGTGTTAAAAAGAGACGTAAAAAGAAGCGACATCACGACGTTAGGGATTCCGATTCGGGTTCAGATCAGGAAGAGAAGAAGCCAAAGTTTAAAGTATGTCGATTTTTGTTATACGAGCCTTTCAATGGTACATTGAATTGCGCGTATTCGCGAGTTTGCGATATGTAAAAGTTAACAAATGTTTCTTTCGTTAAAGTAATCAAGGTAAGTTGCTCGAGAGGCACATTTACGTTCGTGTAACGTACATGTTAGTACTCGTCTGAGCGTTTTCATATAATTTGATGTATCGCTGAAATGGCCGAGCGACAAACACACTCGTTTGCGCTATATATATATATATAAGTAAACATCTTTTTTATATTAGGGCTGGGTTATGCAATACGGTCCAGATCCAAGTGCAGATATGTGTCGTTCCGATGATGAGAGTAAATTATTAATGCCCGTGGAAGATAAAGAACAAGTTGGTAAGACAGGGGAAACCGGAGAAAACGGGGACATGGGACCGAAAGTGGCAGACTGGCGGTTCGGACCCGCACAGCTCTGGTACGACATGCTTCAAGTTCCAGAAACCGGAGATGGTTTCAATTATGGATTTAAAATTATCGACAAGGTATTTCATTTACAATTATACAACAATTGTATACAATTTGAAAATGATAATTTTAATATCCCCTTTTTACTAGCTAGATGAAGTAAACGCTAAAGACAGTAGTAGAGATAATAGAGAAGCCAGAGATACTAGCGAGGAATTTTCTGATGATGCATTTTTAATGGTATCGCAATTGCATTGGGAAGATGACGTTATATGGAACGGTGATGACATAAAGCACAAGGTATACAATGTTTCGATATGAAGTACAAGATAGAAATATTTATATAGGATTACACACACACAAATTAGAATGTAAATACTTTAAAAGGTGTTACAGAAACTAAATAGTAAAAATAACGCGGCTGGCTGGGTACCATCTAGCGGGAATAGAACCGCTCAGGCATTCAGTCAACCAGGCAAAGGTGCTGTACCGGTCGCATCGAACGTTCGGTTGGCTACTTCGCAAATTACAACTCCGTTACATATGCAGTCTCAGAAAAATAAGATGTAAGGGAAATGACTAATAACTTTCTACTATATTATATCGCTATACTAACTAATCATTATACAGCGGGGTATAAGACCAGATACAATTTGTATAAATAATTGATCTAGAATTTCCGTTTTTGTTACTGTTCTCGCTAGGAACATGAGCAAAGGTAATCAACAACAAAATCGAGAAGAAAATTATGACGACACTTGGTATTCAATTTTTCCCGTTGAAAACGAAGAGTTGGTGTACGGCCTTTGGGAAGAGGAAGTAATTTGGGATCCTGAGAATATGAAAAAAATTCCGAAGCCTAAAATTCTTACGTTAGATCCCAATGATGAAAATATTGTTCTTGGCATTCCCGATGACATAGATCCAGCATTGGTCCCTAAAGATAATCCCCAACCGAAAGTAAAAATACCTCATCCGCACGTTAAGAAGAGTAAACTGTTATTAGGGAAAGCTGGAGTAATTAACGTGCTGGAGGAAGACACACCACCACCACCGCCAAAATCACCGGACAGAGATCCATTTAATATTTCGAATGATACGTAAGTTAATTATCGGACGATATAAAATGAATTTTAACTTCTACAAAATGAAAGATCGATCATTTTCGTTATTGTATAGATATTACATGCCGCGGTCGTCGGAAACAACGTTACGATTAAAAGTTGGAGGTGGAAATTTGATACAGCATAGTACACCAGTGGTAGAACTACGTGTTCCATTTGTTCAAACTCATATGGGACCGTTACGACTTAGAAATTTCCATAGACCGCCCTTAAGAAGATTCAGTCATGGACCACTTGCTCATCCTGGACCGCACTCTGTTCTGCCATTAATAAAGCACATAAAAAAGAAAGCCAAAGTATGTATCATTTTTGTGCGTCTAAAGTTTTTATCCATTGTTATTGAACATTTTGAATACCCCGCTCTTTTGAGCAAAAGAGTTGAATGGGAGTAAAAAGTAAGCGTCATGTTTCCACATTAGCAAAGAGAGCAGGAACGAATTGCATCTGGTGGAGGTGACGTCTTCTTCATGAGAACTCCGGAAGATTTAACCGGGAAGGATGGTGAATTAGTGCTTATTGAATTTTCTGAAGAACATCCTCCTTTGATGAATCAAGTCGGTATGTGTTCCAAGGTGAAAAATTATTACAAAAGAAAGGCAGGAAAAGATCAAGGGCCACAAAAGTACAAGTATGGTGAAACTGCGTATGCGCACACTAGTCCATTCCTTGGCATTCTTACACCTGGCCAAAGTATACAAGCAGTTGAGAACAATATGTACAGAGCTCCAATCTATGAACACAAAATTCCTGAGACTGACTTTTTAGTTATCAGGACAAGGTATCGTAATGGCATTGTTTAATTCGTATGCATTGTACGAATAAGTTTTCTGTCGATAGTAACGAAAACAGCTATTGTTTACCGTGATTTAAATAGTATAACAAACGTTTTAACATATGTTTCAACATATATATATATATATATATATACTCATTCCACGATAATAGCTAACGTACAAGTTAATAGATTTCACGTATATTAAATATTTTTATAGAAGACTAATTAATTAAAAATAATTTTTGTTCTTCGTACAGGCAGCAATACTATATCAGAGAAGTGGATGCTTTATTCGTTGCTGGTCAGGAATGTCCATTGTACGAAGTACCGGGACCTAATTCAAAGAGAGCCAACAATTTTGTGAGAGATTTTTTGCAAGTGTTTATATACAGATTATTTTGGAAATCTCGCGATACGCCTCGTCGTATTAAAATGGATGATATTAAAAAAGCATTCCCTTCGCATAGTGAAAGTAGCATTAGGAAACGTTTGAAACTGTGCGCTGATTTTAAAAGAACAGGTATTTGTATATGTACATACCGGTATACAACAAACGACATATAATGAATATGAATATTTTTTTATATCAGGCATGGATTCAAATTGGTGGGTTATAAAACCTGACTTTAGGTTACCAACCGAAGAAGAAATTCGAGCAATGGTATCCCCAGAACAATGTTGCGCTTACTTTAGCATGATCGCTGCTGAGCAAAGACTAAAAGATGCTGGTTATGGCGAAAAGTTTCTATTTACTCCACAAGATGACGATGACGAGGAGATGCAATTAAAAATGGATGACGAAGTTAAAGTTGCGCCTTGGAATACGACAAGAGCGTATATACAAGCTATGAAAGGCAAATGTTTGTTACAACTGGCAGGGCCAGCTGATCCCACAGGTTGCGGTGAAGGATTTTCGTATGTTCGAGTACCAAACAAACCTACCATCAGTAAAGTATGTAACGTTGTAAACCAATTGTTTACCGGATAATGTCCTATCCATCAATTTTATTATTCAATGAATAAATAATTAAATAATTGTATTATTTATGATGTCGATTAGGAAGAACAAGAAGCTCAACCAAAGAGAACTGTAACTGGAACCGACGCTGATTTGAGGAGATTGTCGTTAAATAATGCGAAAGCGTTACTTCGAAAGTTTGGTGTGCCTGAAGAAGAGATTAAAAAATTATCACGGTGGGAGGTAATCGATGTGGTTAGAACGTTATCAACTGAAAAAGCTAAAGCTGGAGAGGAGGGTATGACCAAGTTCTCGCGAGGAAATCGATTCTCTATCGCTGAACACCAGGAACGTTACAAAGAAGAATGTCAAAGAATTTTCGATCTACAAAACCGTGTTCTATCCTCTAACGAAGTTTTGAGTACAGACGAAGGTGAGAGTTCCGAAGAGGACAGTTCGGATATAGAAGAGATGGGTAAAAATATAGAAAACATGCTTTCCAATAAGAAAACAAGTACTCAGCTGTCACTTGAACGAGAGGAACAACAACGGCACGAATTACGGAAAATGTTGATGGGCGAGGTCCAAGAACAAGATAAGAAAACAAAGGAGAAAAAGAAAGATGACGAGGAGGATAGTCCTGTGAATAATTTTAACTCGCAACAAGGCCGAGTCCTCAAGATCTATCGAACGTTCAGAAACCCGGAGGGCAAAGAGTATACGAGGGTAGAATTAGTGAGAAAACCAGCGGTGATAGATACTTATATAAAGATTCGAAATTCCAAGGACGAAACATTTATCAAACAATTCGCAACATTGGACGAGGCGCAGAAAGAAGAGATGAAAAGGGAGAAGAGACGAATTCAAGAACAATTACGTAGAATTAAACGTAATCAAGAAAGAGAACGTATGCTCGGCGGTCCGATGTCTGGGAACAACGCGTCGTCGAGTAACATATTTGACCGTAGTAGCACCAATACCCCAACCACAACGACCTCGAATAGTATCCTTCCGTTTTGTAATTCCTATCAGTCTATTTCCCCTGCTTCTAAACATCCTAAACCCGAAATTTCCCCCTCTAAACGTAAAAAACCTAAACTTAAACCAGATCTTAAACTGAAATGCGGTGCTTGCGGTAACGTGGGCCACATGCGCACGAACAAAGCTTGTCCTTTGTATCAAAATAGTATAACCACAACGCCGGTGAATGTTGCGATGACCGAGGAACAAGAAGAAGAAATCGAGAAACAACTTAATACGGATGACCAAGATCTTGTTAACGTGGATGGGACTAAAGTGAAGTTGTCCTCCAAATTAATTAAGGTGACTTATTTCGTTGTTCTAAACAAAAATTGAACTAACTCTTTAATTATACTTAATTTGTTAAATTTATACTCGTAGCATGCCGAAGAAATGAAGAGACGTACGTTACTGTTAAAAGTGCCTAAGGAGGCAGTAAGCTCCAAAAAACGGCGAAGAGCTACCGGCGATGATCACTGTGATTATCTTAAACGGCAACAGAGACCCGCCAACAGACGAAGGACAGATCCAGTTGTTGTTATGTCTACGATATTGGAAAGTATACTTAACGAAATGCGGGATCTACCTGACGTTCAGCCCTTTTTATTCCCTGTTAACGCTAAAGTATGTAATAATATAAAAATTATTTACAGACGAAGAACTATATATTAACTATACGATTTACAATCTCTTCACCAGGCGGTCCCTGATTATCATAAAATTATACAAAGACCTATGGATTTACAAACTATACGCGAAAACTTGAGATTGAAAAAATATCAAAGTCGAGAGGAATTTTTGGCCGACGTTAATCAAATCGTAGAAAATTCAACACTGTATAACGGGCCAAAAAGTTCGTTAACAGTGGCGGCTAAACGTATGCTGGAAACTTGTGTAGAAAGACTTGGAGAAAAGGAAGATCGTCTGATGAGACTAGAAAAAGCAATTAACCCTCTATTGGATGATAACGATCAAGTTGCTCTTACTTACATTTTAGATAACGTGGTGAATAATAAATTGAAGTCTATGACAGAAGCGTGGCCGTTTTTGAAACCGGTCAATAAAAAATTAATAAAAGATTATTATAATGTTATTAAAAGACCGATGGATTTGGAGACTATATCTAAAAAAGTATCTGGTAAGTTTTAAATATTATAGTTAGCTTATTAACGATACCAGACATTTTCAATTGTTAATATTGATTGTTTTTAGCACACAAGTATCATAATCGTCACGAATTCGTTAGAGATATCGAGCAAATTTTAGAAAATTGCACATTATACAATGGAAAGGAATCTCCATTTACACAACAAGCAGAATTGCTGGTTAAGGTTTGCAAGGAGACGTTAGACGAGGTAATCTTGAACGTTTTTATGCTCTAGCTATATAACTTGTACGTATATAATCGAGCGTTGCATTTCAGTACGATGAACATCTAACGCAGTTAGAGAATAGCATATTTTTGGTACAAAAACGAGCAATGGAGCAGGTAGACATCGATCCTTCATGGCTCGGACCAGACGAAGAGAATTACACTATCGTAGAACCAGAATTTAGAGGGGTTACTAGTTCATTTAGATTTTTATTGCTCTTATTTGTAAGAAACCTTACAGATTTTATGGCATTTTTTTCTTTTCTTCGTAGAGCCAAACGAGTTCACCAGAAAATCCATTCGGCAAATCGCATATGGACGATTTTGATTTTGTAGACGTTGAAGGGGATTTAGAAGGTGATGGTAGTAGAAGTGCGAATTCAAAGAAGAAAGATGTTCTTGAGGAAGGTAAAGAAAATTTTATGAAACTGCTGTTTCGGTGGTACTTTGTTTTATTCCGATAAAACGAATACAATTCTAACATGTTTCGTTTAGATCTACAATTCTCCAGCGAAGATGAATTCGATGAGGTCCCATTTGGTACGGACGAACAGTCTGAAAACGCTGAGGTGGACACGCTCGAGTTAAACGAAGTTAGAGAAGGTACAGAAGGTGCGGTAGTTTTGGCGGATGACGATAGTCAACAAGCGGCAGAGGCAATGGTTCAGTTGGGCAATGTCGGTTTCTATATGGCGGAACAACAATTGCTTCAACAAGGTTTGTAACTGTGGAGCGAAATACATACATTCGTTCAAAAAGTGAGAGTTATTAATAAGAGAGTATTTTTTTACATTGCAGATGAAAGTATGGATGTTGATCCAAATTATGACCCTTCAGACTTTTTATTAGCTGGCTTACCAGCAAGGGATGAGAAGAATGAAAATAAGATACAGGACGATTTAGCTGTCTCCGAGAGTGACGATGACGCGGAAAATAACGCAAAACAGAAACAAAAAACACCACAACAATTACCGCAACCGGAGGAGGACGTTGGCGGCGATTTATGGTTCTAAAGGGAAATTTTGTTATTTTTTAGCAATAATATCATTTTATATTAGTTTATCTCTCTCTCTCTCTCTCTCTCTCTCTCTCTCTTTCTCTCTCTCTCCGAAATCAAAAGATTTATGTATACTAAAAAATGTAAATGTAACAAAGAACAAAATATTTATTTCTTAGGGGAATAATTGAATTTCAATATTTGACATTATACGCAAAATATATAATATCGTGTAAGAACAATAATCTTGTAAAAAGTGGAACAAATACTTGGATTTCTTTAATGCATATCTACGTATATGCATAGGGTAAAGATGTGTATAAAATTTGTCAAGAAAGAACGGTCGATTTAAAAAGCTGCAAATTCAGTTGCATTTGTGTAGTATATATTTCTAACCAAAATTGCGTTCATGTTTTTTTAGTTAACAATGATTACCGATAAAGAACTGCGGGTGAAAATGGATCATATACAACAAATGTGTCCTCCAAGTGTGTCCTCGCGCTCGCAACGAGAGCAAGACAAAATGCTTAAAACTATAATTAATATAACAAAAAATGCGACACCGGAGCAAGTGATAGTTTACAAACCAGATGCTATTATTGGATGTACTCTTAAATTACTTCTTTATTACAATGAAGCTTTATCTCAAGCCGATAACATGTGCGAATGGAAACGACGTAGGAAACGACGACTCGCAAAGGAGTGTTACCGTAGCTTATTAGAAATATATGTCCCTGAAAAGTCTAAAGAGATTCTAAAAGCTGTACTTGACATAATTTATGAAGTTAAGCTTTGGGAGTTTCAAACGTTCTGTTTCGAGATCATGTATATCCTACTGGAACACGGTGTTAGCGGATCGTTAATTATCCATACTATATGGGACAAGATAGAAGAACCGCATATACATGTAAACGACGCAAGAGGGATAATAAGAATATTATATAAATTGTTAGATGTTTACGACTGGCCAGATACTTATGAGACAGTGTTAGTTATCGAGAGGATTTTAAATCTTTTTTACATCTCTATAACTAGTACGCAAACAATCGCTGATTTTGTACCATATGCGATGCTAAAAAAAGGTTTGGAAGTCTGCATTATTAACTTAGTAAAACATGTATATAACGATCACCTTCTCCTCATTATCCAGTACATGTGTTCATGGGCTGTCGAACAAGGAATGACGGATGGAACTATTCTAGAATTTGGTAGTACGCTCGAGTACGCAGCTTTCATGCATAAGGTAACGCTGTACGAGAAAACTTTAACGCCGAAGGTGTTTCCATTGTTAATGGAAATGATAGCATCGTCGAGTAAGATAATCAGTTTACTGGGTAACAGAGTTATACAATACTTGCTGGATAGAAAGGATAATAAGATGAATTTCGATACTCCGAAAATATTTTTTCAAGATACTCAATTTGGCCTGAAAATAGGTCCTTGTTTTAAAGAGGATAAATTGTTTTGCAAGTTACACAGAGAAATATTGCACGACAGCCTCCTGAAAAGTATCATAAATCATTCCTCGTCGCGTATGAATCTAGAGGCAACTTATTGCACAATTTGCCTGATCGCCGTGGAAGTTCCCTGTGGATTCACGGCAGCAGCTCTGGTCTGTTTTTTAATGAACCTACAGGATATAACTTTGAAACAAGGCAAACAAGGCCAAGCCGAAATATCTTATCATCTACACGCGACAGTGATAGCAATCATGTCTCTCCTATGCTGGATTCATAAAGCTAAAGTGTTTTACGATTATGTGAATAAAGTGATGTTGGAACGGGCGCAATGGGCTCCCCATTTAAACCCCCCTATTCAGTCTCAATACAATTTCGCGGCGCACCATATATTGTGGCACAAACCGGGCCTCTTTTTCGTAGACTGGGAAGCTCGTTACGGTTTATGGAAATGTTTCCGTTTACAAGACACCGAAGAGGATATGCAAGAACTTTGAATATTTTTTACTTTCCCTTCAATCCAATATGGGTATACTTTCATTTTGAAACAAATCGTCTTATCAAATTTCACGCGTAAGATACAAATTGGAAGTCGAGTCGACGGAAGTCAACAGAGAGAAAAAAGAAAAAAACAAAAAAACCCACAATATATGTGTGTGTGTGTGTGTGTGTGCGCGCGCGCGCGCGCGCGTGTACATATATATATATATATATATGTACGATAGCTGAAACCACTCGTTAATATTTACAATTGTTTATAACGATAAATTTACGTACACACACGAGTAATTACCAAAATGGCTGTACTTCGATATTTATAATTTATTACGCATTTAAACAAATACCAGCAAAACTTTACATCGGTGTCCCATTACGTTAATACATCTTGCATAGTTTGCACTTCTCGAGCATAAAACGACGAAATTTATTTATCCCTAAAACTCGCCTCGCAACAATTTACGTATACAATACACGTTACACAATTACATACATGTTTGTTCCTCCATCTTACAACGGCTCTAAACACTTTCCGATTCATGAAACATTTATTTGACAAACTGCGAATTGTTCATTTAAATTAGACATGTGAACAGTTTCGAGATTGATGAAACATCTTTTTGTTATTATCCAAGAAGCCTGAAAAAGTGTTGACAATGAAGTTGAATTGACTTTTTTAAATGCAATTCACATTGCAACTATCAAAGTCGTATTGTTTACATAACGAACTTCGGCTTTAGTGGATTATTTTCGTCGGACAATTCAAATTGCGTTTTAATAAAGGTTAACTTTTCAAATAAATTACAATGTTTATCGTTCCTTTATATTTTGTTAGCGTATCTATTTTTTGCTATTTTGTTTTCGAGACGGATTATTTGTTGCCTCTTAAACTTGTGCATAAATTTTAATTAAAATTATATGCACAAACGATGAATGTAATCTCCTCGAAATAATTCATTTATTCTGCTTGTGCTCATTTTTCAGTTACTCGAATATTTAACAAAAAAATAATGTCTGGAGAACAGTTTTCACTGGTTTGGAATAGTTTCCCAAGAAATTTGTCATCCGGATTGTATACTTTACTAACCGATGAACAGTTAGTCGACGTAACATTAGCTGCAGAGGGTCAGATATTACGTGCGCATAAGTTAATATTGTCAGTTTGTAGTACATACTTCAGGGAATTGTTCAAAGTATATCTTTAATATTTTTAATATACTTATAGTTTATTGTTATTCCGTGACACTAAATTCAGTGTAACGATACAGGGAAATTCTTGTAAACATCCAATCGTGATTCTGAAAGATGTCAATTATCGGGACTTGTCGGCTATGTTACACTTTATGTATCAAGGAGAAGTTAACATTAAACAAGAAGATATCGCTAGCTTCCTAAAGGTAGCGGAGACATTGCAAATAAAAGGATTAACCACAGAAACCGAGGAGGTACGTTCGATCGGATGTAACATTTTATTGTTGTATAATAAAACCAACGTGTCGTTTACTTGTAGAGATTTGAACAAACTTTGACAAAGAGCGCGCAAAACTTGGATCAAATACTTAGCGCAGAGAAATGCAGTATTAATTCCGTCCCATCGGATGGAAATGCTTCCGCTTTCGAGGAACGAAAGCAGTTTGTACAGAAGGATCAACGATGCCAGAAACAAGATACTTTGTCGAACGACGAATCGTATAATAACGAATTAGTAGAGAAGAATGCAGCTAGTATCAACGAAACTTTTGCGAATATAGAGGCACAATGCGACGAGGAGGGGCCATTGAATTGTACGGCTGAGATAAATCATGCGGAATCGCAGAAGCACGAACCGTTGGATTATACTTTGGATCTAGACATGGAAACAGGATTTAAGGCATATTTGCCAAGAAAGTCAGTTTATAAGCCCGAAGAGAATTTGCAAACAAAAGGTATTATCGCTGTACATTTTACAAGTGTAACTATTAAAAGAAATTATATAATTAGTAGGCCGATGAGTATAAAGACATCGTTCGGAGGTGAAAAGTATTATATTCGCCGAATGAATAAGTACTGTAGAAACAAGACGATTAAAAATTAGCGGAGAGACTCTACGCAATTACCAGCTAGCCGTTTAATCGAGATGAAAAAGATTTGACACACTCAACTATTTTTCAACGATGGATGTGCAGTTGTACAAAGTTTTTAATATACTTGGCGTAAACTTATCTTACGATGGAACCAATTTTATGTCTGCATGCTTAGCTATTGGGTGTTTCAAATCTAAATTTTATATTTAGATTTAAATATAATGTTGAATCGCGATTCAATAATTTACAATTGTGAACGTTTAAATGAGAAATATTATTACTTGCAGATCGTGCACCGGATATGCAGTTAGTTCCCTACAATCGGAATGCACAAACCCAATCATTTGGTAAGCGTCATCTGATTCTCGTTATTTCGTTTTAACCCTTAGTTTGATTCGTTTGAACTATGATTTTTATGATTTTCTGTATACACGTATGTACACTTGTATACGCTCGATCGGATATTCCCAACATAGTTTGTTCATCTTTATTTATAGTTAACTTTAAATAATTGCAGCTGTCGTTAGCATTTTATTTATGTCCATTTATTAGGTTTAAGTAACATGACTGGTTTTGAAAGTGAATTTACGTACGAAACCGGTTGTCATAGTAAAGGTCGACGAACTGTTAAAGGTATATCCAACAATAGTTTACCATTGGAGACAACGTTGCGCGTTGTATCCGAACTGGGGCCAACTTTACGTATGGAAAGCGGCAAGGTTATTCGAATGTATTCGTGTCCATGGTGTCTTCGTCATTTCACTCGTAAGGAGAATCTCAAACTACATGTCCGGTACATTCACGGGCCGCTTGAAAGTCTAACGTGTAAACTTTGTGGTAATAAATATAAGAACAGTAACAGTCTACGTGTACATTCGTATCTCTATCATAATGCTAAACGCGACAAACCTAGCAAGCCATTAGTGGACGGTGGTGCATGAAATTGAGAAAGAAAGGAACAGTTAACGTTCAAATTTTTAATGTACATTTTATTACGTTGTATCGAAGGTATAGTAGTGTATAAAATGATTGCGTAGCGATATACGATATTATTGGCACGATGTTATTTGTGGTCAGCAAGTCTGTACTTTTGTTCGAGATTAACCAGAAAATTTATATATTTATATACATATATATAGTAGACTATTGAAAAAATTTCATAAACTCGGGATAACGATATCCTCTTAACCGATTAGAGAAGCTTAAAATTTAAAAACGATTACATATTTTATATAAAACGGACTACTTTTTAAAAGGAACCAATTGTAAATACATACATGTATATTAATATAACATTTTGTAAATATATATATGTGGATTTTTAATCAAATAAAATATTGATATTTGTGTATTCTTCTTGCAAGTTTAACTTGCTGAAGCGTTATTACCAAAAAAAGGTTTACACTTTATTATCGCTAATGTAATGGATTCATTCGATCCAAGTCGACTACCTTCGAATGATTAATTTTAAATAATTCTCATTCGGTAATAACGTTCAGTGGTAACGTGTACGAGTAGGTACGAGTGGTAAAGGTCGGTTTAAGGTCACCTTAACGGTTTTATTTACAGACGACCACACAGTTTAAAATAACGATACTAAAGATTTTGTTGCATCGTCGATTTCATCGTCAAAGCTCTCTACGTAGGCATATATGTAGGAATTGCTTATATAAGAATGGTGCGTAAAAACTGGAACTTGTTAAAGATAAATTGTAACATCTTTGCATTTTTCTGACGGTGAAATACGCGTGATATATTTATATGACGAATTGTGAAAAAATTAGTTGGCATATGAAATACAGACACTGTCCAGAAACATGCAAAGTAGAAGAATGTACTATATCCCGAGACGAATGCGAGAGTTTGTAAGGGACCCCAACATTCTTTAAAAATATATTAAAATCACCAACCGCTGGTCTCCAATCGCGACAAGCTCCATCCACCAGACGTAGAGAATAAAATGATTAAACGTTCGTTACACATGCACGCAAGAACGATCCACCACCTCTCGTTATCGCTCGACGATGGAATTGAATCGCGATCCCTCAGCCTGGACCAAAGGCCGTAAGATCCGTTGATTATCTCGGCCGACCGCCTATAATTAAACATCACCGCGATTGGATAAATCGTGTTGGATGCGAGGAGAGTCGACGAGGATCGTTAGCCGAGACAGTTCGCTTCGATGTAGCGTACAGCGATATCATCGAACTGCTTGCTCTGTCTGGCCGGGCTTTTGCAACGAGGTCGAGGGTCAAGTCTTCGGGATATAATCGAGTCAGCAGCACCGTGGATTTCGCGAGCACGCGATCGTTTATTAGAAAATTGCGGATCGTCGATCAGATCATGGCCGGGTTCAACCTCGTCGACATCCTCGGTATTTCGTTGCTGTTGCACTTTGCGTTCAGCCTGCTCTTGCTGATCGTCTTGGTGCCGTTCCTGCTAATCGTTTATCCGGGTAATTATCCCAGTTCTATCTAATATCGTACTTTGGATAGAAAGTATTTATTTATTTTGTATTGATTCGGTTTTCAAGTACTGACGTGGTCAAGGAAGGGATGGATACGTTTCGTTAAATGGAAATACCCGAACGTGGTCGTCGTGGAAGAGAACAGCATTCGGACGATCCTGGACCAGTTCCGAAATCACGTAAGCACGTAACAACGAGCTAATTTCGCTCGGCGACGCTTGAAATGTTTACTAAAACTTTTCTTCTTTCAGGGAATTTACACTCTGCTGATTCAAGGCCGTTCGATCGCGGAAAGTATTCGCGGCCACTTGATACATTTGACTTCGTCCAGAAGATTTCTTCGCGCAGGCTTATCTACGAGATGGGGCCTTTACGTGTGGAAGGATCTTGATTATTTCTCCGTGGATAATCATTTGTTGAATTCATCGTGTTCGTTTAGAGGCCGAGCTCTTACAGAGTCCAACATTCAGGTCGGTTTTTGGTAAATGGAAATTCATCGCGAATCTCCCTCCGTATTCCGTATTGTTTCACGTAGAAGATCTTCGGTAGATTCGTGCATTTTAGGATTACGTCAGCGATCTGACGTCAAAATTCTTACCACCGGAACAACCACCCTGGCAGGTACACGTGATAAACTGTTTCCTTCGCGGAGAGGAGTACCAAGTCTGTCTGGTGAGGGTCCATCATCTGCTTCTTCGGCAGGAGCACCTCGCGTTGGCCGACTTCCTCCCGTTGAGATACTCCACGGATAGCTGGACGTGTCAGGAAGTGGATTCTTCTTTTACCAATCTCTACTCCGAGCCGTCCGCGCTCCCGAAGCTTTACCAAAAGCTCACGGAGAGTTTCAGCAATTATTGGAACGAATTTCTCTATAACAACGACCCGAACGAAAGGCCGGAGATTCTGAAGAAGCAGATCGGTATTTTTCAATGCTTGAAAATCGGGGCGATCGTGCTGGTTTCTTCGGCGAAGGAAATGACAAGGTACAATAGTAGTCGACTGAAAGTCTGAAAAGCTTACGATTCCTGTAACTGCTCCAACTTTCAACTTCAGGCAGTACAGAAAAGGAGAGGGGCCGAGATTCCTGGATACTTTTGCCATCTTCCAACGTGAAGCCAGCAAAAGAAACTTTGGCCGTACCGTGGTTGTACGTGCTTTCCTCAAATCCTTGAATCCTCTGCAACTATTCGATATCACGATTCACTGGTGCTGGTACCTGGTAGTCACGCTCAGTCTAAAAACGCCGATATTACTCCTTCGAGAGTTACGAGCCTTAAAGTCTCGTCACAAACACCGTTACCCGGACACTTTGATCTCCATGCTATGGTGTTACGTTCCTTTGGTATTCCGGGCCACCGTGGAGATGGTCTCCATCACGTGGATCGCGATAAAAGCGCCCAAAACGATCTTCGAGGAGTTGTTTTTGAAACATCCGCAGGCGAATCGGCTTCAAACCACGTCTCCGTGCGGTCGAAAGGTAGTCGCTTGGTCGGAGGAAGTCCAGCTGGATGTTCTCCGGAAGATCTCCAGCATGACAGGCGCGACAGAGACCGAGATTTTATTGGCCGTTACCGTGGACGCTCTCAAAGAGTATTTTCGACAGTCTGGCGTTAGAATACCAGATAACGTGCTCGCTACCGGTAAATTCGTTAGACAGAGGGCGATATTTGTGCAGAATCATGAAACCAGGGGCATTTTGTGTCTCGCACTGCCCACCAAAACTCCGTTGTTCGAAGACGATCTGGTTGAAATCTTGCAGGTTTGTTATAGACTGTCTGATCTGTATCGCTATTAATTGCTATTAATTTCCAACATTATCGGTATCACGCATCGTTTTTTAGGTCATCCAGAAGAACGTGCGAGACGCAAGATCGAAGCAAAGCGCGATATACGCTATTACAGCCGCTGAAGCTTCCTGCGGATTGATTTCTTCTTGTTTACCCTCGTTGCTGCTCAAGGTGATGCTAAATCAGCTAACGAGAAGGTATTCCCTCTCGTTGACGCACGTCGACGGAGATCTGCCCGTCGAAGGTGTCGACGCGGTCATGTATTGGAGACCGCCTCAAGGCAACTGCAGTAAGCAGTTTCTTTTCGAGATCTTGCGACTATTGACTATGTATATGTATATGTATATATATATATATATATATTCCATAGTGCCATTCATGCCTCGTTTTTCGTTTGTCGTTTTTCTAGATATGTCGATAACTTTATACAGGTATGGAAGTGGAGTTCGACTAGGTGTGATGGGCGACGCATTGATTGGCCCCGAGCACGCCATTATCACCAAGACTTTTCCGAAAAGCGTCGAGAGCCTCGCGAACGTGGTCGGTGTACCGAAAGTTTTCAGCAGAAATTCCTCACCCAGTCGAATCAGTCCGAGCCCTTCGACGGGACATTGAGACACGGTTCAGTTTGTATTAAAAACTAATTAATACCGCGTTTTTATTTCGCATTCCCGACATTATCATCTTCGACGATATCAATTATTTTTCAGATTATTTTCGTCCGCCTTCCGAGAAAATCAAGACAGGAAACAGGTTTCGAGCGGACGTTTCAAAGCTATTCGATAATGATAATTTCCAACTTTTCAAAGCAAACAAAAAGCAAGAAATGAAAAACAATTAGAACGGTATAATATATGTGTTTTCTATTTTTGTATAAATTTTATATTCGTCTCCGTCCTTTTTATTATTCATTTTCTCGAGTTCTAAGTTTAGCGTAAAATAACGTTTCTTGCGGGACAAAACATACACACCACGAATCATGGAGTAATACATTCTGTGTATATATATTTATATAAATATACACGTTTGTATCTATTTATACATACACTTTTAACAATCTATCCTTTGTAATAATACACATTCGCGGTAATACACACTGATTAGTATATTTTATTTTACCTCGTGTTTGCGACAATTTTTATTGGCATCGAGTCGATTCCGAGATAGTTACTCGGTACACTTGGAAGCATATCATCGTTCGAGAATTTACAGTTTTCGATCGATGGAAACTTTTATATAAAAAAGATTTCGTTGATTAAATATTTCCAAAAGCTGTAAAGTAGCTTCAAAAATTGAATAAGTTTCTCGGATTTTTTAATTTTTTATTTACTTTTACGTTATATATGTATATATATATATATATATATTCGTATATTATATAATATATAATAGTAACATTGCACTTTGAAAAATTTCGTTAATATTGTTAAGCGCCAAGTACTTAGTTATTTATACTGTATATAATAATATACAACTATAGAATACACCCGTTAATTTCAGAAGTTTTGTAACATTTTACGATCACAGATGGGACGTTTCGTTATCGTGCATCGTCTTAATTAGCGTGGCAGACTTTTGATTTTTCGATCGATGCCGTCGTATAAGGCAAAAGTTTCAAAGTATGGCAATTACAGCCTGTATTTGCAACACTTTTCTATAATTAACACGTTCAACAGCCACGGAATTGACTTGCGTGGCGAGTGCTTCCTCGAGGAGATAAAAATGTTTTCATTAATAGAGAAGCATTTTGTAAAATAATTGAATTAGATGTATTTAAGAAAAGTGTAGTAAGAGAAATAAGATGCACCGTAGTTTTGTACTATCAGAAGAGCAACAATGAATATTATATCCTACTTGAATATCGTATCGTATATTCATACTTGATTTGTTCAGTCAATGTTATCACGCGCATAACGTATGCCCATAGAAATTGTAACATAAATTACAAGTTAAAAGATTCGAGAAAACGATCGGTAGCAGTCGGTTGTTTAATCTTTCGTTGTTTTCTTTCACGCGTGTCAAATCTCCCGACGTAACTTGGAATTGACATCGGTCACGTTTCAACAATCGAACCCTTAAAGTGCATACGCGAAATCGCAAATTTCATTGGCCTTTTCAAGCTAAGCTATCCTTCTCGCGGTCCATTTCGATGGGGCCTTCGCCGAAAATTTTCCGATTCTTCGTATACGGAATAAGGCCCACCAATAGCCCAGAAACAACGATCCAACCACCAGCCATGCAAAAGGACAAGTCCCAGGACTCGGTTACATCGAACAGCCAACCGGCAAGTGGCGGACCAAGCAGATTTCCTATACCCTGACACAACAGGCTAAGGCCGTAGGCAGTGGTGAATCTCTCGAGAGGTATCAACTCTACCAGTATAACTGGCGTGAAACTAAAGCTACTCGCGAAGAAGAGCCCGAACGCCGCCGAGGTGACCATCAACAGGTTGTAATAAGGCGTTAACGTTGACATCAGAACCGTGGCTACGCCACAGGCGACCAGACACCAAGTGTAAGTTTTGCTAACGTTCATCCAGGGTTGATCTCCTGCCCAGCCAAGCCCGATCTGGGACCATTATAAAACAATATAATCAGGTGGTAAGATAATAACGAGGAAATAATAATCAGCAAAGAAAAACCATTGTGCGTGTCTGTGTACCATTCCAATTGTATTCGTGATGCCGATAATACTGAGGAGATTCGCAGCATCCGATTCGGTGTAGCTGTTTCTTGTAAGATGCTCGGCAAGATAAAAGTAAGGCACGATGAACCAAGTGAAGAGCAAGATCGTCGACAGCGAGAGGAATAGAAAGTGTAACTCCAGAAACATCGAAAAGTCCATCATACCCTTCAGTAAGTCTATTAATTCGCTATACCATTTCTGAAACGAACACTCGAACCTGTGAATTATTTATTATTTAGCCGCTCCTTTCGCTCATCGCACTCGCCGCCGTACCTCTTCGTTTTCTTTGGCCAACGTGGTCATACTGTTCCGATAAATATCGGGGCAGCTGCTAGCCCGTAATCTGTATTTACGCAGATTAAGGGCGGCACCGCGATACATCACCGAGCTCCTGTGAACTCTAATATCTTTGAAATAATGAGTATTCGTATTGAACTGCCTCCGCAACCACGGAAGCGAATCCGTTCTGACGACTCCGCAACTGAATTCCTCTATCCGTTGTTTCGAAACTGATTTCGATTTCCGCCCCTCGTTCATCTAAACAAAACAAATCCAGTGTCAGTGGTTCCTCGAACTTGGAACGCGTACCTTCGAATTAAAGTCTACCAACAACTGCACGCTCCAGTTCTTTAACCAACAAAGGGTTTGCCTCTTCCGATTCCTTTCTCGAGATCTTTCTAGTTATGTGATTCTTGATGGTGTTCGCCACGCGCGAATCCTCGTGCTTTGGCTCGTCGTGCGCTTGCTTGATCCTTTCGAACGAGAAATTGACTCGATTACTTTCGAACGATTAGATCGAGACGCTAGACATGTAAGATGCAAGAAAGCGAAACAACACCTCATGGACATCGTGACGACGCTCTTGTTGCCGGCAGCGTCTCCCGTAGCGTCTTGCAACATTTTATCCGAGTAACTTCTACACGATAGAAGATTAGGATAGTTCTCCAAGATTACCCTGTACAATCGTGGATTGCTAGAAAGGGATTCCAACACCTCGACAGGCACCTGGAACCCTCGAAAATGTTGATCGACTACTCGTGTCCCCTCCCGACACGAGGGTAAGTTTTAAGGGTTCTCACCTTCTCGTTGTGTCTGACAAAAGTCGGCAGATTTACTACGCTCCTGAACCTGAGGTCCCCGTTACCCGTCCGCGGATCCTCCGTGGTGGCGCTGAGAATCTGCAACAGATATTCCGGCGTGTGACCGCTCTTCAGCATCTTTCTCAGCTGCTCGACACCGGGGAACTCGTCCACCGCTGGGCTGCCGGTGGATCTGTCGCATTCCGACTTGGTCGTCGACTTTTTCGGGGTTGCCCCGTTCTGCTTCCGTTGTTCCGCGATCCACCATTCCGGATCGCGCATCACCGTACCGCAGACGATCATGTTGAAGAAGGTGCCCGCCAGCAGCAAACAGGTGCCACGCCAGCCGTATTCCTCGATGAAATAAGTGGTCATGGGCGCGTAGACGAACGTGCCGATCCCTGTGCCGCAGGCGCCCAGACCCACGGCCAGGGTACGTTTCTTGTCGAACCAGTACGCGATGCTGACCACCGCGGTCACGTAACAGAGACCCAATCCGAGGCCCGCGATCACGCCAAAAGTCAAGTACATTACCTCGATCGTGTCGCTGAAGCAGCTCAACACGAACCCCAATCCGGAGATCAGACCGCCCAGTATGGTCATCGTTCTGCATCCGTAACGATCGACCAGAGCGGACATCACGGGGCCGGAGAGAAGCGGCACGGCCATGAACAGCGAACCTATCCAGGCTGTCTTCGACTTGGACGCGCCGAACTCGTCGAGGAACTCGATGTACAAAAGACCGAAACTGAACGATACACCGTCCGCGATCATCGAGATTACCAGCGAGGCTAATACTACCACCCAGCCCCATCCGCCGTCCGGTATTTTAGGTTTACCCTTTCCATTTTTCCCGTCTAAAACGCTATCCGAATCGATCGAATCTCGCGCGTCGCGCTCCTCTCTGTAACAAGGATTCGGGGTGATTATCGGCCTATCCCCGCTCTTCAACTCGAACAACCCGTTTCCGTATCCATCCTCGGTGCAATCCGTCCCCGGGCTGAGCAGATCGATCTTATCCTCCATGTCGTCGGGTAAACTGAGATCCTTGCTTCTGTAGATTTCCGGAGACGTAGTCAGGTACGTGTCCTTGTCCGGGGATAGCGACGACAGGCTTCTGTCGATGGTGCGGGCCGGTGTCGATCGAAGAAGCCTCTCGTCCGCCAGACTGCTCAGGTCTTCCGTGTTCCCGGATCCTTGGCAGATCCCGGAACTTTTGGTAGACGAGGCGACGAGGCTTTGGGAACGAGACCGATCGATCGTATCGTGGATCGCGTCTGGATCCGGTGTGCCGCACGGCGTACTCGGGAACACGGTTGGACTGCCGTTTTGCCAACCTACTATGGGCGCTTTCTTTCCCAGAGAGTCCCGCCGATGATGAACGTTCGCTCGTGGGTAATGATCTTTTCGGATCCAAGTCGAGACAGGTTTGTACGGGATCGAAACGTCGCGTAAGAAATTCTCCTTCGTCTCGGTCATCGTTGCTTACGTTCTAAATGTAGGTAATTGCCGGGTGGATCCAACGACGGGGCCAACCCTTCAGCCCTTCGATCTCGCTCGGGAACGATCGTCCACGCCTCTCAGCTACCATAAGGACTTCCGAGCCGATCTTGGATGGGTCGCTAAACGTCGCTCCTTTCACCGCTCCTTTCTTTCTTTCTTCTTCTTCTTCTTCTTCTTCTTCTTCTTCTTCTGCGAAAAGCAGAAGCACGGGAAGTGTGCGTTTACAACAACACGCGATAAAAATTCTTCCGATCTCATAAAAGAGATTCCTTTACGCTCTTATCTCGTTCGTTTCTACGAACAAACAATAGACAAAAGCAAGTTTAGTTTAGTAAGTTAAGCTCTCCATCGACAGGCTTCGACTCGATGTGAGTGACAAGTTCCGAGAATAATAGCTCTTCGATAGGTTTCGTAATTATCGATCGAAATTTTTTCTTGGAAAACGCTACGACCTATTTAAATAGATGAAACGCTTGAAAGCTATCGTACGATCGATCGTTCTTTCGACTCCGCGCGAGAACGTGTCGAGACCTTGAAGGTGTGGCTACGCGTTCGTAAGGTTATATCTTATCGGAAGGGAAATTAAAAAGGGATATTATTAGCTGGCACGCGACGCGAGTCAAGTGCGAATCGAGCGACCGTAGGTCTGAGAATTCCGTGGAAAGCTGAACGGTAGTTTTTGGCCAGCGGGATGATTGGGGTGTCACCATGACGACCGCCATGGTCGATTCCGACGTCTCTCGTCAGTTCGCGTTCTCGCGATTACGTGACATTTCACTTGACGCAAACGAGAGACCAACATTTCCAAACAGGAATAACGTTAAGAGATCGAACGCGATCCGTTAGCGAGCAGTTGCAAAGTTCAAAGTGCTAACCAATAGAAAACTGTACACGTCTAGCGATTTCAGCGTAATCGTATCGTTGTCCGATCTTCGAACGAACCCAATTGTCAGCTTACCCACGAGGAACGTTTCCAGTGTTGTTTCGCGATGCTTTCACTCGTAACCACTTCGATTGAACGCGCCCTGAGAACTGAAACAGAGTTAAGCTCCGCTCTCTGTGTTCGCGTCACAGAAAAGCTTCCGAGTACAAGAGGGCGCAAGTCAGTTCCTCGACCGCTTGCACATTCTATCGTAATCCATTTTTCCATCGATCGAAACCAATAAGCACGGCAATATTCTTGCGCGCGTTTCAAATTTATACAATCTAATTCATAGGATCCAAGCTATTTTTATTCAACAATTACGAGTCGTCACTTCTTCTCGTACGTTATTTCTTCCTGCCTAACGTGTTTTTATCTACACTCGTAACGCATCTATTCTATTTCTTATTCAATTTGAACTGTCGAAAACAATCGACAATTATCGATAGTTTCGCATCGATCTATCGACAAGAATCGATGATCAAAATTATGTTCCACGCTCCACCGCTCCTAGCACCCAGGATTGTGGGCGCACGCGTGTGTGTGTGTGTGTGCGCGCGCGCGCGCGCGACTGTATGTTTGCGCGACAGATAAATAAAGGTACATACGTCAAATACGTACGAATATTCAGAAATACTGTCTTTCATCAATTACGCTTACCTTTGATAGTTACCAGTTATATTTTATTCGAAGAATTTTATATTACCGACAGACTGGTGGCGCCATCTCTGTGAAAAGTGCTGAAACTACTCGCGCACCGTTACCGGCAGCGAAGTGAACTACCGACAGGCTGGTGGCGCCATCTCTGCGATAAGCGGTGAAACTGGTCGCCGCATAGTTCCAGCCTTGCTCTCAGAGATGGCGCCACCAGTCTGGCAGTAGCCGCGAAACGAATACGAGTAGAATTAACCAGTCGATCGTTTCTTTCCTTTATTTCTCTCATTTAAATGCAGATCGCGGTCGCTTGTGCGCGTTATCAACGATACCTACAAGAAGCAAGACTCGCAGCTTGTCGTACAATCCTTATGCGTAGTGTGTTGCGTGCGCGTGTGTCAGCTAAAGATATATGCGTTGCGTACGTGTATTAATCAAATGATTTTTACAAAATGTCTTTAGATGCGTTGCCTTCTATCTACTATTCTTTCTCCATAAATATTGACAAATATATATGCATTTTTATCGAACTTTGTATTTAACCAGTTACCGACATACACGTGGCGCCATCTCTGCGAAAAGTGCTGAAACTAGTCGCCGTCTAGTTTCAGCCCCGCTCGCATAGATGGCGCCACCAGTATGTCGGTAGTTCACTTCGCTGTCGATAACGGTGCGCGACCAGTTTCACCGATTCTCACAGAGATGGCGCCACCAGTCTGTCGGTAGTTCACTTCGCTGTCGATAACGGTGCGCGACCAGTTTCAGCACTTTTCGAAGAGATGGCGCCAGTAGTGGTGGAGAATTTTCTTCCTTGCAGACGTGAAATGCGAAAGAATTTTGAAAAGTTACTTAAAAATTTACATAAATCTTAGTTGTATAAGATGTATTGTATATGGATTTATAAAGACAATACGTGACAATTAGTATGTAAGTGTATCTGTGTACTGTATAATTTGTTTGAAAGTATCAATAAACGTTTATACATTAACTATTAATTGTTGAATCGCTTAATAACCTACACGTCCTAGGATCCTAGCACGTCCAATTCCAACTCTGAAACGAGAAAAAACTCGTAGAAAACAGTCCTGACCGCGATAAAATTGGTATTCCTGAAATTTAAATTTCCCACCCTTTTTCCGGATACCTCTTCGGATATCATTTTCTGCTGTTACAAAATCGAAAATTCGGGTTCTCGATCGAGAAATCGGACTCTGTATCGGGAGAACATGATGTGCGAGAAGGTATCAGTAACGTGGCATTTCTTGGAAAATTATCTTATTACAAGTTGTGAAAATAGCAAGCAAAAGCGGTGCGGAGGTGGATAGAGATAAAGGGAAATTTGTTATATTTAAAATTACAACACATCCTTTATCGCTTCTAGACGATTTTTCTTAGAATATATAACAAATATCCTGTGTTGAAAAAAGCTTCTCTTCGGTGTATCCATCTACGGAATAAATATAATTAGGTTATATTTATGTACATGCTTAACTCTAGTTACAAATACGAATTGTTCACATTCAAACGAGTAGGAATCCCAATTGTGTAACTAGAAACGCGTCTTGAGTTCGAATTAAAAAGCGGCTGAAAGCTAACCTCAGAACTGACTCTACGCTTCGTATTTGCATTAAAAGGGAACAGAAAAGTATTCTTTTTTTCAGTGTAAGATTCAATGATTTCTAAACTACTTATTTCATTACTATTGTTATATATAATAAATAATTTTATTCTAGATATTTAATATGGATAATGATAGTGACTCGGATGTAGGCGATATTTTAAACGACCTTTTGGCTAATGACGACACGGTGGAAAATTATGAACCACCGCCGAAAGAAGCTCCGAAGGAACTAGATTTTAATTTCTTAGACGGTACGCCGGAAAGAAACAACGAAAATGAACCTATCGATCGGACGGGAAAAAGTCAAGTTCACGAAGGAGCGCTTGATTCTTCGGACGATGAAGATAGACGTTATTTCGAAGAACAAAAATATTCCATTTATGGTCGTGATATAAAATCTTTACTAAAGAAAGAAATTGCCAAGAAATATGAAGATAGACCACCGTTACGTGATACGAGCAGCAAAACGTTTGATTTCAGTGCGAGAAGCAATAAACGCTCGCATAATCCAACCGTTGATACTCTTACCGTGTCGAAAGATGTTTACAGCGATCCATTTTTTGGATTGAGAATCGTTAATCCAACCGTGTCTTCTACGCAACTGAAAGCTCTTATGGCGGACAAAACAGCAGTGACGATATCAAAAATTAAGTGCCATCTCGATATGGAAAAGCTGGATAAAGATTGGGTGATCGCAGGGGTATTGACAAGCAAATCGGCACCAAAGACTTCTCAAAGGGGAAGCTCGTATTCCGTATGGAAACTGAGCGACTTGTCCGAGAATATGAACACCGTGTGCCTTTTTATGTTCAGTAACGCGTATAAAGCGCTTTGGAAAACTACTATCGGAACCGTCATAAGTATTCTGAATCCAAATGTTCTAGAATCTAAAGACAGCACCGATCTAGCTACATTATCGATCGACAATCCTCAGAGGGTCATGATACTGGGCAAATCTAAAGACATGGGAAAATGCAGATCGAAGAAAAAAAATGGAGAACCTTGCAATTCCATTGTAAACATCAATCGCTGTGAATTCTGCTTATATCACATTAAACAAGAATATAAAAAATGTTCCCATAGAGCGGAATTGCAAGCGTTTAGTAATACTCAGAACTTTTCGATAGATATGTTGAAACAAAAGTCACGACAACCGAAAAAATCAGTTACCAACAACATGCCTGAATTTCGTGCCGTTGTTGCAGTGAAAAACAAGAAATTGGAAGAAAAAGATGCGAAACGTTTAGCGTTACTCTCGGGAAGTCGGAAGACTGATGATTCGTGTAACATGAATTTTGATAAAAATGAAAAGGAGACACCAGGTGAAAGAATGAGAAGTAACTTGGAACAAATTAGTAAGACACGTGGTTGGAAATTTGCCGTATTATCTCAATTATCTTGCCAAGAGAACACACCGTCGAAATTAAATTTGTGCACAAAGAACAATGCAGGGAAGAAAAACGTGACTATGGTTTCTTCCCTATCTTCGCGACAACCCCGCTTAGGTATCGGCTGCCTTGGCGGAACGATAGATTTGTCAGAGCCAATAACCAAGAGGCACGTTAATGTGGCCAAAAGTAATGCAATTAAATGGGTTAAAGAGAATGGAAAAATAAAAGCCAAGGATCCTAACAGAATACGTTTAACTAAAGACGAAAAACTAGAGAAGGGGAAAAAACGACCGAGAGAGTCTGAAGAAAATGGTGACGGACAGGAGGCAAAAAGAGCAAATGTCCTGTCGGATAAATTTAAGGAAATAATGAGTGCTAAATCTATTCATACCGATCTTATTGAGAAATCGTATGATCAGGAGAAAGAGAAGTATTTTGAACGCCTTCAAATGAAAGAAAGAATGGAAGAAAAAATGTTGACCACTTATAAAGTTCCCTGTAAAGCTGTTACATGTTTACTCTGTAAATATACGTCATTTTCTGCTTCCGACTTATGCAAAGAGCAAAAGCATCCGTTGCGCGTCGTTGATGCCGTTAAGAAGTTCTTTAAATGCGCCGATTGTGGCAATAGAACAGTAAGTTTAGACAGAATACCGTCGCATAGTTGTATAAAATGCAGCAGCTCGAATTGGAAAAGGGCCGCGATGATGGATGAAAGAAAAACAAACATCTCCGTCACTCCTTTATGTATACGCGGAGACGAGGAAACTTTTATAGGATCGATAACTAAAGATGCCAATCTTAATCTCTTAGTACCAGAGAAAGATAGCAACTAGCGTCGTATTGTATTTAATTAATTAAACTTTATGAAATGTTAACACTGGTATCTTTTATTGTGTGAAGTATCCAAATATTAAGAAAAAAAAATACTCTCCTTTACAAGTCTAATGTTACTTCAAAAGCAATTAAACAAATAAATGCATTTAGATCCGTCCAAATCCGTACACGTATCAAGCGGAAGTATTTATTTAGACCAGAACCAGGTTTAACAATGGTATAAAATGTATCCTCACTGGATTAATTTCTTTTTATTATATATTATGCCGATTTCTCTCCATCGTTATATTATATACGAATGCAATTCGTTAATAGATTAAAAAAAAAAAAAAAAAAGATAGTTTTTCTGTTCAACAGCACCTCTCATTCCATAGGTTACTATACTTTACCGGTAATTTAAAGATGCTCTTCCGTTATTTCATAGAAGTAAAATCCACGTGTAAAAAGGGAGAGCATTAACAAAAATGTAAAAAGACGTTATAATCGGAACCCGGAAATATCCCTTTATTGTAAAACCATCGCAGAGCAAACGCGTTAAAACTTATTTCCTCCCATTCTACCAACCCCATTTTACTTCGCACTATTATTTTATTTTTATTTTTACAATTTTTAAAATATTTTTATAAATATGTATTCTGTATGGTGCCCTGCGTGAAAACAAACGCCATTGTGACATTTTCGGGTTCTAATAGCAACTTATTTGCATGAGAAACATAGACTGTATTTTTCACTTCTTATTCATTTTCTTTTTTTTTTTTTTTTTTTTTTTTGTGTTCTTCATACTATATTCTATTCAAATTCTTATTCAGTTTTGATATCAACGATACGTCAATTTTTCCATTGTATATAAATTTTGTGTAATGCGTATGTGAAAAAAGGGAAATAGGAAATAATGCTTAACCGACTTGATTAAACTTTTGGCGCTTTCAAGATAGCAGATGAAAACACTTTGTTGTTAATTTTACATACCTTGTGTCATTGCCCTAAATTTTGTAACATTAGATTTGAAATTGGAGGTAATTTCGATCTTTGGAATAAAAATATTTTTATCGCACAAGCTATATTTACATATCGCAACCTACCATAAATCATTATTTCAATATCCCTTTTTATCACTTCACAAAACATCTTTAATAGAATGTGCATCATGATACGGCCAACATTTTGTCATGTAATATTGAAATTCACATTTTTACCATACTCTCATATCTTTCACTTCGAAGCAAAGACGAGCGAAGACGAGTTAAAATTTTTTAGGACACCGTTCCAGTGTACCTCACGCGTAAAATACATACAAAATACGAGATATTTTGAAAAAGCTTGATCAAGCAAAAGATTTATAACGATTACATCTTTGTATTGCCTTGTTAAATGAAAACTAAAACATTTGAAGGAACAAAAATATTTTGCCAGAGCGCAATATACTAGGGAACTGGATTGCCGAAAAGAAATAATAATAGATTTGTCAGCAGATTATACAACTATGCTTATAGAAGAGATCATAGGCAAGCCATAATCTAAGTACTTCATTGATTAGTTTAAATAATGAGATGTATGGACGACGTCTGCTTTTGCTTTCATACGTTCTTCGCAGACTCACGTTCTCTGCTTTTTACTCTGCCTTAAAAAAATTAAAAAAAAAAAAAAAAAGAAAAGAAAAAAATTTAAAAAAAAAATAAAAAACGAAGGTTATCAAAGGTTATTACACGACACTTCCTAATCTCTTTCAAACGTTTTACCGAGTTCTTACAGAACTAGAATTTGTATACTTAAAATAAATCTTCCGCTAAGCAGAAGAAATGATCGCACCGATAATAGTAATAAATAATTATCTAGATTCCTATTGAAAGAGAATGTTTACATATAAAAATTTAAAGAAACGTTAAGCTGACATTTAACATTTCGCTGCCTTGAAGACACACAATACACAGATATTACAATACTTTTTAAACCATTACGTTTTGGAATTCGTTGTGCATCATACACCATAAATCGGATCGTCTTTCTTCTCTTTTCACTGCTGAACGTTCTATTTTGATGAAGTTTTCATAAAGCTTTATCCCTGCATCACATACGATGTAATAGTATAAATAATCTAATTATACTATCAATTAACAATACATTAGTTTTCACGACATGCGCGAATCATCGTTAACTATACAGCGATATTTCATAAAAGATACTTCACCAAAATTGCACGTTTCGTTTCTCTTCACATTTATACAAATACATATTATTGTTTATTACAAAGGCATCATATGGATAAGCAATTTAAATTAACAATGTTAAAATAAATTTTTCTAATAGTTTCAATAACTGCAATGTAACTTAAATATTGCAGAGGGTAATTCTCTTTACCAATGGAGTGCACCGTTTTAACAATCGAAAAGATTTATATCCCGATTTACTTGCGGAGCATATTTTGTTATATACAGTTGTGAGTGTACAAAATATAAGAATCGAGAGCCAGCAAAAAGTTAATGGTAGATACGAAAAATTATTCTCTTATACGTTTATTATATACGTGTATCACTCGATGATAGACGGAAAGATTTTATTTTTCCTGGGATATTTAACGCGATCTTAACTTATGTCTAAGGCAACAGTGCCATTAAAAATTTAAGTCTATGTACAGAACTCTTCATTATTCATATGAATTTAGTAATCGGTATAGAATGCACGATACGCAAACTTCATATTTATGATAATCAGTTTATTACAGCTTATCCATAATTGTATCTGAACAAAAATAATGCTACATTCCTTCTCACGTTGTTCGAGTATCTTTTTTCGACTTTTTTTCTGCCTTCTTTCTTTCTCTCTCTCTCTCCCCCCCTCCTCTCTGTCTTTCTTTTAAATCGTAAAATTCGTGATGCGATGACAAACATTAATTTTTGATACAAAATTATGACGTCTCCGACCGTGTTACTGTACAAACATATTCAGCACGTGTTAGCGCGTGTTAACTATTTAAATAAATCCATGTGAATAATTAAAGAATGCAACTGTAATATAAGGTAATAACGTCGTGTGAGATAGGCAGGTATCAAGCTGGCTTAATTAAGTGTCACAGTCTTCGAGTTTGCCTTTCCTTCTTCACGGACATGGATTATCGACGCGCCACGCGTTGTGCTTCTCACCTTTTTCTGTATCGATTTTGTGAAATTGCTCGAATGATATTCTAATGAATAATTTCGTGTGTGTGTGTGTGTGTGTGTGTGTGTGCGCGCGCGCGCGCGCGCGCGCGTGTGTATTGTTGTTGTTGTTGTTGTTGTTGTTGTTGTTGCTGCATCATTATGATAGATTTTTATAAACATGTCCTTCTATGTGCCACTTTTGAAATACGATGCAAAGAGAACATATACTCTTTTATGTTCTTCCGAAGCTAAACTGTCTCTTCTGAATCACGGATTTAATAATCATCCAGATCAAATGTATCAACTTCAACGTCTTCCAACTGCATGCTTTGAAAGTCCACTTTGTACCGCAATATACCTGTAAAATACACATTAAGAAAACACTATTTTAATAAATCAAAGTTTTAGTATATAAATATATATATGTATATATTTTTTTCTGTTACAATGAATTTATGTAAATAAATGAAAACTTTTCAACAACGACGATACAAATAATGACGCTCTATAGGAAAAATGTTTTATGAGCAAATCGATAAAAAGTAGAGTTTGCAGTCCAACATCTGTAGAAATATAATGACCAATAAATTTAATATAGTAGTAATAAGTCATGCACAATTTTGTTTACAGTGTTTTTCAATCTTTTAAATCAAATTTTAGTACCTCTGAAATATATACGATAATACATACTTCCTAAAATGAAACGTTCAACACGAAACTACGACAGAAATTATTATTGCAAGAAAAACACTGTTCTTTCAATGAGATTATACAATGCAATAAAAAAAAATGAAAACATTCCTGTGAAAATACAAAAAGGTGATACACGATATAAATGTATTGTACATTATATAAAATAAATGAATGTTATACACGTATAATGAATACCACAATTTCAAAGCTGTACTTTGAAAGAAACAGATTTTGATTTCCAACTTCATTCAAAATGAGCAACAAGCAATAGATTCTAAAGCGATTATAAAAAATAATTGTTGTATCAAGGAAATCGGTACTAATAAGGGAATTAGTAGGTGATTAAAGAAGATACGCCATAATAAAATAATATTTAAAAATAAAGTACTATTCGTGTTATTAGATATTAAATATATTATTATTAACTCTCTTTTCTCTAATAAATAAAAAAATGTTCAATGTAAGGGTAAATGTAGTGACGAAGAACGAAAGAATTCTACTTTGGCAAACAGAATGATTCTTTTGTACAATGTATAACATTCTAAAGCAAAATGATATATTCTTGATGATAAAGAGTGCAATAACGAGGCTCGAGAAGATGTTAATTTCACTGCCTTTTTCCATTACTAAATTAGTAAAAAGCAATTACTATACCTTTCCCAATATGCAAGCTAATAGAAACAAAACATCAATTAGTACTTATGCTCGATCAAATACATTGACTATTTAACAAAGCCTAGCTAATTATTACATAAACAACGATTAGTTTATTTACGTTTTATATTCACCGTCAAAGATATAAAAATGCAAAAGCATAATTTATCTTTGACGATAAAAACGAATACTTGCCCCTATTGCATAACATGCAGCTAGCAATATTTGTAATTATTTGTTTATATAAGCAATAACAAGGCATATTCGTGTATAATATAAATGAAATTCAAATTTAACGCTACAATATCAATACAGATGTTCATATCTGCGCAAGAAACGATCATACCATAAATGCTAGTATATTCTCTTGAATGCTACGCATTACATTCTTAATACAAAGCAAATATTTAAACAAGAAACGTCTATTTATCAAATATCCGATCAAAGTTTGGATACGTATTGCAACTAATTTCTCAAAGACTTGTCTACAATGTGTAAAGCAATATACATAAACAAAACTAAATCAACGTTTGTAGAGATGTGGATATTTGCAAAATACAACACTTAAGACATTGTTCGGCTTATAAAAATAATAAAAGGGCTAAGAAGCACAACATGCAGACAAAAAATTCCAATGTACAATCTACAGCAGAATAAAATAAGAAATAGTGGTTTCGATGTTATTCCGAAAATCACATATATACGCGTACATATATATACGAACGTACTTCTTTTGCATATACTATATACAATTTTGTAAACTATTACTATATTCCACGTTATTATTCCATGTTATTCGTTAACATTACTACTAACATGTATGTTGCATCCGTAGCAGTTTTACAAATAATAAGAATTATTTAGCACTAATTGTGACTGTATATTGTGTATAAATCATGTGTGCGTCACAATGGATTTGATATTTGTAAGTATACAAGAAAAATTGATACATAAAATGTATTACGAGTAAACGTTTTGCAAATATTTGCATTTGCGAGTGTGGAAGCAACACAACGTTTCGATTGAGCTGATCTACAGTTTAATTTTGATTACAAACGACATAACGAATAATCGTTAAAAAGGAGAAGAGCCTTGTCCAACAATGTTTAAGATAAAAAATAGTTGTACACTGGAATATACTTCGACTCACCCTTTTTAAATATAATTATCCGTGATTCAAATATGTATATACAAGATTTTCTTAATCTTTACACCACCAAGAAAAAAAGGAGACAGCAAAGTTTTCAGGCTTTTTATTCGTAAAAAGTAAATATTATATATATATATATCTCGAAATTCACAACTAAAAAAATATCTATTTTCACATTCAAAACTCATCAGAAGAGACATACATGTACTACTAAATTTGCATAGAAGTATTCAACTAACTATTCAGTGAGAAATCCAACAGAAGAAACTGCAAATGTTTTGGACAAATTTATCCTTGATTGCACGTTGTAAACGCACGCGTTTTCAACAATTACTGGCAATGACAGGAATTATTAAACTAATTATAACTAACTCGCGATAACAACGTCTCTCGTTGTTGGTAAGTTAATTTTAACAGAAGTAAAGAGTAAGCATTGATCTCTTCGTGATGAGTAGAAGATTTTTGTTGTAAAGCGTTGTATTCTGCAGGTTGTATTTAAAATTCGATGTACAACAATAATAATAAAAATGATTAAACACCAGTTATATGTGAAAATTTAACATCATACAAATTCTCGTTACTTGATTGAATAATTATATTGTGTAATTGTTATTGTTGTTGTTGTTGTTGTCGTTATGGTTATTGTTATTATTATTATTTTTGTAAATTAATACAAGATTCGTAAATATTTTGATAAATTTGTCCAGTTCTGAAAGTAATATGTTCTATAATACACGAAATGTAAACGAATGCACTCAAGACAGAGAAAGAGCTACCTGGTCAACTTTGAGTATTTCACAGATGAAATTAGTAATCATCGAGGTCAACGTCATCAAGAGGCTCATCAGCCTGCAGTGACTGGAAATCAACTTTGTAGCGGAGGATTCCTATGCATCAAGATATACTCCATAATTAATGACAATATTTTCAACTTTCATTTAATACCATTTACTTTTACTTATATACATTCTTGAAACTTTTCAACCACTTTTTTTTCTTTTCATTTGCAACAAAGGTAGTATGCGACAATTGTTTCACAAAAGAAAGGAATTATCTCGAGTCGATTCCCGAAGAATTGATCACACTTTTAACCAAGTATTGAAATTATGGCTATCTAGAAACTCTTAACGATTAGCTAATTAAAATGGAATCAGCCGCTTTTATGTTAGTATACACTTCGAGTGGATGAATACGAATTATTGCTTCAAAAGTATATTACTTTCAGTCGAGTTAAGGTTAGTAGCGTTAAAAATCGAGCGAAAGAAGCGAACTTACCCCCGATGCCGCCGAAACCTCTTACAAACTGAGAACCTTCTTGGGATTTGTCTGTAATTATCTCCAAAGTGGCACCAAAACTCTTGTAGTTGTTTGCCAGCCATTCGAGCAAAGGCTGACAATCTACGAGTTCCAATTCTACTCCGCTCTAAGTGTAACACGAAACAACCGATGTAAATTACTTGTGTCTCTTTAATTAATTCTGTTCGGAAAACGTGACAATATTTTCACTTACCTCTTTGTCGGTAAAATGAGTTTTGTCTTTTTCTTGTTCCGGCGTTAGATGTAAAACCTTTTCTTCTGCGTTTGTATGGTTCTTCAAAACGTACCGTTGAATATCTAAATTCTCCCAACAGATAAGAGTTTCCACGCTGCCTAATTCTAATGCTCTTAAGGTATCTTCTACACCGAAACAATATTTTCCTGTATCTTGTGAAATTTCATCGAAATAGCGGCCTGAACAGAGTAGTATAATACACTTGGCTTCAAATTAAAATAACGGTGTTTTGCTTTCTCTTTTACAGACTCATATTCCGAACGTAATTGTGAACGTATACATACGTTTATGAGAGTAGTATTTCAGTAGTATTTTATATACGAATGAAGAAAAAAAGAATGTTTAAAATATCCAAAATGCACGTATCCGAAATATTTTATAGGAATAAATCTCCATTTAGATTCCATTTCTTTAATGCGTTTATAAAAACATGAATCTGCATAAATACCCGCAGTCTATCGATCGCGAATGTATACTGACCAATTAATTTCTTTTCCTGGATGAATTTTACATTTTGTAAAGACTCGGCAGCCAGCTCGATAGCTTGATTAAAACCATTTTCTCCGCCGTACGAAACATCTACTAGTTTTATAACTTTCGCTTGCAATCTCTAAAGCAATAAAAGTTGCATAAAGCTGAATGAAATAAAAATTTTATCGAATAAACGTGCGTAAATTATTTCGCAGTGCGTAAACTTACTGGATCGAACATGTCCGATTGACTAAGTTCCGTTTTAAAATCAGCGCTACCCGCTAAAATTAAACCAGCAATGTTAGGTTTGTCATTGGTAATGTACAGTTGGGTGGCCACTTCTGCAACTTTTCGTACGTAGTTATGTCGCTTTTCCATACGCAATCGGGCAAAACGAAGAGCCGACTGTCCTCCTCTACCTGGAATTTGATGTAATTATTAATGTAAAGGTTTCAAGGGAACGGCAAATTAGGTTACCAAAGTGCGCCAACTTTCTTTACATACCGTGCTTTTTTGGAAGGTCTACCGTAAATTTATGCAGAACCTCGCGAGTATTTCCCTGCAGCGTACCAAATAGTGCCCCGTTACCGTCCATGACGATAAAACCAAATTTGTTGTCATCCGCGAGTAATGCTGTGAGCGCTTCGGTGTGAAACTAGAATACAATAGAATCGCGTAAAAATGTCTGTTGGTTAAATTTTGGCAAAGCCTAATTTTCTTAGAAAATTGTAAAGAGCGATTTTACTACCTTATTATCGCAAAGATAAAGAGAAGTATTAATAGGCTTAAAGGGTTCGAAATCAATGTTAACTTTCTTTTCTTTTCCTTCTTCCGTTACAATGGTACCGCAATATATTACCAGGCCATTTGGAGGCACTAAAACAACGTTCAATTAATATCATTAAAACGTACAATTGCGCATAATTACACATAGATAATCGCACATTTGAATTACACGAATTAAGATAAAACGAGTTGAAAATATATCGAGTCGAAATATAAGAGCGCCTCTTTAAGACCACAGAGAAAATCATAACAAGTTATTAAAAGTACTACCTTTAGTATATAACTTTAGCCTATGTTGTACAGATGTGATTGCACCCAAAACGGACAGTCTATTTACACGAGATTTAATATTCGACGCAGTCCCAAACTCGTCGGCTAACATTTTGCTTACTCTCGATATCTGATCTTTCGGTGGGATAATTAGCGAGATCATACTGGTCCCATTCCTGTAACAAAAGATAAATGATAATTATATATTGTAAACAATACTAGATAGTCGTTTGAGGCTACATTTCTGTAACAATCTGTTCCCGTGAAGTTCTGCATCGGTACTACGGTAATAAAATATATTATAACTGAATGTAACGTAAAATTCGACGGCAAAGCATCGAACGAATATGTTAGATTGTTTAAACTGTTGAAGATCGGAAGAAAAATTGACGTAAAATCAGGTGAAATCCAGTTTCGGTAGAAAAACGAAAGTCCGTTACTTTTTGTTCGGCACATTGCTGTTCAAAGGAATATGTGCGGATAGAAAATTGAACAGCTGATAAGAAAAGGCGCGGTAACGTTAATTTCGGGCTACTTACCCTCTGGCCATTTCGAGGCTTTTTATGAGTTTCTTGATTTTCCAGATCTCGACATTGCGATCGGCGGAAGTCTCCTCGTTGGACATTGCTGCGCGTTGGGTCGCGTGGTCGCGGCTTACGGATATCTAGCAAATTAATCGTTTATCACCAACGGGACGAAGCCTGGCAAGGTGGTCCGCGTCGACGTGAAAGCCGGATCTACGAATTTTTTTCTGAAATGAACGATCAATCCGTTTATCGATGGATCTGCTTCGATCCAGTTTATACCGGATTATGTCAGAAAGAACGTGTTCGACAAAGAATTACTGTTCCGCACTAATAAAATGTAACTATCATTCTGCCGCACTTCTCACTCACTTTGAGATCAGTATGTTGTTGTTTCCCACAAGTGTTCAGTTTTAAAAGCAATACTTGTGCCACAGCGGGTACCACGCGAAAGTGAACCTCGATATGCACACGTCGGCCATGCGATGGCACAGCGAAACGTCAGTGCTTCGGTGGACGTACTATACGGTACAAAATGGGAAGCAAAAAGACTGAAGGTTTCGTGCGCGAGCAGCGCCTCGAGGCCGCTTGTCGTATTCAGGCGCAGCCGCATTTGCATGGGTTCTCCTCGATCCGCGACACTCTACACATTTAATGCTTTCGTTTCGAGTGAACTTGAAAATTTCTTCCTCGTTTACCTATTTTCTCTTATTCGAGCCAAAACTTTACACCAACACGTTCGCAATAATCGATATAGCTATTGTTCGTTCCTACACACGGATCGACTATCGGTCGTAAAGACCGATACGCATCAAAATTTCGCTACAAAATTGTAAACGTATAACATTCTAATCGCATTTATCTTTCAAGTTTTTTAATATATACGTACATGTGCGCGTGTACCTGCGTGTGTGTGTACACACACACACACACACACACACACACGCGACACTGAAAATGTATTTTCTTCGCGCATTGATATCACATCATCCTAACCGTGTACTTCAAATATCCGAATACCCATCGTTATTGTATATACTTTATTACATGTATTACGATTCGAACCAATTTTACTAGTATTTTTGGTTAACACTTTCCATTTCAATCGCTGTTCCTGTTGGTCACGAACGTTGAGCATTACACGTTTCCAATCCAATTGTATTTATACTGCAAATATAATATATGTCATCGAGTCGTTTCTTTATAGCATTTAACATTCATTCCAAATGCGTTCGTCAAAATTAACATTTCCCAATATCGCATATCATCGCACGCAACGATAATTCATCAAAAATAGCCTGAACGTTGAATGATTCGTTAAAACAGTGCCAAACCTGTTTAATTTTCGCATGCAATATCTTTAAGAACTCAATATTAAGTTTTCAATATTTTGCAAATATATTCTTTCACCTTTAACAGACTTGAATATTCCTTGTCTTGTACGATGGGAATGCAAGGTTACAAAAAATATATAGAGTACATAAAATCAACTGGATTTTGTTTTGTTATGGTTGGGTAAGTCGTACATATACGTTTCTCTACGTTATTCGTTCTAATTCTAAACAATATCGATGACACGTCTCTTGTGCAGCGGGTGTTGGTTTTTGTATCAATTGCGTCAAGTGTCCCAAATCTTACAAGCTTCTGTCCCTACCAATGTACTAAGCAAGGAGCAACCGCATTCGCAGTATATTTATATCGATGATCCTAGATTCAAAGGTATTTATGAGAAAGCGTTACAGGTTTGTACAAGTTGATCAAAACACAAATATTTACCATTAAATTATGCGTACGTATAATTCTAGATGTATTTATGTTTCGAAAAATTGAAAATTTACAATCGTCCATCCCAGTGGAATCACTTTCGTTCAGTCGTACTATAACCAAATGGTGGAAGTCGTTGAGCCGTAATGTGGCTTACAAATTGTTGCATATGGCGCAACATGGCAACGAAACAGACCGATTGAGGGCTCTCTACGCCTTAAATTCTTTAAATCATTTAAAAGGTATCCTTCCCGCCCGCTGTACTTTAGTTTTCTGCGTACCATGTATCGACACTTTTTATATTTTTATTTGAAAATTATAGATTGGCACTATAGACATATCGCGCAAATGTTGGACGCAAGAATTGCAATATCTCTTGCTAGAATACCAAACGTTGACACTAGATTTTTCTTAAAGCCACCGTATTATCACGTGCAATATAAATTACACGTACGTACAGCGTATAGCGTATACTATAGTTTTTCTTTTTTACTTTCCTCGAAAGCTTGCTGAAATGTTTAACAAGACTGTATCTTTTTTTCAGGATGTTATGGAGAAGATGCATCAAATGCTCCTTTATTTAAGCGCAGTATGCGAAAATACGCATCCGTGTCTTATACAATTTCTTAATAAAAAATTTAAAGATACGCCTTCTGTAAGTACACATTACCTAAAATTTTTAAACGTCTACCGTGAACATTATTTCGTGCGCACTTTAATTTATCTACAAAGTATAAAATAAACAGGATAGTCTGATACTTGATCACGATTTAACAAACTTAGGGCTGGCTGTAGCACCAGCCATGGTATGGGATCCGGAATTATTACAGAGTTGTGTTCAAACTTTATGCCATCACTCCTGTCTCGAACAATATAGCAAAGGTAAACCGTAAGGACCGTTATGATTTCGAGGAGTCAGTCTCTGCTCGGCGTTGAACGTGATAAACGTGGATGGATTTGCAAGCAGATAGTGATTCTTCGATACCAAAGTGTTTCAAGTATTTTCGCTTAACCTCTTTACTTTTATTCTTAGATATTATTGACGCTGGTGGTCTTCCGTTATTGATGTTGATAAAAAAAATATTTCTCGACAATACCGACGTGTGCATATTACTTGCAAAGATAATTTCCAATATTTCGCTTCATTCGGAGTATTTGGAAGACATTTTCCAAGCAGGTATATCGAACGTAAACTTAAATGTTTTTAATTTTTTAAATGTTACACCCGCGTTAATACCTGCGCGAAGAATGTACTTTATGTCGTTCGTTTTTAGGTTGGATTGGTACACTGGTAGAATGGTCTCAAAGCAGCGATATAAGATTGTCGGTGCCGGCTAGTCGTGCATTGGCAAACTTAGATATGGATGAAAATGAATCTGTTAAATACCCGAGGCGTATTTATCTTCTCCACCCTCTGCATAAAACTAGAGCGAAAATAAAGCTGGATGTTGTTTTCTTACACGGGCTACTCGGTGGTGTATTTATAACGTGGCGACAAAGAGACGTGGATGCATCTCAAGTTGGGGTTGTAGGTTTGTTAGTATAACAAATTAATTATCGTCGTTATTACATCACCGTTACATTCATAAATAGATTGCGGATATTTTTCTAAACACAACCGAAGAAACGAAACATTGTTTTTCTTTTTTCGCGTACTTGACAAAAAGAAAAAAAGTAATAAACGCCAACATTCATTACAGATCCCCATATTATACAAAATGGAATCGGCTTTTCAAATTTAATTGACGATCAATCGCAAGAGTTTTTAAAGGATTTAGCTTGCGACTTGAGAAAACGTGAATGGGACAGAGTAGGGCAGGATTTTGAAGTGATTTTAGACGATTGTCCGCAAAATATTAACTCCAGAGCGAGTGGACCATTTTTCTGCAGCGGGTATAATTCTGTTTGTTTTAAATTATACGTTTCGTTGAGAAATTTCGCATAAGTTTAAGAGTCACTAATTTTAGAGACGATGCATGCATGAAGAAAATTTACCGAGATAAGCAGCGCAAAACACAGTGCTGGCCTAAAGACTGGTTACCAGAGGACGTCCCATTTCTTCGTGTTATTGGTGTAAATTATGACACAAATTTATCAATGTGGACTCCTTTGTGTCCGATAGAAGGCGTACAGTAAATATTTAACTGCGATTAACCACGGTCATTTTCCGTTCTCCAATTTCTTTCAAAATTTCTCATTTGTAATCTGTTTTCGATTAGAACCGGTATGAAAGAAAGAAGTAAAGAATATATAAAGAAATTATTAACCGCGGGCATTGGGAAACGACCAACGATTTGGGTATGCCACTCGATGGGTGGTTTGTTAGTGAAAAAGATGCTTGTGGATGGTTGGTTTTGTCCTCTTTCGATAGCATAAAATATTCTGATCGTTTTATATAAATTTATTTAGCGCTTGATAAGTAATTATCCTGCTTACAGAATGGAAGAACGGCGATAAAAATGATATATGTAAAAATACGCGCAGCATAATATTTTATAGTACTCCACATCGAGGTTCTCGCGTGGCAGCATTAAAGCAAGTAACGCAAATGGTAGTATGGCCATCGGTTGAAGTACAAGAACTTCGGGAAGGTATGTTAAAAGTTACTATATGATATTAGCCTTAGTCGAGCCTTTATCATTTCAAAGATGCGTATATGGAATACGTTTTTTGCAGAGTCGCCACAGTTATTAGAATTACATAACGAATTCCTCGACATGCTGAAAGAATATCCTATAGAAATTATCAGTTTCAGCGAAACCAAGTCTACTCATATAACACCATTAAAAGTGCCATTTCAATTTGTTACGTCCAATTCAGCAGGTATAATTTATATAAAAATGAAACAGTTTCAACGGAAACGATGATCGTTTATCGACTTTTAGTAAGAGCAAGAACTCTAATGTTTTACTTTTAGATCCCGGAGTAGGTGAATTCTATGAGATTGCCCAAGATCATTTGTCTATATGTAAACCGGCTAGCAGGTAATAATTTCGGGCCTTTAAATTTTCTATCTATTAGAATTAGCTAATTTTATATTTTATTCTTATCTCGCAGACATTCCTTTTTATATCAAAAACTTTTGAACGTGTTGAGACGTCACGTACCCACTCACGAAAAAACAGCTATTTCTCCAATTATGGAACTGTTCTCATTGCCAAGTAAATTATTCTAATACTGTACACACTTCTATATATCGACTATACGCAAAAAATATTCTGAGACGAGGAAACAAGTAAAAGCATAATCGATTCGTTTTTCTATACTGCTTTTTTTTTCTTTTTCTCTTTTTTTCTTTCTTTAAATTACTTAATCAACGATGCGTCCAATTTATGTATGGAACGAACATGACTATGCTAGAAAAATATTAAGTATCTTTAAAATACTAACTCATTCAACACTACCGATGGTTTATTTCTTTGACTAGAACGGACATTAAAATTTTTGTAATAAATTCTCAAGTAAAGTATAATAAAAACGATGGAGTTGTTCGATAACAATTTCTGGGATCAAGCACAAGATGTTGATTGCTCGATATAAGGTAACATTACGCCGGTATATGCATAAAACCGCGCGATAACTAACGTAAGAATAAAGTCTATGACTTTTTATATAACCTAATAATTTCTGAATCATCTAAAAATTTAAAAATTTTATGTTAAACACACTCGAGGCGCCGAATAAATTGAATGAAAATAAAATTGATAAAAGTTTTATTTTATTACCGGTCAAATTCAGAAATTTGTGTCGTAATCAGGATGTTGACGAGTTGATAAATTTGTTGTACTGTCGTAGCCGCCATATTTACTACTGGTATGAGACCCATTGTAGTAGTAACCATTCCATTCTGATCTCCAGCTATCGTACATGTTATATTTCTTGTTGTCTTGAAAAGATTTGTCAACAAGTACCTTGAAATTAAACGAAATTAAACCGTAAATACGTGAAACAACCAGAGATACGGGGGATTACGCACAGTAATTTGAGAAAGTACTACCTTGTTAGAAGTCGATTCGAAAGACTTGTCATTCCAGGAAACATCTGGATCAGTCCAGATTGTATGAACCGGTTTTGAATAATCACTAGATCTGTGGGACGTAATGTTTTTCGCAACTTCCTCTTCGTAAATCGTAGATATAGACGGTTTCAATTTTGAAGCATTATGACGATTTATCAACTAGAATGAATTTTTCAATGAAATCAATTGCGAAATTTAATTTTTTCTTTCTCATTTATTTGAATAACTAAATTTTCTTAATACTTACAACAGAAACGCCAAATATAATAATGAAGACTAACCCACCAACACCAATTACGATCACAGCTATTGCCCATTGTGGAACTAATCTATCATCTTTTTCAATATGTTGAGGAATATCCGCTTTAGGTATTACTGGAAAGAAATTTTGTTTAAAGCAAATGGAAGATAACTGGAAGATACTACGTTTCTGTTAAACGCGTGATTAATAACAACAACAACTTACCCACAAAGTCTGTATATTTCGGATCGATCGTAAATGATCCAAGTTTTATCGAACCTTTCGTTCTGGTCTCGTTCCATCTGTTTGTGTTGTACGTGCGCAATGAGTCGTGGAAAATGACTTTCAATTCTTGCGTGTTAACTTTCTGCTCCATGTCGGTCAATTCGACAAAATAATCTACTAAAACGCTACCCTGGCTGAAATTAATTAATTAACCAATTAAACGAGCAGATTTATTTCGCAAGAACATCTCGTGTATCGTTTACGTATATTACGTGCATTACACTACCTGAACGAATCGATTCTTATTTTTTTGTACCATTTCGCTAGGACAGCAGATTTTGAGAATACAAAGTTCATCTATGAAGAATGAAAACAGAACGGTTTTTATATAGAAAGCGAAGGATACGCGAAGAAGAGAAAAATTGTTAGTCCAATAACGAAAGAATACCTCTTGTTCGATTTCATTGGCAAGCTTCTGCCATTCTTGAGTATTTCGATCGAGCAATTCCGGTACCCAGATCGCGTTACCAATTATCTTTATAGTTCCGGCTACCTCGCATTCTTGTTCACAGACTCCTGGAGTGGTTGGCCTAGGCGTCGTCGTCGTAGTAGTCGTCGTTGTGGTGCTCGACGTCACCTCGGTTATTGGTATGATCGACGCGGATGAAACGGTTGCAGTACGGGCAGCTTCCAGTAACTTTTCGATGGAGATCGGTGTTGTCGATGGCGTGGGCCATCCAGTAAATTCTGTGGTAGCTCTGTAAACGACCGATTAATATGCGAAAGTTCGGCTTCAGTTGCGAAAAGTGTGACAAAAGAAACCGTTACCTGTTAATCTAAAAATGGAAAAGAATACTATACCTGGTTGGCCATCCTTTCTGAATTTTCGGCGTAACCGAGCCAGGCCCTTCGCCCCGAGAACTCGCTGGGGTGGTCACCTTATGAATAGGCTTTCGCCCGCCAGGTCTGCTGGGAAACACGATTTTCAATCCTCCGGGTTTCTTTGTCGCGGACAGAGCCGTTTCCGTCGTCGACGAAGCACTAGATTCCGTAGAATCCTTTGTCTCTGCAGTGAGATTTTTGCTTTTCTGCTCGTAATCTCGCGGCAACAAGGAGGAAATGTCGAACTTGGACTTGGCGAACAGATCCTGCAGTGTTTTTTCAGCCGGCGATTTCTCCGACGAAACAGCCACGTTCTTGGTTGTCGTCGCTGTGGTTTTAACCGTCGAGGTCTGTTCATTTTTCACGTTCGAGTTACCCTCGTTCTTCCTCTTGTTATAATTCGGTGGCAACAATGACGATACGTCAACCTTCGACTTTGCAAGGATGTCGCTCAACAGGGAGCTTTCCGTAACAGTCGCGTCCTCTTTTTTCAATTTGTATCCAGGTGGCAAGAAGGCGCTGATATCTTGCACGATCACGTTCGCTTTAGGCTTTTTCGTCACGCTAGCGGCGGTGGTGTACGCGGTGAGTTGAATCTTGTTCGCGTCTGTCGTCGTAGAAGTTGTGCTCTTCGTGGGCCATCTGAGGAAAGTTAATTTTTATTTCGTACGCCTAACGAACGAGAAACAATTGGAACGTTTACAAAAACGGAGTAAACAGAATGCAAAAGAGATCACCTAAATCCAGTCTTGGAAAGTGTGGACGCTGGCGTTGAGCTGCTCGCTACGTAATCACGCGGAAGTAGTCCCTCCAGGGTGTCGAGGGTGGTTTCAACTTTCGGCTTTGCCGTAGCATGATCGATCCTCTTGTCGTTATATCGACGAGGCACGAATTTCGTGATAACCGGTATCTTGGCAGTGGTGGTGTATCGCCTTCTGTTATTCCTCTCCCTTTCGTTCGATACTTCCAACTGAAGAGTGTTACCGGCAGTTCTGAAGCTACCGGGGAGAAAGCTATTCCACACCAACTCCGATTGTACCCTGTCCAATTTGTCGATAATGCTTTCCGTAGACTCCGGGGGCGGTGAGGTCTTCTTCTCGCTGTTAAGACCGATCGGCTCGATACGATCTATCACAGGAAACGGGAGGAATCGGGCGCCCGATATGCTGCGACTGGTCTGAACGGAAGCCAATATTCTGGACGTGTCCTCGGTCGTCGCTGCTGTCACGGGTTGTTCGGTGGTCCCCATCGACGTGGACGAGGACGAGGACGAGGGTGGCGCGGCGACCTGTTCGGTGGTGGTTGGAGAGGACGTCGTTGGCACGGAAATGGTCCCGTTAACGACGCTCTTCGTGGTTACTACGGACACCACGGCTTCACCGATCAAGATGGAACTACTGTCGGCGAAGGAGGTGTTCGTTTGCGTCTTTGGCGGGCCGAGTATCGCGAACGTTTTGTCGCTACCTTCCATCGAAGAGCCTTCCTCGTTGCTCGTCGCGGAAACCAACCTATCCGGGTCCTTTCGCTCTTTCGTTTCCTTCTTCTTCTCCTCCTCCTCCTCCTCCTCCTCCTCACCGTCCGGATAATCCAGGGTGTCGGCGTTCGCTGCAAATATTTATTCGATCTTGTTTTCGCGAGTCTCTCAAGTTACACGGAAGAAACAGGTATCGAATCCACTACCCTTTCGTCTCTACGCGTAAGACTTTCGAACGGGAACTAGGCGACGAAACGGGTTTACATAATGTTGAATACAGTTACGTGACAAGATAAAAGAACGGATCAGTATTTAATTGATAAGGAAGCGAACCGTTTCGGCTTCTGAAAATAAATCCTAAGAGAACTGGATCATTGGGTATTTACTTGGAAAACGTTTGTTCTCTTACCTACAGCCTGGTAACGCGACCGATTACTACTACTTTCATAATCGTCGTAATAATAATACGCGTCGTATTGACTCGTCGAGGGATCTTCTACGTAATCTTCGTCTCTGGACGTGTCTTTCGTTCGATCAGTTATAACAGCTGGAGACTTGTCACGTTGCACCATGGTATCGGTGATTTTAGAGAGCTTCGAAGCTTCCTCTTCCGCTTTTGGATTAACTTGGACTCGGTACTCGTCTTCGTAGGTTTCCACCACCTCCTCCTCCTCCTCCTCCTCCTCCTCCTCGCGTTCGTTGTCGTTCTTTCTGTCTGTTTTCGACGTCTCCATGACGTTGTTCTCATCGAAGGAGCGCGATAACGTTTTAACCGGATCGTCGCCCGGAGGAGATGCATTCTTGTCCTGTTGTTCGTAGACCGAGTTCGTCGGTATCAGACGCGACGATTTGTCCCAAGACTCGACCGATCCTTCTGGATAAAACAGATCGATCAATTTGGCACAGCGAGAAAATTTATTTAAAAAGCGTTTCTCTCTCTTTCGCAGACTTAACTAGCGCGTACTCCGTGAGAAACTGTCTCTCGAGCTGTTTCCGAAAGAAAGCGAAAACACTTTCCAGCATTGTTTCTACGCGTTTTGTAATGCCGTTTGCGTCGTAGAATAGTTGGATCCTCTCGCGGAAAACTCTACTTGAAATTCAAACAACAACAACAACAACAACAACAACAACAACAAGTGAGCGGGTGTATCGTATGTATATAGAAAGACGGAAATATTCCGGGTTAGAAGAGCGCGAGATAATGTTGAAAGGGATTATATCAGTGGTGGGTGTCGTAACTGGAATAGTTCCGTGGGTGCGCCCGCGACGGAATCGACAAGGCGCTCCGCAGGCCTTCGAAATCCCAACGCGAATATAAATTAAGCCGCGGTTACGCTCCTCGAATGCCTTTCTCGACGACTCGATTTTTCATTGTACATTAAATTGACCGTGACCAACGAGTCTCCCGAAATAATTCGACACGCAAAGGGTTAACTGCAGATAGATCAAAGTTCACTTCCACCAACGGTGGTGTGCAAAGTGAAGGAGCACGAGCTCCTCGCTTGGTTTACCGCGTTTCCTTTCAAGAGAAACTACAGAAATGCACAAACCATCGGTTGCTTTTTTCCTCTGTATATGTACGTTTATGCAATTTCATGGTTTGTTAAAAACGATTTTCTAACTCGTACGCCTAACAGCTTCCTGTCTGGATTTCAGCTGTCTCGATCGACGCGACTCAAAATCACTCGATACGATACGATCGATACACCGGTTCGTACTTTCCGTGGAACTTGTTTGCAGGAAGTATTCGGTTGAATTCTCTAACGGGTGTACGTGCACGAAAGGAGCGAGAAGTCGCGCGTGCCAGGGTTGGTCAACGAAGTTGTAAATATACACGGGCCGAGTACAGCCGTTCTCCTTTCGATCGTCCTTCGACTCGATCGCTCCTACTCTCTAAAAGTGCACATACGTTCACACGAGTTCTTACCTTCGAGTAAGTAAAGCTTGCTGAAATACCGATCGCGGCTTTTCTTCGCGTTAGAATATTCTATTCCTTATCGCTTAATTATCGTTACGGTTACGGTCGTTACATCAACTTGTCGGATGTTCTTGTAAGAATATCTTAATAACTTTTATCGTTAATGGCCTAGTCGTCAAAATTCAGCGGTAAAAAGTGAAACCACTTTCGTTCGAGTCTTCGTCGTATATATATATATATATATGCAATTATGAGTACCACAAGTATTTTATTCGCGCGACCGTACGAACGGATAAGCGTCGAAACGAGTAGTGCGACCTCGTACAATTTCAGATCGATTAAAACTCTCTCTCTGTCTTACGGGATAACGCATATATACAATCGCAGGTCAAATAACACGTTTCACGCTTATTGTACCGTGACTTTCCTTATCCAACGCGAATGTAAAAGGCGAAAGATTCGCGTTCGCGCGCAACGAAATAGCCAGAGACGGCTGTGCCATTTTCTGGCCTACAATCCTAGTGAAAACGAAGCCTAAATAAGAAACGCGCCTCGTCAAAGATTCGACGCTCGATACGCGCTTTCCATAAGCGGACGCACCGTTATTATGCCGTCGATCTGTATTCGAATTCCATCATCGTATCGTACTCTACGCCTATATAGAGTTATTTGCTTTTTCTTATCAATGGATCATCTAATATGTGATCACGAATCGCAATAATTTACTTTGCATAATATCGCAAAGTAACATTTTAAAGATCGTACGATGAATGCAGATTTGGCTGAATGCGATGATCGATGCAGAAACAATGCGAAAGAAATTGCGCGCTCGATATGGCTATACGTATCGACGCAAACTTTCTCTACGACGCGAAGTTTCTTCTTCAAGGTTAATGGTTCAGCTGTAGAAGAAGCTAGATCATTTCCCTTACTTAATCTCTTAACGCTATCCGTGGCACCGCGGGGGTGTTACGAAATCCGTGAAACGAGCACGACTAAATTCCGTCCCATTACTTTGATTTAGAATTCTATGATACGATGTCAAAAGGAATCGTCGCATGGTAACTGAAAAATGATTCACATGAAATCGCATCAATTTTATCAGAATAATCTTTCGTCTCGATATCATTATTACAGACTACAATAGACAGTTCGATTGCGTTACGTGGCTCTACTCTATTGCGTATCGTACCGCGGTGTACCGGCTCGTGAATTCAAACTATCCGAGTATTATCCTGTCCATCCAGGTTTAAGGCCGGATTGCACGAGGTATTACGTACTATGTTTATGCGCCGAGTAACGACGTTCGTTACTTGCAAAATTGTTGCCATTTGCCAACTAAATAATCTCTTACGGTGATATTCGTCAGAGAAAATTTGTCACTCATTTGGCACCCAATGAATCGTGACGGTAAAGATTCAACCGAGCGACCTGTTCCCCGCTGTTTTTTTATCCACGAAAGAGGATCGCGCGACTTTTGTCGGTGGTGTGCTCTCCCGGTCGGAACGCGAAACACGTTAACGCACTCGAACTGCCCGTTTCGAAAGGATACTTTTCGCGCGGATCATTTCGAGCGAAAGAGAAAAAAAATCACAAAGAAAACAACTCACCCTGTTGACACTTTGTTGCGAGGAAGCAGCAGCCGAGAATGAACAATATCGGAATCACGTCGACGGGTCGGATAACGTTCGTTTTGCGCCTCGACATCGTCCTCTGGCGCTTGTTCACACCGCGCACTTTTCGTATCGGCACGATTTCGCCTAACTGTCGGAACGACACTGTAACATCGTAACTGACGCCGAGTATGCGCGTACCTCAATTTTCGTCGCGACGTATCCGCGTCGTCTTGGTTTATCGACAGGCGACGAACAGGGACATCCTCGTAAACAGAAAAGAGCCGTTCCCGAGCACGGCACGCTTGTCACTGGCCACGGGTAGAAAGCAAAATCCCACTTTCACTTGGTGGCTGCGCGTCTTGCAAGGCGGAGCTGGCACGTCGAGGCCATCGAGATCTTTCCCTCTCCTTTCTGCACACGTCCACTTCTCTCTATGCCTCTCTTATCGCGTGTAACACGTCTTTGTGACGATCAACGAGAGGGAGTCGATACTTAGGAAAACCAAGGGGACGGGTTTTTTGCAAAAATTTCGGAACGTCCGGATACGACCTTTCTTCTATTTTCGCGAAGGTCGTCCATGAGGATCGACGAGCTGTCTTCTTCGGAAAAACTTCTTCCGAAAAAATTCATATACGGATCTGAAAAATAATCATGTCGTTTATTCATTTCATGGTAACGTATTCCCTACCGCCTTCCCATACCGCGCGATATAAAAAACTACGCTTTTGCATTCAGCTTACACATAGTCTGGGTTTAGCATTTTTATTTCGGTCCATCCCTTGCTTCTTTCCTTTTCTTCTCGAAAGAATGCAACCCGTGAATGTCATAACACGGACGCGTCCTTCGTCAGGACCTTCGTAACCTTTTTTTTTTTTTTTTTTTTTACCTGTCGATTTTATCCTGCCGCGGCACGTTCGTTAACCTTTTACCGGTTACGGCCGACCTTTACGAATCGATTCCTGAACAGATTCACATCCGGCAAGAAACCAGACGGGCATGAAAGGAAAAAGACGAGCAAGGTCGGGACAACTTGGGGAAAGTAACACATCGGTGACGCAATAAGGTGGACGATGATACTCTATAATATAGCTTCTACATTACCACTACCGTTGTGGTACCGAGAATTAATCATAGTCTGTTCGCATGTTTCACGTCACGTACGATCTGTTTTTCTACAATTCTTTCATCTCTTTTGCGTGTTGCGTTGGGTGAGTTTTTCTAGACCCGATTTTTAGAGCGAACAATCGAATCGAACCTTCCTTCTTTGAAGCGTAACAAAATCTAACGCTGAAACAGAGTACGCACCGTTATTTCATTAAGATCGGAATAGTAAAAATATAATTCATTTTTTATCGGTAAAAACAAAAGGGACGGAGAGAGCTTCTTACTGTATAATACTGTCAAAGTGACCAAAATTTATATGAAATTACAAGAAAAGGATTCGAGAATGGCAGACTAGCCATCGTGTCAAGTTGCCAATTCGTATTCCTACAGAGTTAACAGGAAGTGCAACTCAGTCCCGATTCTAACGGTAACGACGACAAAGATGTACCATATACGATTGTACACGTACGGTATTTTGTTTCGTGACAATGCTACGAATTTACAGAATAATGCGTGTTGAATTGAATCTTGAAATTCCATGGCCACCCGTAAAGATGAAGAAACTACAATCTGAAGACAACGAACAAAACTTATAAAATTATTTAAGGAATCAGGAATAGATTCATTCATTTTAAACTTTACATTAAATAAAATAGGATATTAAAGAAGAAAAAAAAATGATTACAGGCATTCAAGTCTCCGTTCCTGCACTGGCGTTGAAATCACTGTGGAAAGCGTCTATCTAGTACTACAGTTCCCGAGATAACACGTAATAACGAAAGTACAGATATAACTAAACGTCTAGTAGCAGTTTATGAATATATGAATTATATATATTATATTTCTTTCTTCTCTCTTTCTCTCTCTCTCTCTCTCTCTCTCTGTTTCGCTCCTATTTAACATAAAATTATGCACTCATTAATTATACGATTGAGAAAAATAAGATTGGTTTTGTCTCATAACGTTACAACGTGCATGCAAATACATCGGATTAAAATGTGAAAAATTACTGCACAATAATTTTGTGATTCTGAATTATTTTTATCACGAGATCCATATACCTACTATGTACCAACTTATTGATCTTCTTCGTTGCTCGCGTCAGTATGATGCAATATGATATTCTATAAAACAGTAAAAATAAACAAATGTATATTAAAAATATATACGCAGGAATAAATGTTGAAAACAATTATTATTACGGTAACGTTACACTAAACTATTTGTAATAAAATGAAATTGAATAGAAAATTTGTTGATTAGTGCGTAAGATACTTACGTTTCATCATCCAACAGAGTTGTGCAAAGAAAGTAATTTGAAAATTGAAACACATGATTTTTCCGAACGGTGGTTCGTCGAAAAAATGACCATGCAAAATTGTCGTGATTGATATACACTCTTTTTAGGTACAAGGATTACATTTTTCACATTATTATTATTATCATTTTCGAACATCAGTTTATAGACATTCACTGCACATGCTTTTAAAACTAGTCGAGAGTGAAACAAACACTCGGTTGTCATTTTTACGTTATTTTTATACAAAATATGCAATAATGGGGTGCTTATATAACAAACCTGAATAAAATAGGTATAAAATTCGTACTTCATGATATTACGATATGATATTACTAATAATTCTTTCGTTAAATTTAATAGTACATCTATTATTAACGTAATTCAACAAATAATGATATGCTTACACTATGGCATCTTTACAGTATGACACACATTTTTTAGCTGTGTGGAATTGGCGTTAGTTTTATTGAATCCTATAATTACAGGCGATAATCATCTCGTGTGTAAAGTACTTCAATTCAACTACAGCTATAAGATCATTCACTGATTTGTTATTTGGACACCGTATGTATACCATGCATCGATGCGGCTTCGTTTAGCTAAAACAAAAATAGATGCCGAAAAGTCAAATATGCGGTAGATATATCCCGTTGCTCTTATCCAAGATTATTCGAATTACTTTGTAGTTGGTCGTCTTGAAGGTTCCGACGCGGTAGGCGGTGGGGGCGGACCCCTGCGTGCCAGTTCTTCCAAATACCCCATTAATAAACGCGTTCGTTCAGCAGCCGCTGCCTCCAGTACTAAAAATCTTCGATCTTTCCTCAAGATTTCTTCAATTTCTGCCAAGTGCGCATTATTTTCTTGTACCTTTTTATACGTCTTATCAGTAATAAGTTTTGTTTCCTGAAATTAATATTTGATCAAGTTCATTAAACGCTGAACGCTATTCTAATTTTACAAGAATATCATATTGTAAAATATGATATCCACTGCTGCCGAAAATGAATAATACATCCTGTACCGAATAATATATATATAATACAAATAATATTCTGCGCTTACTTGTAACAGTTCTCTAAAATCAGCTTTGGCCGCAACAAGTTTATCCTTAATATATTCCTTGAACTCTTTTTCGCATTTCTAGAAAGAAAAAGCAGCAATATAGTATAGAAAAAACACCAAATTTAACTCGGATACATCATCTTTCAAACCAGTACTACGTACTCGATCGCTAGATGAAAATTTAATATATCTAGGATCATCTTTTAATAATTTTTTTATATCCCTCCACGATGCAGTGAGTTCAGTTGAAGCTCTAACTTCGTCGAGGAGTTCTCGGAATTTATCACGTTTCTTGCGGCTAAGTTGTTCTATATGTTCATTAAACAATCTTTCTTTCTCCTCGCGATCCAAGCTTTCCGCTAATTCCCATCTGTGGTCTTTTCTCAATTGTCGCTTCGCTTCTCGCCATGCCAAGTCGCCATTCCTAACCTAGAAATGAACACTTTGCGTTACGAGTTCTAAACACTTTTAATCCTTCGAGCATCAAAGCGTCAACTATTATGTAGTTGCTCCTTTACGCTATTTATTTAAAACGATATTACGTAGATTCGACGAAATCATGCGTAGCGACGCTACTCTTTGGTGCTTAAAGGATTAACAATGAAATTATCGGCAATAGATTGTAAAATATACGCAAAATATATACCAGGTCTGCAAGAAGAGCGCTAAAATGCTGTACCGCTTCTGTGTGGCGATGATGCTGTCGTTCCTTATCTCTGTCGCGGAGATGCGTGGCAAGAGTTCTCTGGACTTCTCTCTCTCTTTCACGAAGACTCGCTTCTGCACGTCTCTCGCGTTCTCGTTTCTGTTTTTCACGGTCTTCTTCTGAATCAGACTGATCATCCGCGTCCTCTTTCTAAGCAAACGAACATCACGCAACAATTTAGCATAAAATATTACTTCCAACGAATTCGATACCGTTGAACAGCAGTACTCACGTCGTTTTCTTTTTTCGAGGGTTTCTCGTCATTGTCCTCGATTTCACCGCTTTCCTTTTCTGCGACTGCTTCTTTCTTTTCTTTGCCATTTTCTTCCGAGGGTGCTTCGCTTCTGCGCTTCTTGTCCTTTGAACTTTCCTTGTCTGCTCGGTCCTTGGACGACTTTTCCTTGTATTTATCAGTATCCTTACGATCCCTGTCCTTCTTCTCGGATTTGTGATGATCTTTGTCCCTGTGCCGGTGATCTTTGTCTTTCTCCTTCTCCTTTTTCCGTTCCTCCTTTAGCATACGAATGTAATCCCTAAACCAATCTTCCCTTGTGCTTGCCGATTCTACGACTCTGTACCTCCAATCTGATTCCAATTTTTTCTTACAATCGCTCCAATGCGAATGCCTGTCGATGTCTTTGTGTTCACGTAGCATCGCTATGAATTCCTTTTTCACCTGAAACGCATTTATCATAAGAGTTTTCATCGTTGAAAAAGAATTACCTCTTGCTTACACACTATTCATACAATTCTGTCTTAAAATTGAATCTCTTATTTATTTACTTATTTATTTATTTAATTTATCTTTTTCTTTGTTTGTCTCAGTTTAATATCATGCACGCTTAATAATTTCCAACCAATGATTACACGTTCAGCCACATTACAATCATTTTGACATTATTATATGTATATGTATACGTGTATATGTAAATAAGAATTAATGACTTGTAATGTGGATCAAACTATGTCAACTTGCAAACCTTTTTAATGGTTTTCAAACTACATTTCGTTAGGGGTAGAAGAAATAGTCATTCATGTCATTCGTTCGTGTCAGGAGGTATTCACAACGTTAAGGGCTCTACTTGTTGGAATTGTTTTAATGAAATAAGCTGGTCAGTTTTGCTGAAAAAAAATTATAATCATTATAGCTGCAAAAATAATTATTTGCTAACCGAGTCATCATTAAACATTTTACACATTATAATATAAAAAGCAATATAGAATACAGCAAAATGTAACATTCAAAATACAAATTATACATCCGCTATCGTTTAATGATCAGACGGTGTGTAAAATGGATAAACTTTTATCTGCTGCCCTCGCTGAAAAGAAAAATGTCGTTAGTATATCGTCACGAGATTTTGAAAATGTTAAAAGCTTTCAGCCGTTCAAATTACGAAACGAGTTCTTATTTTTCCTATATCTTTTCAATAACACATTCCCAAAATGTATGACTCTTTATTTTTATTGCTATAATTCAGAAATTCTTCGATGACCATGTACACGTAACGATTTAAAAAAACTTTTAATTAGCTAAGATTAAAAACTTAAGCGGAACCAATGAAATTCTCTAACCGATTAGAAATGGTACAGGTTTTTCAGTTATAAGAAGATTTATTTATCTTGACATTTTTTATTGCACGTTTCTGGTTCCTCCGGTTCTAGGTAATCGCAAGAAATATTGATAGCAATGTCGATTATATTTTCAAATTCCCATTACGTAATTTATGAACGACCTACAATTTCAATGTAACAATAATAATAATTATTAATTTATTTAATAATCTATTTACGTAAACTTAATACACGTCTATTTCACAATGAAAGATGACTAGAGTTCAGAGTTGCGGGCACATTTCGGTCTTGAATTTTCTATTATCAGTTATTACTCGGATCCTGATCCTATATCATTTATAGGTAGTAAGAACTTGTGCCACAATTGTTTAACTTTCATCTAAACACAATTATTGTTGCAAAGTCCACTTCTATTACTTTTTAAAGACAAAAGCAATCAAGGTGTGTTCTCTGAAGAATACAAACCAAATTTCATAAAAAGCACACTCATTCTATTGCTTCAATGAATGCTCATCTTGTTGCTTCAAATATATTAATTTTTTAAACAAAAATACTTGTATTGTGTTTCACGGCAAGTCAAATATTTGTATTTTCGAAACAGCGTGAGAAAAAAAAAAAAAAAATTAGTTTATCAAGGAAGAAATGTCTAAACACCAATTAAAAAAAATATATATATATATGTATGTATGTATGTATGAATGTATGTATATATATATATATATATATATCAATTTTTCGGTTAATAATATTTAAATTTTAATATGCCATGTATTGACATAAGAACAACTGCCGAAAGTCATTCTCTATTATCGTTCAAAATGGTGGCATATCGGTGAAACTTTTCCCTCTTTTTAACCGTTTGTACAAATGAAACGACGAATTCGACAGAATCATGATTGACTCCAAATAAAGTACAAGAAGAAGAATTAATTTGTTCTTATGTTGATACATCGATCATGAAATGGAAATTGATAGGTAGCGTTTGATTCTCTCAAAACAAAACAAAACAAAACAAAATAAAACAAAACAAAAGAAAACAAATAACCGTTCTTTTATCTCCGGAAAGACAGAATAAGATCCACAAATACGCTTCTGGGATTGATGCTACCATTCGGAAGTAGATACCCCCAGCTTTTAGCTGATAATATGTCTTTTAATTTCCTTTTGGAAATTGCTTTTGATTTTTGGGGAAAAGTTAATCTTTTGAAGTAACGAGGATTACGAGTAATATACAAATACCGAGTTCGTTCATTCTCATGACTCTGCTTTGGAGTAAAGAATGCGGCGCGCGAGGGTGTGCCAACTGTGCCACGCAGTGTAGGTGGGGATGGTAGATGACATCATCCATGCCACCAACCAGCTTCAGAACCAAGCCACTCCACATACGGAACCTGTCCTGCCTGCCTCCTGACTGAAGTGGAGAGTTCAGAACACATAAGTACATAAGGAACCGTCACATACTAAGATTTTTTTATTCTCTACATCTCCCATCTTACAGCTACAAAACTTTTGTCTATCGAGAAAATCTACTGGAGTAGAGAATTATTAGAGAGAAACTTCTCCTGGTATGTGTTCTTCAGCCGTTAATTTTTAGGTATTCATATTAGATAAATCTTACAAGTGGAACAAAATAGTAACATACCTATAGAACCTGAAAGAACGATTAATTATTGCTGAAAACACAAAAGTTTCATTAAACGTTATAATCTGTTCTTAATTAAAACTAAAACATCTCTCCTCTATTTAGTTGTTATTTAGTTATTTAAATATCATCGCATTATCGTATCTCATCTCTTTCTCAAACAGTAAAACGATACAAATTTTGTTTTTGGCGCTCAACAAAAACTCGTTCAGCATTTAAGTAATAATTTATCGTGAATTTTATTATATATTATATGCTGAATAAAGAATTTCACTTTATATTGCCTTCGCAATGTATTACGATTTCCCTGAACAAAACGAAGGGTGCATGTATGAAAGTTAGGTCTGAAATGGAGGGGGGAGGGGGAGGGGGTGGTGGTGGTTTAGCGGATATACTCGGGAAAAATTTTCTTTTGCGATACTTTGGAACACGCAGAGAATCGAGGTACACAATATTGTACGCACACGAGATACAAAATAGATAGTTTGTCACTGGCGTTGTTACGATACAGGTTATGATACATCGTGCGTGCGTGTGCGTGATACCTTGATTCTCACATACTATGAAAATTTTGCATGTCTTTTATCGCGTAAATCAATTAACGTGTACGGAATTCTTTCTTACTTATGATACTGATTAAAGTAGTGAATATCTAAAGTATCTATAGGAATTTCAATCGAGTTTCTGATACTGTAGCACGAATCCTGAAAAGGAATATTCTCATTGCAACAAGATCAGTAGCGTTAATAAAATGAAAATACCTGTTCTCGTTTCGCTGTTTTTTCCTCTTTTTCCTTCTTTCGCACTTCCAGTAGATATTCGTTGAATAGGCTCTCCCGTTCACGCATCTTTTCTACATTCTTAAACCGTTCATCACGCCCATGTTTTTGAGCAAAATCGCTAAACGAAGACCTGAAGATGAGTTAAAATAGATTTGAAACTTAGCATTCGTTAATTTTAGAGGCCTATCTTTATTACTTTTATTACATACTTTCCGTGAAGGCCAGCTTCTTCCAACAGTTTTTGAAATTGCTCTTTCCGTTCCTTCATTTTGTTCCTCTTTTCCCGCCTTTCTTCCTCTGCTCTCTCCTTCACGTATTTCTCGAACACTTGTTTCCTCTCCTTCGACGTCAAAAGTAAGTACCGAGGATCAAACACAATTTTATGAAGTTCCTTTTCCCAAGTGCTAAACGCGGATACCTATCGTCGATAATAATTGTGTAAATTAGATGAAAATATTATTTTACGTTATATCGATGTATCGTTTATATATATTATTTAATGATCATTTACATCCTTCTCTGCAAGCATATCCTTGAACGACTTAATTCTCGTCTCCAAAGGAACAATCGCTCTTTCTCTAGCCGCACGTACTTCCGCCTCTATTGCAGCTTCCTTCCCGATGTCAATGGTCTTCTTGCTTTCCTTTTCCTCTTCTTCTTTTGGTGTCACAGCTTAAATAAATGGTAAAATAACTTTTAAGTTGTCTTTTTCTCAATTTCATTCCTGAATAGATCTTCGTTAGAACACGGATCAATTATCATTATCGAATTCTTTTAAAAATAGATAGCTGTAAATTACGAGTTCGATATTTACTTTTCGCATCTTCTTGTTTCATCTTTTTGGCCGGTGTTGGATGGTCATCGTCGCTGCTTTCGCTTGTATCCGACTGACGCGGTGTTTTAGTTGTCACCACTGCATCCGGTGGAGTAGACACCATTTTATCTACATCTTGACGACCAATAAGATCGTCTGGTCTTTCCCACACAGAAATACGGGACGAAGGATTATAGAAAAACACGCGCCCATCGCCCGTCCAAACAACACACCTAGTAAATAGTTTCAATTTATATTTTACCCAAGTAACATAAAGAATACTAACCGTTTTCGAGCCTTTAATTGTACAGTGATGATACATATTCGATTGAGACATAAAATTTAGGTTACATAATAGTCGATAAATACCGTACGAGTTGTTAGTTCGATTTTTACCAATTAAGTAACACGATCGAATGAATAAATAACTTTAATCGTTATTATATAGACGTTTCTCAACTCGAAAAAGGTTAATTTAATTTTTGAACGTATACCAAGGGGTTCCAGGGACTGGTGTGCTAGAAATTGGCCTAGACTTATCTTGAGGTTTCGCAGCCTCTTTAGGCGCTGTTTCTTCTTTTTTCGGTTTATTTACGTCCGCCTCTTTTACGCTATCTTTGGTTTCGTGATTGCTTTCTTGAGGTTTTTCTTGTTTCGCAGGTTCAGCGGTTATATTGTTAGGAGTAACAGTGGCATTAGTTACAACAGTACTCGCAGTGTTGGCAGTTGCTTCCTCTGCTTTTTGCCGCAATGCCAATTTTGCACCTAACGACAAATTCAATTGTATACTTTTCTTTGTACATTGATTAGTTTTATTTGCGCCTGAAAAACGCACCTTCGAAATCTTTTAACGCTTGTGGCTTTTCCCAAACCGATTCACCGGCTTTACTATTATAATAATATAACCTGCCATCCGGAGCGCGATGCTCCGTCCATACCATGGCAGATGCTACTAGATCTTGATCGAGTTGAGCCAAGATGGCTGGATCTTCCGCCGGAGCTTGCGGGGCCATCACCCCGTGTGGCATTTGTGGCATACCTAATAAATTCATTTTTTTCTGGTAACTCCAAAAATTGAAAATGCCTTCAAACGATACTTCTGAACTCGCGAATTCTATATTTACAGGTTTTTCATCTCTAAGGTAAACCAAAAAACGTAGTACAAGGTTGCCTTAGCTGCGGAACAGTTAAGAATAATTAATTTTATATTACCCCAATTTGCCTGCGGCGGACCATAACCTCCAAATGGCTGGAATCCTGGCGGTGGCATACCGAAAGGTGCTGCTCCAAATTGTGTTGCAATTGGACCACCAAACTGATTTGGCATCCTATGTTGCATAGGTATCATATTAGGTGGTGGTTGCATCATATTTGTGTTCACCGTTGGAGTGTTCATAGTTGGGGTGTTGGTTACAGTTGTAGGTGCTGTACCTAAACATAAGTAGGTACGTAGTATTAAAATGATTTAATTAAATTTTTACACGCTGATATTTGAACATTTTACATAAAATGATTGTACCATTCGCTTGCGTCGTGTCGGCTGATTGTGTATTCATATCTGGTGCTTCGCCAAGCGTCGGAGGTGGACCTGTGCCGGGAGGAGCGGTGCTAAGTTGATTGATAGCATCCGCATTATTCGTTGAAGATTGCTCCGTAGTTTGAGGAACCCTATTCTCAGTAATTTGATTCGGGGTAGTTGCCGTTGATGTTGGAGTGCCGGACGGAGCTGTTTGTTTAGACGCTCCGTGTACCAATTGTTCCAGCTGATCTTGTACCATGACCTTAACATTTGGTCCCTCTGGTTTTGTCCATGTAGTCTCTCTCGAACGAATATTGTAATAATACGATTTACCATCCGGTGTTTTCGTTTCTACCCAAACCTCCCCATTGAGGTCTAAGCCTGGAATGTTTGCTTGCTGTTGCGCCTGTTGTTGCGGTGGCTGCTGCTGACCTGGAATCTATAACAGAATTCCAGGCGTTACGACAAGATGTTTATATAGCTCGCTACGTTTCTGTAAACTAAAATTTACGTTATTCATATTTGGTGGTCCCATTCCAGGAGGTGGTCCGTACGGTCCCGGACCTGTCCCAATTGGGCCATTCATCATGTGCGGCGGTGGCTAATCGCATATAAAGTGAAATTATACTTAATCACTTTACTAGCAATAATGTGAAACGAGTGGACATCAAGCCGAACGATAATTACCATTCCTGGAGGTCCCATAAGGTTCGGCGGTCCCATTAGATTCGGTGGCCCCATAGGTCCCCAACTAGGATCGAACGGCGGTGGTCCTCGAAATCGTGGTCCAGCTGGCCCCGGCGGGCAGTTTGGCCTGGGAGGTCCCTCGAATGGAAATCCGTTATTCGCTCCTCGAAACATCGGTCCTCTAGGTCCGAACCCTCTTCCTCTAAATCTCGGAGGTCCACCTCTCATGGGAAAATCAAACCCACCTCTGCCACGACCCCTTAAATTATTGTTATATATCGTGACTATGTACTTTACGTACCTTACGTCGGAATAATTTACCCAAGCGTAGACATCATTGTCGTCTCTTCTTGTTAAATTAACTTTACGACGTACTAAAATAACTGGAATTCTTAGGTACAAACAGTTTGTACTTTTTTTTTTTTTTTTTTTTTTTTAAAGAATCAACAATCATTTCTTGAAGGTGTTATCAGCTTCTTGCGCGTAATCATATTATTGTTAAAGCATAAAAGAGAGAAACAATTTGCATGAAAGAAATCAATGAAACATTACACCGAATAATAACAATGGGTAAATCATTTCATCGTATAGGAGCGTAAGTAGAAATAATAGTCGCGTTTCCATAGTGTTTATTCATGTGTAAGGAGTTTGCGGTGATACGAAGTTTGATCGTTTTCGTCGAGCAATACAACAAGAGTACCAAAGCAGAGAAGTATCGCGAGGGGGCAACCTAACCTTACTTTCTCGTATCATATTCTGGATTGCACGTAACGCGAGGGGTGCACGGTGTGATAAGAGAAACTGTAACGCACCTAAAGCCTCCTCTTCCCCGTGGTACGAAATGCCTATAATCTTCACCATCGAAACTGTAATCCTCAGTTTCTTCCATACCCTCCTCATTGTGCTCCTGTTCATTATTAGAAGCAGTTTCCGTGGCCGCAGCGGGTTGCTCGGTACTCGTTTCCATTTTATAATAATATAGAAATTAAAAGTTCACTTTCCTACACGCCCATTTATTTCTTTTCTCAGCTTGCACAAAAATGCCGCAAACAAATCACTATTTTATTCAATGTAAGCCGTAAACATATTATTGCCAACGTAACAAATGCGTTTTCCTAGATTCGTCGTCAGTAAGGTAAACATAGTAATATACGTAGTTACATTGTTCGAGTTACTAGTCGGCTAGTACTCGATGTCGATTCGTGAGTCTCTAGTGAATTTATTTTAATATTTTATCGTTAAATATTTGTTAAAATCACCAGTGGCGGCTCGTAGCTAAGATTAATGGGGTTGTTGCTCCAGAAAATTTTCCACCAGCACGCTAAGGTCGATGCTACACGAGCGACAGTGTTCTCTCTCTCTCTCTCGTCACGCAGCCTCGCGCGCAGCTTCCTACGTGCGCATGCGCGCACAGCCAAACAACACGCCGCTGGAACTGCGAAGCGCACAGTTCCATACAGAAGATTTTTCTATCTTTTTGATAAACTGGTATACTGTACAAGTATAAAGAAAGAATGAAAGAAGAAAGTACTCGTTGCATTAAATTTGATCGATAATATCAGCCGCCACTGAAAATCGCGATAAAATAAACATAAGTTTACATTTGACACCGAAACTATGGTTTCTATGGTAGAAACTGTTGCTTGGAATTAAATGAACGTTCGAATTAAATACGATAGTTATTTAAATAGTTAAATAAGTTTTTAAATATAACATAAAACATACGTGGAAAGCATACGTAAATAAAAGTTTCAAATTTTGTTAAAAGCAGAGAGGAAAGCGAAGGAGAATTTTGCATAGCTAAAGAGTTACTACGTAGAGTCGAGATTTTTATTAGCTTCCCTTTTTCATTTCGGAATTTTTAAGAAGAAAGGGATCTCGATTCTCCTCCACCGTTACCGAAATGAAAATCGCGGAATAACTTTGTAGTCTTTACATAAACTCGAGTATGGTTGGTTTGTCGACGCACCTGTCCATGTGTTAACTCTGCCTTTGACCGTACAGTGTCACCGAGTGTGCACTTAAGACTGTTTGTACAATCGATATCTATAGTGACACGTCACTTACCTGTCAAAGGCTTTCGATGGTAGTATCGATAATGCTTGTGGAATTAGATTTGGCTAGTGTCTTCTTGGACGTCATCCTCGAGAAGCATCTGATTTGGGATTACGAAATCACGTTAGCATCGTTGTTACGATACTATAGTTCATCGACGGACACAAGCTCTTTGATACATCATATTAATACAATATACAGTAATACTTTTTTTTCTTTTTATACATAATAATTGTATACCTGTAAGTAATAAAGTTTTGAAAATTGCAAGATTGGTAATACGTTCGAGTAATAAAATGCGAGCAGATTAATGTTCGCGCGATCGATCGATGCAGTTCGGATATGGCATTCGCAATTAGCACTAGCTGATATCGCGGTCTGCCACGATCGGTTGTGGTGGTGCGTGTATCGAATCGTCGCACAGAGAACTTCCCTCGTGACCTGTGTGGGACATTATCATTGTTGGATCTTGAATAACGGGCCGCGTGCCTACGATTCTCCGTTCTCAACCGTGTTAAGTCCTAGTTTACATCGACCACCGCCCTTTGCGACACGTTTCTCTTCAAATCACTACTTTTTGTCTAATTCGTGCGATACAAATACGTACGACATAAAACGTTGTTACCGACCGTGTGAGAATTATTTATCGAAAAAATATGTATCGAAATAGAACGAATCCGTTCTGTCTTCGTCGAGTACGAAACGTTAATTGTACGTCGTCTAAATCACGCCAGTCCTAACTCGAAAATGGCCGTCGCGAGTTCGTCGCTTCGGCGCAGCCCTCTTTGTCCCGGGAGCGACGTTCGCGGATTTATTTTCGCAGCTTCGAATTAGTCGAGGGTCAATGGCAAGCACCGATGAAGGTGCGTTAACGCGCCTTTAAGTATCAAAAGAAGAATATAGGAAAAGGACGACGGGGGAGGTGGTCTCAGGCAAGAGGGAAGAAACAAAGCGGACGATGAAGTTGACGTTCTGGTACTGAAATAGCCTTAAACCGCCACAAGTCAAAAATACTCGTGCCATACCCCCCTTAACGCCCTGGAGCATAGGGCGGCGAGAAGAAAGCTAGAACTACTACTGGCCTGGGCAGAGAGAAGCTGGAAAACGATCGTACAAAAATTTACTATTCAAGGCAGACGTTGAACATTTTCAACGATCCTCCCTTTCTCTCGCTATTGCGTTCCTCGAAAGTTGTTCTTTCCCCGTCTTCTTTTTACCCGCTTATTGCTTTTGCGAAAAAATTAACTATTAAATATATATGCTATAATTATATCCTAAAATTACGTATCAGACAGGCGAGAATCTCTTCTCTCAAGATCGGCTGGTTACTCTATGGCTCGTAAATAATCGAACCTGTTTCGACGAGTTTCGCCTCGCAGCTCGCGGTTTCGAAACGTTGTGCCACGCGAAACGGACAGAAGCGTCGAGAGGAGGCGGCTGCAGAGGGTTGGACGCTGGCCAGCTGTCGGCACGAGGTTCTCCGAGCAGTCTCCACGGAGGGTGCCGAACCGTCGCGACGCCTGGCGACGCGACGTCGCCGTCCAGAGGTGGCCTTAGTGTGCCGCGTATCCGTCGACCGTGCATATGTCCGTCGTTCTGGCCATCGCGTACCGTTCGTTCCGTTTCTCTGTTTCTCCTGGCGTCGGTCGGTTTCGCACGGTCGAGACATGTGACGGCGAAGAGGAAGGGCTTGGAGAAACGACGAGCAGATCGTTTCACGCGATCCTCGGCCACCGGATATGGTAAACGCGATTCGAAACCGACGTTTAAGAACCGTGATCGTACGTGGTACAGTCTGACAATTTCTTTATTAGACGATCGCGTTGACCTCGCGGAGATCTCGATCGAGTGGTTTCCGTTGGAAGGAGAAGTTTTTTAACGGCCTTTACCCAGGCTTCGTGGTTTCTCTCCGGTCCTTTCGTTGCTTTTATTGGGATTTCCCGTCGTTTGCTCTTTTTTCCTTTTCGGAGTAACCGGAGTGAGTAGTGGACGTGGTGTGGGGTAGTGAAGTTGTTCCGCGGAGGATCGAATATTTCTTTTTTAACGGCAAAAAGGAATAAAGGTGTTCCTTTACCGAAGCGAAAGCTTTGAAAAGTAAAAGAAAGCATAGGCTCTCCAACGATGATTGCAACATCGAAACTGCTCGCGTCACGGTTAGAGTCGTTAAGATGAAGTTTACGATGCCGAGAGTGGTACGTATACGTCGTATTCAACTCGTCGTACAGTGACGATTACCATAGAGAGAGGGGGGGAGAGAGAGAGAGAGAGAGAGAGAGAGAGAGAATGGAATCGCAATCGTACGCTCGTCCCACGCTGTCAGGCGTCAACGCGGTTCGTAACAAGGTTCCAGGACATTTGATAGGTTGGAACAATCCTCTCTCTCTCATAAGGTGAGATACATTGATTTCGACCTATTCCAAGGGAAATCGTAATAACGTTCGCTGGGTTCGAAGGGTCTCGATTACGAAAGGTGTCAGAGCTCGTAAACGCGGCGAGGTACGCACAAGCGTTGATCTCTTCCACTTAATGTTGCAGCTCGAGCGCAATAAACGCGCTGTGTTCGAACGTTTGTCTTGACGGCAAGAGAAAGGCTCTTCCCGTAGAAGAACATATCGATAATAGATAACCGTCGATGGACGAAAATTCCTCTTGCGTACGTGCGTTCAGTTTTCAACGTTATAGCAACAATGTAATCGATCGTGATTACGAACTTGTCCAACTGCAATTTCATTCCATCTTCCCCTCCGCGGTGAAGCTCGTGGGAGCTGTACGTTAGTCGAGCTATTTCTCATTTATTTCCCCCCTCCCGAATCCAAAGGAAGACCTTTCCGGCGTAAAAACTTGATCGCAAAACACGTTTCCTGTTTGATTAACGATTCTTGAACTACGATAAAAGGAAACGATTTCTAAAAATAATATTTCCAATCGTTTCTAGAAGGCGACGTCGAGCGAGATCTCCGTGCTTTCGATTCGTGGTTGCGATTAAGAAAGCAAGTTTTGTCCTCTCGAGGACATCTCCTCTCAGACTATCCTGCGCGCTAGCCTCTAGCCACGGTGGAACTTTGAAACGAAATCGTCGGATCGCGTGCGAAACGCTGCTCTTTCCAGACCGGACGCGGAGCAGCGTTCTTCCGGGACCTCGTAAATTCGTCGCGGCCGAGTGCTCGAACGCGGTGCGCGTGGCTTTTCCAAGCGTTTCGAGAGACCGTTGAACGCTGCGAGACTGGAAATCGTTGGAAGATAGGCCGTCGAGAACGAGTCGAGACAAGATGGCGGAACACTCGCTTCGCCGGAAGACCAGATCGGCCTCGATCTGCGCCCCCGGATTTTCCAGCATGGAACAAATGATAGGGACGATGCCTCCCTCGGGTGCCAGGGAGAGGGAGAAAATTGACAGGGAGAAGGACAGTGGAAGCGGGACTCCCGATAGCAGTACTCCGACCAGAAGACGCAGACCGGCGACGAGGTCCCAGAGTGCTCGTGTTTCCGGCGCGAATAAGAGCATTCGCCGCCGGGCGGCCGCCCAAGGTAACCAACTGGTTCCCTCCGATCAACGTTCTTCTCCTCTCGACTTACTGCTTCTCAACTTAACCTTATATTCGGTACACTTGATGATGCATACTTGCTGATGTAACTCCGTACAAACATTTCCTACAAACTCATTACCCAATCCCCCGACGAAGCTATAACTGGCTTTGTTTGCGCTCGTGAAACACGGAAACTTGCGCCAATCCGATTCCCTGCGTAAAGTTTCCAAATTTATTCTCCTTCTATTCTATTCTATCGAGCTGTTAGTCGAGCCGAAGCTAATTTTCGCGTCATCGACGCCACGCGAAAGAGCACGCGGCTAACTTGTTTTGTTCTCCACGGCTCGATGCGTTCAGAAGCCTATGTAACCATCCATTTTTAAATGAACTCACCACCGCCGGCACTCGAAGCGATGATCTGTAATTTTCCGAGTCGGGTAGCTTTAAAATCTCTTGAGATAGCTCTAGTCTAGTCGGGGAAAACGGGCCGCGACTGGCGTCTTTAAATTTAGCTCCGTTTAGCCCAAGAAACCCTTCGCGGGATCGTATTTTCGAATTAAATGGATCGGACGGTTCCTCGGCTAACGGCTAAGGTGCGGTGCACTGGCACCGCGAAGGCCCCCGTTTAGTCTGTCAGTGACCTACTACTCGAACGAACGCTGCCAGAATAGCGCGAAGCGCGTGGGGCCAACGCGATATGCGATACAACGCGCGATATAACCTCCCTCCCTCGACGCTCGATCTCCAACATCCTTCCTTTTCTCGAAATCCAGACGAGTGTGAAGTTACTTAAACGTTAGATCGAAACAAAATGAACGAATTCGTTGATTTTAGCCGCGCATCATCACCACCATCACCACGAGGGCACAGTTAAATCGGCTCACTGTAGCAGCGAGCCCAGGTTGACCGATAACGATATCAGCCCTGGCCTCAGGAGGAGGGGAAGTCGAAGAGGGCAAAGCATGCACCACAGTCATCACAGGAAAAGCAACGCATTCTTAGACGTTCCCGACACCTCGTCGCAGATGCCATCGAGGGAAGAAGGCGAGGACGAGGACAGTTACAGGCTTCGAAGCTTCAGTTTCACCAGCAAGGGTAAGTTTCGATAATCTTTCGGAAAATCTCACAGCTTTATCCGAGGCCGATGGTTCCGACTTTGGTCTGGCTTCAGCCTCGAATTCGTCTTCGGTGCTCTGGCCTGAGCCCGTCGAGTAGAGCGATGCGCCAGAAATACACGGTTTTCGCGGTAGCCAGAGGAAGAGGGCCGAGCGAGCACGAGATAAGCGAAAATAGAGTATAGTTGTGACGTCGTACGACTTCCTCGAACCGGTTGAGAGCCAACGAACGCGCGCGAAACTTCGTTTACTCGTTAGTTCCCGTTCGACCCGTATCACCATCATCCTTTGACGATCCAAATTCTTATTTTTCCCGTCAAAACAATTTCCGGGGGTGGGGGGTGGGGGGGGAGACGATATTTGCCTCGCGGTTGCGACGGCTCGTTTTATCGATTCGGTACGCCTCGTCGTCGAATTAATATTTCTCGCGGTTGTTTCGTTCGATCTTTCTCGTGCAAACACCCGTTGCGCGTTGCCCACTCCATTATAGTTGAAACTTTTCTGATTATCTTATTATATTTCTTATCTTAAGCGTACATTTCGCTCCGCAATAAGTACAACCGATCCATAAAGTCATTTTTAGTTGGACCACGTTCGTTAATTACGAACACGAGCGTGGTTCAACTTGCTTTTCCATCTTTCGATATATAAGCGTGTCCCTAATTGCACCCTGAAGTACGTTAATCCGAAGCAATTTTTGTCGTTGCAGACAAATTTTAATTAACGTTTACAAATGTACCTGACGCTCCAGCTAATAACGCTTAGAATGCATTGGAGAATTACGATTTTCTGCATTATTTACGTCATTTTACACGCATAGTAGAACACTTGGGCTATTTTAATAAAAAAAAAAAAAAAAAAAAAAAAAAAAAAAAATTGTTTACCCTCGTTGTGACCTTTGACCGAAAATGACCACCCATTGAACGTGTTGTTAACTAATATTTGTTCTCTATAAAGGAATTAATTCGATGGTAATCGACGCACGCTGCGAATTGGAGCATTTAACCAAGTCGGGAAGTAGTTGGAAATGCGATAATCCGCTGCGAAGTTAGCGGTTTTATTCAATTTTTTATCGAATCTTTTTCGCTATCGATGCCGAAAGCACAGTCCTAGATCCCAAAAAAAATTTGGAAAGTGGTTAAGAATAGATATTCAAGCAAACTCGAGACGCGTTACCACTGTCGATTCGTGGAAATGGAAAAGTAGAAGCATCGCCAGGATATTCGTGGGGTCAACGTACATGGGACAGAGGGAGAGTTCGATGCAGGTAACCACAACGGATAGTAAATAATATTGATTCGCGTCGCCACGCGTCCTGCCGTGCACGCTATACCGCGTCCCCTTTTCCTCCATTATTCCCAGCGAGCAACACCGTTTACCGGGTTAATTTCGTGGGCATAGAAATAAAGGTTCCGCGCTCTCTCGTCAAAGTGACGATAGATCGCCATCAGGTGTAGAAATATTCAGGACCGCGGTTACGCTACGCGTTAATATTTAATTAAAGTCGAACCAGGAAACGTTGCGTCGCACCACGCGGTTAGTTAGAATATGCAACCAGTATTTATAGGCATCCCTTATTTTTCGATCTTTTAGCTAATTCTAGTTTTTCAGAAGCGTCGACGAGTATTCAGATTCATTCGTAGGCGCTCACTCGAGAGGTCTTCGCTTACCCACGCTGTTGCTATCGAAAATCGCCGATGCAGGCGATGTTTGCCAAGCAAATCATTCCGAAATCGACCTTCGTACGAAATTACAGTTCAAGGTTCGCACTTGAGTAATAAAAGTTAACGAAAGGGGCACAGCCTCGAAATAGATTTCGTATTAAAAATAAACGACGGACCCCTACCGGCTCCGGTTCTGGTTAAAGGAAAATCAGTGTTTACCGATAACGAGCAACAGCCGCCGCGTTGTCGCACGGAAAATGATTAATTACAGGCATGAGTAGCCGAGTGAAATAAAATGAAAATTTCTTTCACGGTTCAACGAGCATTCTCTTCTCGAACAGCCGAGCTCACGGTTCGCGCACGGTCGTACACGAGTTCGTTTAACCGGTACGAGAGACGCGCACTGATCTAAAAATATGGCTACCATGACTTTGGGAAATTGTAAGAAAATAAATAGATCGACAGCTCGGAAGGTACAAAGGAACGACACGAAATTCGTCAGCGTCTGAAGAAAGTGGGAAACTGTCCATTCGCGGACACGTAACGAAACAAACGATCGTTTCAAACGGGAAACGGTAAAATGGGATTTAATTCATTTAAATAACGTATACAGGAGAAAAGCGAGGCAACAGAGGAAACTTTCAAGCTGAGATCCAGCTTGAATTTCCATCTCTATCACGAGAACCGACGATCGAGTCTTAATCTCCTCTTATTTTCGCTAATGATCGTGGTGACCGAAAGTTTGAAAGTTCAAGTTCTCCGAAGGTTTGCCTTATCAAGATTAATATCGCGTAGAAGATCGTGGCCCCTTGACTAACTGATTCGAGCAGTTTCGTTAAAAATACAAAGACAAAGAAGCGAAACAAGACCGCGCGCGCCGCTCGATACTTGTTCGTAGGAACTTTGCGCGGAGAACGCGATACGCCTGTCCGACCATGCGTCAACGCGTATCACTTGACAACAGCGAGTTCTCCTTCATTAGGCCGCCTCGTCGAGAAACATTTTACTTTTACAAATTAACATTTTATTTCGGCGAAACGAACGCGATCCCTTTTTTTTCTAATTACCACGCACGGAAAACAGCGAAGAGTATCGACAATCGATAGACGAGCAGTGCGTACGCATTTATTTCCCAACGAGTTCCCATTTAACGTTGCAAACATTCAGTTTCGCGAAAGGTTGGTCGGGCTTTTTTCACCTTCGATCCACTCGATGCATCGACTTCGTTACCGAATTATTACCCTTTCGTTTACGAACGCTACAAATCGGTACGCGTAGCGCTCGCGTAGCGCTCGCGTAGCACGCTCGAGGCAATTTGGCAGAGCTCCTCGGATCGTTCGAATGGTTAAACTTCGTATTAATAGAACGCTGCCTCACCTATTCGATGGCCAAATTCGTGCACCTGTAGTTTGTTTGTGGAACGGCAATCAGCGTTTCCTCTTCGCGCGAGCTGAATTTCCGGGGAAATTCGACTAGCGGAAGAAATATTTGTTGCTATTTCAACGTAGGAACGGGACGCGTAAAGCGTTCGTGTGCGTTCACTTTGTTGTATAATAATAACAAAGTGCAACGAAGCGAACCAGGCCGGAAATCTCTGTCGGGTTGTGAAAAGTCTTGGTCGATTCCAATTCGACGACAGCCGCAAGTAGTGCGCGTCCGTTTGAGTTTTGCGCGGGGACAGGACAAAGCGCGCGGACGGACGGACGGATATCGGTCTTTTCAGCCGCTAAACAGGACGGCTGTTGTTTGAATCGTGACGCGAAAACCACCCACACCGACGGGGAGCCACACCCGTCGTGGATCCGTTTAACGCGGCGATACAACCCCTCTACACCCTCTACTAGCATAGGTTATTTACCCTCTAATTCGGCTTCGAGGCTCGATTAATTATTTAATAGAAATAATACAAGGCTGACTACGAACTACGACGAGTCAAATTGCCAAGTAAACGCATTAGCGAGAGTTAACTCGTTTCGTCGCCGGCAATCGACATCCGATGTCGATGGCATCGCTTTCGAGAATCCATTAACAATGCTTAACCGCAAACACATTCGACGACGCGGGGTGTTGGCGCGGCTGGAAAGGTGCGCCGGTTTAAGTGGACCGCGAGACGAGACCGCTTGTTAACGTACACCATAGTTTAACCAACTGATTAGTATCGTCCTTGTCTGAGAACGATATCGACTTTTACTTTCCGACTATTACCAACCATTGGAGTTCCAAATTTTTCGGGAATTAAGCGTACTCGGGATCCCCTGGTAGCTGGTGGCGGTAGCGCCTGGTTAAAAACTGGAGGCTGTTGCTATTTTAAACCCCGAGTTTACTGCCAACCGAAGGAATTCGACGATCAAATTTCCGAATATAGACAATTTCTATTTCGAGCGAGGAGCGAGCGAGCGAACGAACGAATTGTTTTTACGCACAGCCGTGAATGGCCGTGACCTAAAAATTTCGTTTCGGCCACTATGTATTTTTATCCCTTTCCGTTGATTTTTCTGTTACAGGTCTCGTCAACAGGGGCGACTCGTTCAGAAGAAGAAGATCAAGGTCGAACTCTTTGGCACCCACGGATCCGGAAGGTGACGAGAAACGTTCGGTACCGGCGAAAGAGATCACCGCGTACACGGTCGCGATGCTGGGCGCGAGGGGTGTCGGCAAAACCGCCCTGATCAGCCAGTTCATGACCAGCGAATGTATAAACGCGTACGACAGACAGAGAGGTAGGAAATTCTATCCCCGCGGTATTAACCAATAATTTTACACCGATATTTCACCCGGACGCGGGGACCTTATCGCGAAATTGCCTCGCTCGATATTTATAGCTAACCCGAAAGGATGCAGGTCGAACACTTTCATTTACGTTGATCATTTACGGATCAAATGTGTATTTCTTCGCCAAAAATGTCTTTGGTTTCACTCGCGCTTAGGTTGAATAAACCCAGCATCGAGGTTCTCGACCGAATCGCGTTGATCGACGAACGCTTTAAATACGACGCTTTTAATAAGACCACGGTGTCGTTAACCTTCGCGATCTCCACTTGGTGACCGAACCGGCTCTCGTTCTCCGAACAATCGCTGCGTTTTCCGAACGTACGAGAAACAAAGTAGCCGTAACCAGAAGACGAAAATCGGGGCCGAAGTCGAGTTTCGTGTACGATAATTCTGCCGTGAAATCGGGATCGAGGCCAAGATGGAGGAAACGAGTCGGTTTCCAGGAAGGTATATAAAAAAGAAAGATGCAGGAACACAGCCAGGCAGAAATAGCGTTGGTTAATTTTGCCCCGGCCGGTGCTATAAACGTACATCATACAGCCTCCGCGTCTGTTCATCGTCTTTCTCGCGCCTTTCTCTTCCGCCCTCTCTGTTTGCACCCCGCCCCCCCCCCCCCCACCGTCGTCTGTCTACCATTTCTTAAGCCTCGTTCGTTCCGCATCCCCTTTCAGCTGTTTCTTTCCTCCGAGCCTTCAGCTTAGCTCTTTATCTCTTTTCTACCGTGAACTTCCCTGTTTCAGACGTACCCACCGAGCAATCTGTTTTCGTCATGCTGAACGGGGAGGAGAGCGAGCTCAGATTCCTGAACATCGCCAATCCGAAGGTGAGCGCAATTCCATGCGTCCGCTTCCGCGTAAACGTTAACCTTTCCTCTCTCTCTCTCTATCAAGTACCGTTCCCGTCTTTTTTTGTTTCAAAAAGACGGAACTGGAGAACGTGCATCCGGATGCCTTCGTCGTCATGTATTCGGTAATCGATAAGGCATCCTTTCAGAGGGCAGAAGAGTATCTAGAACGTCTTCACGATCAGGATCTGCTTCGGGGGAAATCGGCTATATTAGTCGGTAACAAAGTGGACCTTGTTCGATCCAGGGTGGTTTCCTCCCAAGGTCGGTGTCGTGTTTCTTAATTTCGCCGTTTCGTCGTTTCTCGAGCAATCCTTTAATCCGGCGCGCGTTGCCCGCAGATGGCAAGTGCATGGCGTGTACCTATCGGGTCAAGTTCATCGAGGTCTCGGTCGCGATCAACCACAACGTGGACGACCTGCTGGTCGGGATTCTGAACCAGATCCGGTTGAAGAACGTGCAGGGGAACGCGGAGAACCGCGGTGGCAACGGCGGTAGCGAGGGCAGCGGCCACTGGTACAAGTCGAGGGGCGTGGTGCGGGCCAGCATGAAGGCTAGACAGATGCTGACGTGGCTGTTCGGCAAAGAGGACAGCAAGTTCAAGAACTGTGAGAACCTGCACGTGCTCTAAACGCGACCCGTGACACGCGACCCGTCGCAACGACGTACGCACGGTTCTCGATCGTAACCGTATCTTTCTTTCACGTTTTTCCAATATCTTTTCCAATTCTTTTCTTCGATAGAAATTACGAGACGAAAGAAAAGGGCGAAAGAAACGAGAAGCGTGCGATCAAAGAGTGCCAATTTATTTAAACGCACGTTAAACCACCGTTCTCCCTTTCGTTGAACGGATTCGTTTCAATCGCACGCGTTGCGTTACCTCTTAAGAACTTTTGCTCGACACTAATTTGTTCCGCCGTATACGTGACAAATAAATTCAAAGAGATTCCATGCGAGGAATCGATCGATCCTTTGATCGTTCAGTCGCTTCCGGATAATTCATTTTTTTTTTTTTTTTTTTTTTTTCCCCCGATCAAATTACTCGACGTTAACACTGAAATTAATTCGGACCGATCAAAGGGGATCGATTCGAAAGAATTTGAAATCGGACCATGGCATGAATTAGCGGCCACTAATGTTACCTAATCGTTACCCTATAATAAGACCAATTTAACCACTTTTTCATCCAAACTGTATATACGGTAAAGACGAGAGGAAGAAATATTGTACCTCCAAGTACCTCGGGTACCGTAAAGAAGATATTCTTTTTTGGAACATTTTAAGAGCAAATACAAAGGATAAAGAAATAAAAAAAAAAAATATATATATATATATATATACATATACATATATGTATACACATACATACGCGTATACTGTCCATTGTCTATTCTCTGCGATCTCTATGCCTATGTATATCCGAATTATATATAAATATATGAATATGTATACAGGGAGGGGGGGGGGTGTTAAAAAAAAAAAAAGGAAAGAGAAAAAAAAAGAAAAAAGAAAAAAAAAAGAAAAAGGTGGTTTGAGAATTTGATCGAATGGAATACATACGCGGTGAACTTTTTGTACGTAATTTTGTATATTAATTCTTTCCGAATAAATGATCGATTCCCTTTTGTTTAATTATATGCATATTGCTTTTGTTAATTATTTATTATCGTTTTTTCTGTTCGGCTGTAGAAACTGTACATTCTTAAACTACCTTCTACTAAACGTTCTATCGTACACTCGAAACGACGCAGCGTTGCAAGGGGCCAAATTGGAACGCTTTAGAATAATAGGACAAGAAAGAATCGCTAGAGAATAATCATTGTTACGATTGAATCTGTTAGAATTTTCAAAGATTATTGCGAAACGCTATATAAAATAAAACGCTTCGGTATAGTATACCAAATTGATCCATTCGATTGATTAACTTGCAGACAATAGTATCACGATAGAACGATACAGGTGGAATTAAAGAATGCAAACGATGGAGGCGAAAGAAAAATCTCTTACGGCACTGTAAAAATCGAATCGAGGAATGAAGAAAAAGTAAAGTTTATCTTGTAAATATAAACGGGAATCGTTTCTTTGTCGAATTAATCGAGAGGCGAAAAGGGAAGGGGATTTTTATCAAGTGCCTTTGCGCTATTTTTGTAATTTAAGCTAAACTCGATGTAAGTCTTTAACCCAAAAATACAACAGCGTAACAGTCGTAAGTAGTGCACTCCTCTGCCCTTCTTAGCCGAAGAAATGTCCTACTCGATCTCAATCGGACAATTGCGCTCCTAAGGAGGGTAGTAGATTTTTTGAAATTTCCAATTATTTCAATTCTTAATTACCATTTCTTCTCCTCCTCCTTGCTCGATATATTTTGTAAACATTCGAAATTCGACGGCAGGAGAAGCGTGTTCGGAGTTGTAGCGCTACAGCTCTTGCATTTCCGACGATTACTCGATGTCTGACCGATTAGCCGTTTTTCAGGATAAACTTTATCGATGTTAACTCAACGAACGGTGTCGTCTGTTCGCGTTGTACGAGTGGTGCGTGACGTGACAATACTGCCATTTTCTCGGCTGACAGGGATACACTGCTTCGCGTTAGCCGTCGCGACGCTTTCGGCGGAAGCAACGGCGGTTGTACAACAGTTTAATTTCTAAGATTACCTGTCATCATCCGATCCAGGGCTCCAATCCCTGGGTAATAATAAACAAATGGCATTCGATATATTCGTGCTATTTCTCGTCCACTTAACACTCCTCCTTCTCGCGTATATATCGTTCTATTTATTTGTAGAAATTCGAAACGAGGTTACTAGACGAGATCGATTTTAACTTTAGTTAGCGAGACCTGAACTTTTTCAACGTTAATATCTACCGGGACGTAAATCTTATCGCGGGACGTTTCGTTGATAAATAACTCCAACCAGACGCATGCGTTCTGGGCATCGATTATTTTGATTGGTGCCAGATATTACCAGGCTCCAGTCGTGGCAGTTTGCCACGAAGGAAGGAAACGAACGTCGAGAATTCGTGTAACATCATCGAACGGCCAGATAAACGATAAGAAACGACGATATTCGGTGGAACGCGAGAGAGAAAAATCACCCGTGCACCTCGCGATCCTTCGCGAGGATCGTAAAATGCTAGCCAAAAGTGATAATTGACATCGATTCGGAACCGATTCGGAACCGATGACCACCGTCAAGCCGACCACTTGCAAGGAAGCGATACGATCGTGGGAGGAAGAGAACGGACGGGAAGCGTCCTCCGCGAAGGAAATCATTTTTAGCTTCCAATGGCCCCCTATCGAAAAAATGGACAACTCCTTGGCGACTTTGGTCAATTGCGAGAAGCTCTCGTTGTCGACGAATATGATTGAAAAAATTGCAGGTACCCTTTAGTTACTCGACTCGTTACTGCTGGTAATTACTCGTAATGCAAATTGCGGATCGGAAGTAGTAATCGATCGTTCCTCCAAGCTTTCCGAAACTAACGCAGGTGTCGCGACGTTGAAGAATCTAAAAGTCCTCTCGTTAGGCCGCAACTTGATCAAAGGATTCTCAGGGTTGGAACCGTTGGCCGACACGTTGGAGGAACTTTGGATTTCGTACAATCTGATCGAGAAAATGAAGGGAATCAACGCGATGAGAAATCTCCGTGTCCTTTGTATGTCGAATAATTTGGTTAGGGAGTGGAACGAGCTTAACAAACTTCAGGAGGTGACGAATCTTCGGGATTTGGTTTTCGTCGGGAATCCACTTTACGAGAGCTCGGAGGTAGCGTTGCTTCTTCTTTCCTCCTCTTCTTCCTCTATTATATATTATAGTATTTATTAGAAATATACTTTAGGTGGAAAATTGGAGGCTCGAGGTCGCCAAACGTTTACCGACGTTAGAAAAATTAGACGGTGAACCGATTATACGCGCAGAGGAATGCGCGAGCGCGTCGCAAAAGGTTGACAGTCCTGTACAATCTCAGAAATCGCTCGACTAAATGGAATAATTTCAGAATAAAAATATCGTTTTACCCAAAATAATATTCTTAATTCTCGTTAAATCGTCGAAATCAACAAAAAACACGGGAGGGTTTTAATCATCAGAGATCGGATACAACAGTGTGTCGTACATTTATATTAATTTACTCGTCTTACGATACAAGACAAATCGTACATACGTTTCTGGTGATTGTAAAAGGTTGAAAAAGCAAACAGAGTTCGATTGGATTCGATGCACGAAGATTATACCGAGGATCATCGTTCTCTCTCTCTCTCTCTCTCTCTCTCTCTTCTTTTTATCCCTTTTATCCTCTCACGTGTTTATCTAGTGAATTCCGTGCAATAGAAAAATTGACGAGTGTGCGTTTTGTCGTTCGTTTCTCCTATCTATATTTCCCATACCGATGATGGTTCTAACTACGTATTGGTCGCCGATTTCGATGGTCACCGCTTTCCGTTTTCCCGTTTCCTTTCTCAATAAATACTCGACCGGTAACGATTTGTGCGACAAGAAATTAGAAAACAACGCCAAATGCGAAACAGAAGCAACGCACGTATTCACTTCCCTCGAATAAGTCCCATTTCGTCGAATCTTATTTTAAACGCGAGCGCAGGTGCCTGCCGCGCTGAGGAGATCGGGATAGAGCTGTAGAAAGATTCAGATTGTACGAGCAAAATCAAACGCTGGTTCCCATCGCGGGACACAGAGATATACAAGAGTTGGACACTTTCACTGGTAATTCTTAATTATTCGATTAAATGCATTATACATGCGTGTGTAACGTTCGCTTTTCACACTTCCAGTGTGTGTCTCTTTTCTTTTTCTCTCTTTCGTCAATTTCATATACATGTATATATATATATATATATATATATTTTTTTTTCTTTTTTTTTTCATCTCTTGGGTTAGATTGTTGTTTCGTTTACTTTTGTAAACGTCGATCGAAATCCGTCGTGCAAACTCGACGCGTCGCGGCGCAGCCGAGATCGGATCGAAAGTATCGCATGGAAAATAGTATTTGGATCGAAAAGTGAGAAACGACGCGGTGGAAAGATAGAAAGAGACGTTGTTTAGCCAATGACGAGTAAGAAAAATATCGTATATCGACTCTCTCTGTGGAATTGATCTGTAATCGTCGAAGCGATGCGAATCGGCGATGAATATTTTATTATTTTATATTATTTTATGTTACGTGTGTGTATATATATTTACTTATTTATCTCTCTTCATTGTTAGCGTTTCGTAGCAAGTGCCAGGAAAAGGGCAAGCCACTTTCTCCAAGCTGCGATCGATGGACGTTAAGCTTGGCGAAAGTTTCGAAATAAATCCCCTTGTTTCCTATTTCTTTTACGTTGCTGTTGCAGTCGTCACTGCCGTTTAGCATTGCTTCGAGTTTCGACGGTCTCGACGATAGCTTTTCTCTCTTCTTCTCTTTCTTAAACATTTATCCTTAGATACATCACGCTGACAGATTTAAACGTTTTTCTTTCTTTTTTTACTTTTTTTTCTTTGAACGCTTTCCTCGCAGTTTGATGATTTTTCCGCACGAAAATAGTTATTCCCCTTTCCGTATTCTTTCTCGATCGTTAGACTTTTATCCTCGTTGCTTTTTCCCTTTTTTTCTTTTTCTTTTTCTTTTTCTTTTTTTTTTTTTTCTTTTTTCAACGTTTTTTCTGCTTCTTCTCTTCGCTTCTCTTATTTAATTTCTTTAGTTGTACCAACACCGAGATTACATTCAACACGATTTACACTGAGAGAAAGGTGTGGCGAGTTTTCAGGATCAGAAACTTTGGGAAGAAAGTCGACGAGGGGATGCTAGCCGCGGGGATGGACTTTGAATTTTCTCTTTTTCGTTTCATCTCGTCGACGATCGATGGATAATCGCGCTTCTTTTCCACGGTGCTCGCTCGTATCCGGCCGTGGATTCGTTTTACGTCGACGCGAACCGTTGCTTCTGTTTCTTCACGAAATCGAGGGCCATCTTGTCGCCGACTCTCGTCTCCAGAATCTGTAATATCGGATGGTCTGCAACAAAAATGGTTCGTTTTAGGTCGAATATTAGAACGTTAACAAGGTTCTCGTGAAACTCGATTACTCTTTCAACGTCAGAGCTACTTGATTAGCGTGGAAATTTAATTAAAACTTTCAGTGGCCGACTCACTTCGATTCTTTTGATGCATCAGGGGTAACTCTGTATGCTTGAGGCCGTGGAAATTGTCTATACTGGCGTTCGTGTCGGTGACGCCAGGTATCGTGCTGAGCCCCAAGAATGCTTCGCCAGCAAAGTCGTTCGCCGTGAGCACGTCGTGGTCCATTACGGTGAACAAGACCATGGCGTCCGGACTCTGACATTGCTCGACGCTTACGGAGCTACGAAGAGGTTTCGAATCGAGATATATCGCTAATCGAATTTACTATTCTTATTATTTTTTTCTATTTTTCTATACTCACAATTCGAAGCACTCGTCGAACATGGGATTCAGAGTTTTCTTCTTCACGTTGGTATGCTGCTCGGCACAGTGTTCGAAAACTCTTCGCGGCAGCAGTTCGATAATCACGAAAGGGTCGCTGTAACCATTCGGATCTAACGGTATCACGTCCCTCGCGTTTATCACCTCCACGCAGAGCGAATCGTGATTCAGATACGCCCTTACCGTCAGAACGCCGTACTCGGAAGTAACGGTGTTCAGTTGGTCCTGAGGAGAGGTGAAAATTAGTTTCGTTTCTCTTTCTTTCTATCGGAAATGTTCAACAATTTTGTTCAACAACTCTCTCGACAACTTTCTTCACACCACCTGAAGTCGTTGCCGATAGAATCGATCGATCAAGAAAGTAGTATCCATTTTATGATACTGAAGCCGTTCCTCGACGTTCATAAAGCTCTGGCAATGGAGCGCTTCGTACGACAAGCCTTTCTCCTCCTCGTGGAAGAACTTGATCAACAGGTCCAACGCTTCGTGGAGTCTTTCGTAAAACATGGCCGGTTTGTCCTGCAAGAGGACAAACACGAAAGAAATAGAAAATTTGTTCAAATCTCGCAACGATTCGCGAATGCAAAAGCCCCGCTTACACCCGCGTTCCCGTCCATTTGATTGCTCAACTCGGCCAGCACCACCTCCCAGATATCCTGAAGAACTCGATTGAAGTTGACCGTCAACAGAGAAGCGTTCAACACCACCAGGTGCACGTCCAAGTATTCGAGCAACGGTGCGATCGCCTCCGAAGTGGGCAAACTATCCGGCGACCAAGCCAGATGAAACATGGCTTTCTTCAGTGGTGGTCTCATCTGAAAACGAGATTCTGCGAAGACTATCCGATTTTCTATCGAGCTTCGATCTCGTTTGACGGACGAGCTGACACCGACCTTCGTCCCGATCCGTGAAACGATCTGATTCACGAAGAGCAACATTTGTCCTGGCGTCTGTTCCAACGGCGACGTCAAAGCGGTCCTCCATTGCATCCGCGCGGAATCGCCTGCTTGACACTCCAAAGCTGTTAGAAGCTTCTCAACGTGCAACTCCTCGCCCAGCTTCACGAGCCATCTTCGAACGTACTCGAGGCCGTTGATAGCTACGCACATCTGTGCAATCATTTAATTCTCGTTCACTTTATCCGGTATATCACAATCTGTACATCACCATGCCATCAGTATGCCGCTAGTATTTCGACCAACTACTTACTTACTCTTCGAATCCTCGAATCCATTCCCACTAATTAACTTTACAATTTATTAACGATAATTATACTATATGAATCTTTCTGTCTCGAAAGCTCGCTTATCGCTACGCGAAACGCGAACTCGTTTCGACGACGGCTCGTTCCGCGTTCCGCGTGAACCGTCGCGCGGTCGTTGTTCGTGTCGCTACGACTAACTATTTGCAAAGCAGTGTCGTGTCGTACTAATGCGAAGCGGTCTCTACCTCGGCGATTACCTCGTCTGTCGTTTTGTACGGCGTTTGTTCCTCGTAATAGCCGCTGTCCGCTAATTTTTGGTGGCTGATCTCCGCGTAGTAAGCCGCTGAACTGCATATCGCCTGTGCGACGGGAGGAAAGTACGCGACGTTAGTCGGTAAAAGTTGTTTTGCTTTTAAACGCGCGTTCGTTACTCACGTCCACAACTTTCAGAACCAAATTGTACGATCCAGGAAGATCCGGCCAGGCCAACTTTTTCCAAAATTCTTTGATCTATCGACACACGCGGCCATTGGATTATAGACATATTGGATATGCAACATTCGATTGTTGTCGGGTATTCGTTTAAAAAGATACCTGATACAAGCACGCTGTAACGTCGATCGCGGATGTACCGTGCTTCACGATATATTCACTGGTACAGATCCGATCGAGCTCGGCCGATTTCCTTACGCGTTGGATCGCTTTCAGTTTAGCCAGATCCAACCATTTGTCGACAGCCGGTCTGAACCATTCGTAATATTTGGAAATGGCCAACGTTTTATGATCCGACTGCGGCAGATTCTCCTTCATCCTGAACGCGAACGATCGAACATATTCTTTAACGAACATTAACCTTTCGAAACGATTTCATTTATTTCATCTTTACGTTTCGATACTTACGCGACGAAGTCTTGCAGAGCCAAGTACAACTCGAACATTGGCGTCCCAATCTCCGCCCCAGGTGGTAGCACGTACTCTTCGTCCGCGTTCTGCCCGTGAAGCTGAAGACACGCCGTGGTGACCCGAGCTCCGAGCTCGTTTTGCATCTACGAAGGTAGAGATAGATTCGTTCGGATGAGACACGCTCGCGCGATTCTACCAGTACTTCTACCGGGGGTCTTCTTTACGTATTTTTCGACCACCACGACTTTCCTACCAACAATTATCCGTCTAATCTTGTTACGTACAAGTTGCGTATAAAAGTGATGGATACACACCCTACAGAGAGAAAGGTTAATCGGGGCTTTGGGGCTACGGAACGTTTAAGCGAGTGGCTGTGCGCGGAAAGCACATCGCTTTCTAGCTTTGGTGCGAGACGAAAGGTCTTTCACTACTGTACCGAACGGTGCGACAACGGTGCAACGATGTGCAACGAAAATGATGTCTTGCGAACGCGCGCATGCATGTGACGTGTGTCGTGTTCCTCGATCACGCTGAAAAATTACGTGCTTTACGTCAACGTCGGAGGTGGGAACGAATCTCGGATTTCTGTCTCGCCGGACGATGAAAAATTACTATTATCACTTTGAATTAAAAATAAATTTCAATTCGATTCGATCCCATTTCCATAGCTGTTCTCCATCTTCTCTAACCGGCAAACCGCTTACACGAACGGACATCGAAATACGTCAACGAGGAGGACTACGTACAGCGTAATTAGTAGATCGATCCTCAGCTGTCTTGCAGCCTGTACGAACATTTTCATACAGAAAATTTTCGGAGCAGATAAGTATCGATCGAAATAATAATAATAATAATGAGTATACACGTGCTCTATATTTCGTAAGAATGTCCTTGCTTTCTTCTTTCGTCCCGATCAATTCTGCTCGATCTTTCGATGTTATAAAAATCTACAAAACTATTTCAAGCTACTTACACGTGCGTGTCCCGTCTTGACTGGTTGAAACTCTCCTCACGGGCATTCTTTCGAAATACAGAGGATGGTCATCGATATGGAACAATTTCAAATAGCTACCGACTAATCAACGACCGTCCTTTCTTTCATTTGCGTGCGTTTAAAAAAAAAGATTTAAAAAACTCTATCGTTTCTTTCTTTCCACAATTTATAAGAAAAGAAAACGTACGCGAATGAATAGCTAGGGGTCTCGAGATAACAAGGCAAATTCGGTGTCACATGTACAAGGAGATCGAAGAAGAAAATAGACTAGAAGAGAGAGAGAGGGGGGGGGAGAGAGAGAGAGAGAGAGAGAGAGAGAGAAGAACAAGGTTCTAACAGTTTGTGGTGGCGATGAAATAGTACCTCGGATGTGTTCTCCATGTGTTTCGCCACGTGTTCCGCCAGCTATGGACAAACATCTCGTGTACAGTAAGATCGCGATGACCTGACGGACATTTCAAAGTCGTCCTGAACATCCCCTTCAGGTCACTGCGATTTGTTTATCTATAGAGTGTCCCTCGATCGACGATTCACCATTTATCCAATCGTTCATTTTTCATTATTCATTATCTTCTTGCCGCTAAAATTGTTTAAAAATCCTTGTAACCTTTGATCGAAATAAAATACCTTTTTGGTTTTCGTCAACGTGATCGCTCTCTGGAACACCCTATACGTATATATATATATATATATATATATATATATATATATATATATATATATATATATATATATGTATACACATATATAAAGAGTAATATGTTTTGTAGTTATTTCGATGCAACGACGTCGATCGATTCGTAGCAATTTGAGTAAACATGATGCCCAGCGTATGCGTAAACGAGAGCATAATTCAATAATTTCATTTCATTAAACCGATCAACGTTGTTTCATCTTTTAATTGAGACACGATCGACGTCTTGATTAAAGCATAAAGCCAAACAGCACATCCAGCTTCACGAAACAGTAAAATAAAATATAGTCGTGTGTTATGATTGTGTGCTTTGATTCTGTATATAGGCTGCAATCTATCATGTATATATATATATATATCTCTCTCTTTTTTTCCGTTCGTCTTTTAGATTGTTAGAAAATGATTACATTTTTTACGCGCGGATTGCTTACCAGCTTGTCCAATTGTTTATACACCGCTGAGAAATACGGCACGCCGTTCGTGCTGAAACACAATATTTCAAGCATCGTTGTTGTAAAACAAACAAACATCTGTTTGCCTGGCAAGCATGACTGGAAAAAACATTTGGATAACGAGCACAATTAGATCTTTTCTACCTAGCTCTAATCGTGCTCTGATCGAGATGATGTAACTTTTTCTTTTTCTTCTTATTCTTTTTAAATGAAACAATTTCGTTTTCCAAATGAAACTTGGATCTTTAGTTTCTGTAGTTTGGAACGCTCACCTTTCGAAGAGGCTGTTGTAATAAGCCAGTCCCTGCTCCAAGTCTACCAGTAACGCAGTTACCAAGTTCGTAAAGTCCTGCAGCACTTTATCTGCGTCCTGATCGGGCTCTTTATCGTAACACATTGTTTGCTGCCTCGTGTCTTCGTACCTGAACAGAGAACAAACGTCGTCGTCGTCGTCGTCGTCGTCGTCGTCGACTGGATGTAGCTTTAAGTACAACCAACTAACCATTCGAGGGTTCCTTTCCTTAGAGCGGTTATTATTTCGCCGCGAATTTCCTTGTTAAACGGACAACACGCGCGAAAAGCTTTCATGTTGGACAGCAGACCCAGGCATCTGTAAATTTATCGATTAATCGTCCGATTGATTAATAACGCTACACTGATAGCTTTCGCCTCGATTGGAAGGTATAAATTCGGAGAAAAGGGAAAAAATTCGCATTAAATTTGGCAGTTTTTCAACTCGGTGTACCGCAGCCGCAAAGTGCCGCAGGCGATGATACCGCTCGGCTCGTTGGAAACGCGAAAGCCCGCCCTTTAAAACGGAAACCGTTTCGCGTACCGTGCGCTGGTCAATGAGCTAACAACGGTTTCTTACTATTACTACTAGCGACGTACGCATTTTCCTGGAAAAAATGTAGGTCACGATCCATTCATGATTCTTCCGTGTTAAGCGGCGATCTTTACGGCTCGATATCTCGGGAACTAATCGAGATATCGGGATGAAACGAAATTCCCTGTAAAGCCCACGCTTTCTACTACCTTCGGAGTGAGAAGTACGACCCTCGTGTATGCCTTTCGTTAGCTATCGTACGCACCTAAGGAGATAGTCCAGTTTCGCGATCGATGGTCGATGCAACAGCGGGAAGAGTACTCGATGCTGACGAACTTTTTTCAACGTCACGTCGAGGAACTCGTTAAACGATTCGGCCAAGCATTGTTCCTCGTCTCGCGAAAGCGTGTCCGTGTGCCACGCGTTGTCTAATTCCTTCAAATAGATTTTAGAGTGACGTCAGAATCGGAAGGAAGGGTGGTGATTTACGAGGGGTCGGAAAATTGCGGCGAACCTGGAGGAGACGATGAAGAATCCTTGGATCGCACGCTGATTGTCTGGATGTCGCCACCCACCTAACCAACGCTTGTTGCAGTTTCGTCACATCACCCTGGACGGCGTGTTGATGCAGAATCGTTAGTGCCGTTTGTGGCAATTCCCCCGTGAAGTCTTCCTAAATTACACCAGGCGAATGAACGGTATCTCGCTTATTCGAACGCGCGACGAAACAGGCCAATTTATCTCTGTCTGAAATTCCCGCTAAAACGCACCGCACTTACGCCTTGTTTATTCATTTCGTGATTGAGGAAAACGGTATAGAGTCTTTCCTGTTGCCTAAGCTCTCCCCAGTTGTCTTCCTCGGACGTTCCCCTGTCCTCCCTCGTCGATAGCCCCAGCTTTAATCTAATTCTACCCTGAATGGTGCTTCGTTGCGTTCTGGCCTCTAGTTTGTACCATCGATCCAGCCCGGTGCTTGGTATATCCTGTCAACGATCGATCTCTTTTCGTTCGATATCACGGAACACGCTCGGAAGATGGTAAATACCTGAAGGGGGATATTCACGCAGCCCAAAAAGTCATCCTGGCCACCGGATCTCGCGCTCTGCGCGATTTGTTTGAAGAATCTCCCGAGTCCTTTCACGCCGCGCACCTCGTTCAACTTGCTCACCGCGTCGAACACCGAGGACTCGTCGTCGTGGTCCCTGAAACTATGTCTGTCAGGACAACGCAAACACTTCCGACGGGAAGAGACACGGATTTCGGAATTATACGAAAGCGTTCGGAGGAAATCAATTACGTGTACGTTAATCAAGTTTCCGAACGGTAATGTGGGTTCAATCGCGAATTGCATGCATTCCTCTCTCTCTCTCTCTCTCTCTCTCTCTCTCTCTTCCTCTCACCGACAACAAAATTACCAATGGCAAAGAATAACTTTCGAAACGTAGTTCCGATTCCATATTCCTGTTAAAACTACGTCTTGCGAAAAAAAAAAAAAAACACCTCACATGCCATCCTATTCGCGACTACAACGACAACAACGGCAACAACAGGTCGTTCAACGATACCACTCACCATATGTCCAGGTGCAGGATATCCGTGTTGATGTCGTCGATATCGCTAAAGAAGAAAGAACGAGCGTTATTATTATTATTATTATTATGCGCGACACGGAACCGTCCGTTGGGAACAGTTCGAGCTGCTTACAAACGAAACTTCTCGTTCCATCGCGGGCTCAACGTGTGCGGCTTGACAGTGGTCGCGCGTATAAACTTGGCAGGTACCGCGCCGCTCAACGACTCTCGATGCTCGCGTCTGCTCGTGTGCTCCTTGCGCTTGAACGACAATCTGAAACTGATTTCGAACGACCACTAGTAGTAACCTAGAAAAGGTTACCTGAGAAACAGCCTGAAACGAACGAGATGCTCACAACGCTTTTCGCAGCCGTTTCTTGGCCAACTTCTCGACGTTCGGCATCGCCTTTTACGCGTTAACTTTACGGCTAGTCCTCGCGTCGTTTCTCGCGTCGACGCGATCAAACTGCGAATTAATCGCGGCACCGACTTGCCGCGTGTAGACAATGTCGATTCTCTCCGAATACAGCGCGCGCGTCCTTATTCAGCCGCGAACCCTCGCGGACAGACACCGTGTCCGTCGCGGGACTTGCATCCGGCGAGCGTTCATTGTTATCGCGACGCGTATTGTGAGAACGTCACTCGATCGTCGCGCCTCCCCCCTCCTCTGGCCCAGCAGCTCGTTCGCGCTTTTCGATCGAACGGCATCGCGAGACAACAATTGTTTCCCCCTTTGCTTACCTGTGGTGTTTCCGTAATTTCTCGTGATGCGAATTCTCTGTTTCGCCGCCGTCGGACAGGGCTCGGGTCGCTTGCCTCGGCGACGCAGGCGGTGTGTGAGGCGAATGCGCCGTTAAATTCGTCTGCGGGCTCAACGGCGCGCCTGTATTACCCGGTTGAATTCCCAGCATGCAATAAGGGTCGCTGAATCCTAAAGAAAAACCACACAGAGACTCCCCTAATGAACCCACTCGAAATTAACGGGTTCTCGAGAATCAGAGAAATAAGGCAAGTATACTTTTTAGTAAAACAGACTTCGCTTTGCAAATATTTACTTGAATCGTCCGAAACTCACCGTTCGCGTCTTTCGCCTCGAGCCCCTCTGCCTCGACCACCACCACGCTCAGGACAACTATGGGCGGCTAGAAAAGAGACGGTCGATTAACGATCGGACATCCGAAACCGGATCGTACGTACCGGGAACGTACCTTTTCCTCGGACGCGATGTTTAGATATCTTCGATGCTGATCCTGCGGGACACCGAACGCCTCCTGAGCGTACCTATAAAGATCCTCTTTGTAGTGGGCGTATTGTCCCGTACTCGCGCCCACCGTGTTGGCGATCGTGTACAGGACTTCTATGTACAACTGTTCCAACTGAAACAATGTTTTTAAACGCTCATTGTACTGGTCGCGAACAATTCGTTCCCGTTCGGCCGATCTAGGTTTGTTCCGCGTTTTTCGTTATCAATTTCACGCGCCGCCACCGTCCACGTCCCCACGTCCCCACGTCCCAACTTTGAAACGCGAAATTCCGCTTTGTTCCGTGCACGGACGCTGCGATAAAAATATCCCCAGGCATTCCACTCTTCTCTCGCTTTCTTTCCTCGTCCTTATCTCTCCCGGTTTTATTATTCAACGAATCCATTATTCGTTTCTCACTTTCATTTATCGCGCTTTCTTTTCGAATAAACCGAAACATAGAACCAGTTGTCGGATAGTTATTAAATGAACCGCGAATTTCCGTACGGTACACTGCTGTAGCAGTTTCAATAGCGAGAGACGCGATCTATTCGCGGATAGCGGAAAACTTTCCCTTCCACCAGAGTTTTCAATTTACTCTAATTAGAAACGCTCCAATAAATTCCGCGGTTTGGCTCGTATACGCGAGCCGTTGTTACCGCCAAACGAGCGGTTAGGTTTTTCGAATATTTCGCCTTTTTTTTTTCATTTCTAGTCGAACCGCGATAGAGTAATATTATAAAACGAAAACTTATCATTAATATCGTATTATCGCGCGGTTGGCTAGAATTTGACTTGTCGCAAGTGCGATCAGGGGTAAACAAATGTAAAACCGGCAAAGGTATCGTTGAAGCGACTGTCAGTCATTTCGATTGACCCGCGCGCATAATATTTCAAAGGGAACGCGCGCGATCTACGAATAGCATACGCGTCGTGATAGATGACAAAATGACCAGTGTGACGTTGATATTAACGATGGTTCGTGCAGACCGGGTAATCGATCGATATTCTAATTTAGTGCGAATTACGATATTGCATTTTCAACGCACCTACGCGGAAACGAAACGCAAGATAATCTTATTCCCCCTCCAAGTAACTCCAACTAATTCTTACCTCCTTTTTAGTGAAACGATAAGACTGCGAAGACATCAAACTGGTGTCTCTGGACGGGGGTGGTGGTTCCTTTGCTCTAGCCTCCACCTCTTGAAGGACGACCAGCCTTCGATTTTGCTGCTTCCAGGATAACGCGGTGAAACTTTCGAAGAAGGACCCATCCGTCTCTTGAACCCTGCGACATCGATCGTCCAATGAAACTAACAACGCGCGCAAACGTTAATAACTGCCACGAACGATCGACGTTACAGTCTGCCATCGGTCTGCCGTTGCGATGTTAAATTATCGTGCGTTTTTCCCTCGCGGCGGATTTGCATGCACGTCGTCGAGTTTTACGTCGTTGCGGTAATATCGATCGGTCGAGGTGCTTTCTTTTTTTCTTTTCCCCTTTCTCTTTTCTCTTTTTCGAGGAAACATCGCGCGAACGCGTTTCGCTTCTCGTCGAATAATATCCGTTACACACCGCTTACGAACGGTTTTTCGAACGATACAAACGACGAAGGTCTCTCGTAAAGTCAACAGGTGTGGCGTTAATTTTTCGCGTATTCCATTACCACCGAACTCGTTTGTTTCTAGACTGTTGTCCCTTTTTGCCTTCCGTCTAGGCCGTAACGAAGAGCACGAGGATCTAATTTAAATCCGAAAGAAGATACGACCCCCGCGCTCCGTGTCCCGAAGGAACGATCCCCGCTTGTACGTGGCCGATAACAGAAACGAGAACGGTGTCTCTTCCCGTGCGCCGCGAGCGCGATTAATCAAAGCGGAACCGGCGTTCCTTCCAACCCTGTCGGAAATATACTATATACCTTCTCGTTCGAGTAATTCGCTCGAACGAGTTGGATTATCCTTCTCTACCGCTCTATTATCGTTCTCTCTGGAGAAAAGGAAGGATTGTTTTAAACCGGGTTCACTTTCGCTAATGGAAATTCAACTATCGCGGAAGCAATCGGATATCCTTAGCCCTTTTGCGCCGTTCTTATATTATGTCTTCGTTGGTGTCTACGATATCAGCCAACTTCTTTCAATGGTAAACCTCTCTGTTCGAGGTCATCATCGATGACTCGTTAGCGGAGGGGCTTTCGTACCGTAACGTAAATTGAAATTTTAACTTTGCCCACTCTGAAAACAACGAGAAAATGGAATTTCATCGCACAGGCCCTTTCACGTTTCTCCACGTTTCTCATCTGTTGCTGGCCGAAACGGGGACACTTGGACGGTAAGACGTATCGATAAACTTCAAAGGAGAGATACGATTTTTAGAATCGTTCGTTCGTTCGTTCGTTCGTTCGTAACAACGTACTCCATTCCTCGAGCTAATAAGCGAATAAACGCGTTGGTCGATCCGGTCGTAAAACAATCCGATGAAACGTAATCCTCTCGACTCCTCCTCTTGTTAACCAATTACTGGCCCGTTGAAAATTCAATTATTCCAATGTAAATCGGACACCGTTAGCCTAATCGTCACTGAAAGCTTTTCTCTACAGTATCCAATCGGGTTTACCGTTTATCGAATTAGTGGAAATTCGACCGATCGCTTGTACAATTACGCGCGAGATATGCACAGATTCCCTCGAAAAATCTTTTCTATCGCGACGAAAGTGTCAAGAAATGTCATCGTCAGCGATAGATACTCGTTCGAATCAATCGTTTAATTGTTTCACTCGAAAAGTTCATCCCTGGTCGGTTTCGCGAGGAACTTTACACGCCAACGTTCGATTCGATTGGATTTAACACCTTCAAACATACACTAACAGACTTCCCGGAAGAAAGAATAATGTTCTTTTCAATATTCTTAATAACGTTGTCGTTAAACGGTTGCATTTGATCGTGTTCTTCCACGTCGTAATGGATTTTTTGACAAATAAAGTATTGCTGGCGGTTGTTTTTTCTTCGAAGCAATAGCCTTTGGTGTGAAAATTTATCGCAGCGTTTCATGCCGCGCGCGCCCGCGCTTGGAGATTGAAATTGGGATTAGAATTTCCGGGCTGTGTAAACCCACTCCCCGGATATATACGTGATTTAAGCCATCGTCGATGTATGCGTAATCACGCGACGACTAGCGTAATAATATCTGAAATTCAGTAAACTCTAACCAGGAATTCGTAACGAGTTTATGCCCCTTAAAAAAAACTCGAAACACAACTTTCGTTACTCCTTGGACGTCTACGTCTACGTTAACTGTCCTTGGTTCGAATTTTTACGGTGTTACGACACGTATCACCGTCCGGAAAGGGGTCGAATAGACGGCGCCGAATCGTACGGTGCTCGTACATCGTACCAGAATTCGCAACACGTCGTGGCCTTAATTGCAAATTATCAGGCAACCGATATTGCCTTGGCTACTCGCCAAGCTCCAACTGTGAAGATGGAGCGATAGAGATAGGCGTAGCGGACGGCGATCCTTGCAAAAATCAACGAACAAACTGTGATAAACTGCAAAAATATTGATTTCAGATTCCACTGTGCAGTGGAAACTGTGCACACGAAGAGAGACAAGGTAACGACGGAGCTATCGCTTGTTGTTATTCTAGTGGAAATTGTAACTTCCCCACGGGAAGTCGTCCTTCGATCGAACCGTATATGGCCACTCTCGCGTTTCACGCAACAATTCGCGCGAGAACGAAGCTACATTTCACGGCTCGTCGAGGACCCGTCCCAACCACCATCTCTCTATCCCGTCGAGAAGAACTATAGCCGCAACTAATGCGAGGGGGTAAGCGCGCGCGTAACAGGTATTTACCGTTACAGTTCGCTGTAAGCGAAGACTGTGAACGGGTTCCTGATATTTCTCTCGAAATCGGCAGCAAAGCGACGCGCTGATCAATTTTCGACACGATTCTTGAAAGGATGTTCATCATCAGCCGAGGTCATCATCCTTGCTTGCTCGTTACTACTCGCTCAACTGCATTCCAATTTACCGTTCGGTTTAATCGAACGGTGAACGAGATTGCGGGAAATCGTCAAGACGAACGGATAACCGGAAAGTTTTACCGTAAATGTGTTACCGGCACCGTCCAAGCGACTGGGTGATTTCTAAAGGTGCGCGTGACTCGTCGTCGCTGCTACACCACTGGGAATTAAAGGTCCGTTCGATGTTTCGCTCGAGTTCGTTCTTCGTGCCTGTTCTAGGTTATTATTTAAGAAAGAGATTAAAAACGCGCTAGTGCGTGCGTGGACAGACGTGCGATTTCGATTCTTCCGACTCTTTTCTGTTCTTCTCTCTATTTATTTATCCCACGTTTCAATCAAAATATTTGCTCGGGAAATATTTGCCGTTACGTTTCTCTTTTACAACTCGACGCTTGGGCGCGGTCAAAGCCTGGCAACCGATTCGTTTATTAAGAATCTGTAATACCGAGAACGAAGAGTTGTTCACGGAAGTGAACGAATCCAATAAAATAGGAGCAGGAGTGCGCGTATCTGAATATGCGAATGAAATATTCATCAGGTTTCCCTGGCACGAAAACCTCCCCGATAAAGATGCATTTAAAGATCCATTACGTAAACAATACTCGACGGTATAAATATTCCATCGTTGATAAAGATCACAGTTTTTCTCGGCAGCATGTTTAGGATACCAGTCGTCGTCGTCGTCGTCGTCGTCGACGTCGTCAGTTTCAGTTAATTAAAGTGACCTTAGGCAAACGAGATTAGTAAACGGTTAATTGGAAAGCTTAGCGGGGGAGACAAAGGCTTAGAGTTATCGGGGACAAACGGATCAAACTATCGACGCGGTAAATCTTGTCCGGTACGAAAGAAATAATCGATTCGTACCGTCGAAACTGGCAAATTGGCTCGGAAAATGATTTCACCCCGAGAGACCTCGACGACTCGGCTCGGCGGTAAACGGCTCGTCGAACATCTTCCTCCCGGTGGTTCCACTGGGAGTGCTCTCTACTTACCCGGAAGTGGCTTGTATGTCGACTTCCGGCCAAGAGGGTCTCCTCCGGCAGAACATCAAAGGCGGTCGATCGCCGGAACCGGTGCTCCTTCGGAAAGAGCCCACCCTGCGGGGCGACGTGCTGCCCGATGCGCTTCCGGCGGCGGGGTGCACCGCCAGACCGGAGACGGAAGTGCACTCGAGGGTACGTCTGCGCGTCGACAACGACCTGCCGTGGGTGCTGGTCGTCGTCGTTCCCGGCGGTGGCACCACCTGAGTCACAGAGTAAACAAACACCGTTCTTGGCCATTTTCGTCTCTATTTGGTCTATCTTCGAGAACGTTCGTTCGAATGTCGTTTCTTCGATGCTATTATAGGCCTTTGCTTGCCTTGGTTCCGACTTTGCGGACAGGCCTACGTACACACGAATCTCTGAATAATGCATAAAAGGAGGAAAAAGTTTGCCCGGAAACCTCTTATTCCCACCCGACTGAATTGTCGCAGCGCTTATTAAAAGTTTCGACGTCCTCGTTTTTCAAACGATCGATCTTACTGTTACATTTTACCGTACACGCGTTGGAACTTGGTTCCTATTACCTTTGGATATCCATGAGGAGTCGATTGTTGCGCGGTAGAATTGGTGTTGGTCGTACCCGTGACGCTTCCGGTGGATCCGCTCCTACCGGTCGCCGTCGACCCGGAATCCTCGCGACTGAACGAGAACCTCTTCGGGCTCAAGCTCAAACTCGCGACGCTGTCGCTCACGTATTGCTGCAACGAGTTGAAGAAGCTCATCGTAGATGGGCGGCAAATTCGGCTCTGCTCGGGCTCAAACGAAATAATGACGCGTGGGAATCGCGGAGCCGCGATTTTACACGCATCTACGCTCTCTGTCGAGGCAACTTTCACGGTTCTTTGCGTCACCACGGTATCGATTCTGCCTCACAGCCATTTGCGATATCGTTGCTCGCGACCACCTCGCGATCGCTACGGTCCCTCGAGGAGCGGAACGCGTTCGGTCATCATTTCCAGGATCGATCCTTTTTAACGCGTGCCCTTCTTCGTCAGCCGTGCCTTGCGGCTTCCGCGCTGCGTTCGCCACATCTGGAATAGAGAAAAACAGTCGATCTCGTTACAATTATTCCGAAATTATTGCGAGGCTACCGTTCCCCGAACAATGCGCGCGATAAAACGCTAACTTCCCCAACGATATCTGTACATATTCCTATCTCCAATGTCACCACGATCGTTTCCAACTATTCGCCGCGTCCTCGTTCTCGTCGTCGTCGTCGTCAGCTTCGCATGCAAGTCACGCGCGAAATTTGCGCAACAATTTCGCAAGCACACCGAGAACCGAAACCCATGAGAGGGTCACGAGCACTTCCTGTGGCGTGACGCAATCGCGTGGACGCTCCACAACCGAGATTAATTAAACCCTTAATCGATACTGTTCCAAGATCGCCAACCCGGCTTATTGCTTTCTTGGGATTTCCCGACATTCAGACTCGGGAATCTTTCCTCCCGAGCAGTACCGAGCAGAGATAATAAAAGGTTGCGAGAGTGTTTCGGAAAGCCATCGATGAAAATACTCGCGATATCCTAGGACAATAATTGCCCAGGGAGCTCGTTTCCTGCCAACCGTCCCACCCTGTCGCGAGTTTTTCAAATTTATCGCACAACAGGGAACGCTGAACAACGGATAGAGGCGTACAAGGCATTTTCAATTCTGTAATTTCGCGTGGAAAATCACCAGAGGAGTCTAGAAGCGTTTTCCAATTGCTGGTTGTTTGATCATATTTTTAATATTCTTTAATACCGTTGTTTCGTTGTACGCGGAGTAAAAAACAAATGGCATCGGTTAATAATTTAAACCAATTAAAGTTTGCCGATACTGTTCGAAATTAGAGCTGAAAAATTCAATTATCGAGGCTGCGCTAATTACTGTACATCAGAGGGAGTTAATACCAACGAAATCCTATTTCGCCTAATTCCGCGCACAAATGCTTAGTCCAGATTCGGTCAATGCCCGAAGTCATCCGTTTTCAGGGTACGCAGGGAACGCCGACGTACCGTCCAAACAAGGAATAACTTTCTTTTCTCCCCGCGCTAACTTTTAACGAGTTTTCTATAAAAATTGATGAAAGCCAACTAATTCTTTACCTTCTCGTTACTTCGCGAGCGTTATTTATCTCCAAGGAACTGCGAGCTAATATACTTTTGCTAATTCCTCCGTTAAACGATAAAAGCCCAGATAATAAATCGAGGAAGCCCACCCGTTATCTATGTTCATTTGCGCCGATTAGAACGCTAAACGATGCCATTTTTCTGGCACACACAACGAACACCACTACCGACTATAACATTACACCGTAGAATAATTTAACCAAATTGCGCTCCAGTAGCTTGTACGCATGCCTATCGACGCGACAAGATGGATATTGATTTCTTCCAACAGCAAATATTGATATTTTCAATAATTTCCGTTCCATTTTTTCGTTTCGAAAAGAGTAACGCTCGCAAGTTGACACCATCAGTTTTTATGCGACAGAGTTTAGCTTTCTGCTCGGGGACTCCTCGTCGAACGATCGAAAAGTCAATAGGGATTAACAAATTAAAATCTCCTTCGTACATGTCCCGAATAGACAATATTTTTCGTTAGTCTACGATCGACGCTTAGCAGATATTAAACTTCCGGCTGGTAATTGTTCCGGTAATTTCGCCAGGAGAATCGATATTTTTTGCCGCGCAAACTTTTAACCGCGGACACCGTTTAAACCGGTCGTTGTTCCCGTACTATATAACCCGCTCCCTTTTTCAACAGTCGTACCGCACCCTCGTCGCCCCTGGTTGCTCGCGGAAGGAAGTCAATTCCATTAGTAACCCGCCTCGCCGCTACCGCAGAAATACAACCGCCCTCTTTTATCTTTACTTCCACCTCGAATAATCTCAAACTATCGCGAAAGTAGATATCGCGGCGCTTTGAAAACTTTTCAAAAATAACCATTTCTCGTCGTTTAAATTAATTAAACACTCGACCGTTCGATTATAGACGTCAAGTTCCTCTCGATACCCGATACTTTTTTCTTCATAGTTTGCGTTACTGTTCTTTTGGTAAACGCGGAGAGCGTTCAAAATTTCCGGTACGCGAACGCCGCGGACGACCGAATCGACGCATCGTTAACGATTGGCTTTATTTAGCCAGGAAATTACGTTTCGCACGAACACTTTGTTGCGTGTCAACGCGACGACACACGTTACGCGAATCGTTCGATGAAATCAGTTGCGAGCCGGTCTTCCATCTTTCCCTTTTTTTCTTCTCAACGAATCGATATAGTAAAAATGATATTCGCTTCTCTATATTTGTCCCTGAAACCCTTGTGCCCCCCTCCCCACCCCCCCCCTGTCCCCTTTCTGATTCCAGTACCGCGCTGGGAAATTACGTTTCCAGCCATCGTTAATTTTCGTAATAGACTTTAACGTTGAAAAATTCATACTCGGCAGTTGTACGGGGACCGGTGCACATTCATTTCTATCCGATCTAGTCAACCATACAACCGGATCTCTTCCATACAATCGTCAACTGATATCTATATATTCTGTCAGACCCAAAATTTGTTTAGGATTTTCATACGCAAAGAGAGAATGTATTCGTTGTGATCTAGCTCAAGCTAAATAGGTTCGAATGAATTGGACGACATCCAATTACGGTTATCAGCGCCCTATTCAATGTAACCTATTGCCATGCCCGCTGGTCTTCTACCATTTCGGACACGGAGCTTCTGTCTATAGGCAGGAATCACGTCACGCTTGTGCCTCCTTCAAGAAGGTTCCAGCGGTAGGTACGTATCAATCGATACTCGCCTCGATCCAACACGGTTGACCACAAGTTCCACTGCGTGCAACTACCACCGACCTACGTCGGACCACCAGACATGGCGCGACATCCCTTACGCGTTCGACAACTAAATTACTATTTAAATGCAACAATAACAAGTGCACGCCACACTCTAATCAGTGTGCGATCTTTCCTCCTTTCCTTTTTTTTTTACAACAAGCCACGGTAGATGGTGGTTTTAGCTTGTTAAAAATTGCAGCGAAAGTAACACGTCCACCACATCCATCGTAATTGGAGATTGGACAGCCACTCGTTATCAGGAACAATATCTTTATCTTCATTTTAATTTGTTTCGAGTTTGTTTTGAACGTGTCAAAGTTTTAATAAATAATAAATTCCTCTTTTAGAAATCGATTCGATGCGTAAAAAGGCGACTGTTTTACGTTGTTACAAGCGTAACACATCCCGAGACTTTAATCGTCGGTCGTGTCGGGATTGTTCGCGCGTTAACCACACACACGAGGACAATGACGAGGACGCGATTCGTGGTCGCAATATCAACCGGTAGTTGATTTCTTCGCGAGACGAACCAGCCAACCAGGCACACGAGTTACGCTCAAAGGATTTCCAAAGTGGGAGGGTATAAATGACCGATACTTGTCATTATCAGAACGAAATCGAATACGTTTTGTCCAACTTTTCTCCTTTCCTTACACTTTGAAACCGAAACGAAACGGATGAGAGATATAATCGCTCTTTTTGAATATCGAATTCCCTGCCAAAGAACGTTGCTTGTATCAACTCGGATTTCTCCAACGGATAAATAAATATAAAGAGAGACTCTAATCGCGAAAGAGGATGATATAATAGTAGAAAGGATGCTGAAAGCAAACGAAGAGAGGTTTAAAGAGGATGGCTTTGAAAGAGCCGGGGTAGAGGAGGGTAGGTAACGTAAAAAACTGCTCTCAAACGGCACCGTTTGTCTCTTCTCTGCTCTAACGCGAACCTTACGTACCCGATGCGATTCGAGAGTTTACTCTAGACACTCGATCGTTTAATATATGTACATATATAGATTTCTTACGTATTTCTCTCGAGTACACTCTACAGACGACTGACTCGCGATGTCTCTCGTTTGTTCATTACACGCGTTTCCGTATATACACTTTTACCGCCAATGGTTTTCGACTACTACAAAATGCTGCGAAAATATTTTCCCGCCGCGCCTTACGACAATATGGGGGATCGTTCACGTAGAAGGAACGATCTGACGACTGAAAGGGCGGCTTTACACGGATCATCGCGGGGGAGTCTTCGTAAAGACGAACGCTACTAGCAAAGCGCTAATAACCCGAATTTCTTTTTCGATAAAAACGACGAAAAGAAATACAAATTACTTGCGAACGATTCCGATCAGTTTGCGATTTCATCTACTTTAACCGAAAACCGAAATACGAAATACACCGAAATTCCAGCGGTAATTAAATGAACAAAATACCAGTGATACACCTCCGGCGCAATCGATTTTAGTAGTCTCAAGTATACTGGAAACTACTACCGGTGGAACGAGAAGAAGCTTGTCTACGAATTTAATAAAGAAATCGGCCGCGTTCGGCCACACAAGAACGCTCGAGAACGGGCCATTAATTACGCTCGAGATTTCTTATCTTGTATTTTCGGCCCCTTTCTTCCCGACCTCGAATCGGGTGATTGACAGAGAGGCAATTTCACGGATCGCCGAGTTTTCTTCTCCTCTTATTCCCGGTCTTTCACACCCCTCTCCCCTCCAACGCTTCTCTCTTTCGTGCACGTAATCATCGGAAGCACCTTCCCCTCTCGAGTATCGTTCGTTCATCGAGAACGCGAGTAATACGCGAGTAATACGCTCGCGAGGTTCCTCTTCGATCGAAAGCAGAGGAAAAGGCTGGCTTTTAAGGCTTGCCTATTCGAAACTGGCGTACGTCTGGTTTCGCTTGAATTGAAACCAAGTCCCAATACTTCTTCTGGTCATGGATCGTGAACGCTCGTGCGTTCGTGCGTTCGGAACGTTTTAACATTCTGATCGCGTCGAGAGGGCAGATAAATCGGATTCAGGGACCTGGATGCATAGGGTGCACACTCTTGAACCGCTCGCTTTCACCTGCGATCGATATACTACATCGCCGATACGACAACAACTCACCTAACCAACTATTTTCGACGTCAGGGAAAAGAACGGGCATTTCATCGCGAGTGAATTACATATTTCGACCTGATCGATTTTTACACAGTGTTATCCATCGTCATCCTCGAAGGTTCGTTCCTTTGTGCAGCCGCAATTTTCTGCCGCTACGGACTGCTTCTTAAAAGCGTCGAGTGTCGCTCGAGAGCGTCTCGCGAAAATCGTCTGCGTGTAAAAGCACGGTGTCTCGCATTAAAGCCGGTCTTTGATGATGGAACTTGTTAAATAATTGCCCGTACAGTTTAAAAGGAGTCATCGCAGAAATACACCGAGGAGCAAGAGTCGCCACGTCGACGACTTTCTTCGTCGGATTTTTGCGAGGAACTCATCGTCAGCTTCAATGTTCATTTCCTTGCGGTTAAATATGCCTTTACCCCTCCATTATCGTCGTATTTAACTAAAAGCCAATAATGTTATTAATATGTTGGACGTGGTTCGAACGTGCATGATGGATTTAATTTCAATCTTCGCATCCCCGGAGCCATCTACGTAATCGCACCCTCGAGTCTTTTGTAAACGTCGAGTTCCAACAAAGATATTAAAATCAACGTTTGTTCACGCGTTTCCTCTTTCGCAGCAACGATTCCAATTAATTCACATTCGCTCCAACAACGTTGACTGATATATTATTAATAGCGTATCGCAGAGAGAGAGAGAGAGAGAGAGATGTTCAAGGACGAAACCTACGCGCAAGGTAAAAGGTAAGCAAAAAATATCTATTCTTCTCTCCTACCTCTCGTAATACCCCTTTAATCCCCCTTTAATCCTCCCACCCCCCCCCCTGCGTTAATATGTTGTTAATATTTCTTCCCCATTTATTATTAATTACTATGCGGTTTTCCTTTTCAGAGAGCAGCCAACTAATTACACGAAAAATGTAATCGAACTCCAATTCACGCCAACAACGACTACCAATATCATCTTGCAAATGCTACGCACTCGCCTCGTTTATCAATTATTTCGCGTTTAAGCGATTCACTCTCCGGCTAGGCGCCGAAGATCTATCGTAAATCCGTCCAATTAATTAATTTCCCCGCGGCAAAGGAAGAACGTGGTATGCACAGTGGAATAATGAGTCCGGGGCAATGTAATCTCGGCCGTTTCGTACCCGCGGGATGAATCAAGGCTGAATAAAGGGGGCTTCTTTCACAGTCACGTCCTGCGAGCAATTACCGTGCGAGCTGGTCGGCGGCCCTCGTCACGATTCGAACGGGAAAAAACGCGGCAACAGAGGCGGCTTTATTAACCGCTCGATAAACTCTTTCTACTAATCGTTTACCATAAACGACCCCGACTCTTCGCGACACTTTCACCTCAGCCTAACGCGCAATCGTAATCTTTTAGAATTTTTAATAAACCATTTATTCTTTACCTCTTTAATTTTCCTACCCAGAACGGGTACGAAACCAGAAGCAAAATGGCTTTCGTTCTACTTGTTTTCAATTCCTTTTTCCATATATAGAGTCACCATTCTCTAGGGGACACCCTGTATACGCTCGGTTGAAAGGAAAGAGAGGATATTTCGTGCACACCACGGTATTTGCACGACTCTGTGCGCATCACGCGATATTAAAAAGTTGGGAAGAAACTTTCGTTAAATGTTCGAGCGAGTCGAGTTAGTGTCTCTCTCCCCATCTCGTCCCTTGTTCAATTCAATTTAGGTCACGTCGGCCGTCATAGAATTCGAGAATACGAGAAATAAATTCCCCGCGGTTCTTTGCTTTCGATTCGTGTTTCGCGTTCACCTGCTGTACCACCAGACGAGCATAAGCTTTATCGCTTCTAAAGTAGGCTTGGAAACGCGAATGATATTCGATCGGTCTTCTCCTCGGCTAAGATTAAGATTAAGAAGAAACGGAACGACATAATATATTGGACGAACAAATCGCTTGAATTCAGATTTCGTTGAACGCTCTCGCCGCTGCAGCAGACACGTCCGACAGAGCGTTGACTCGTACCACTGGCTCGGCGCGTTCACCGCGATTTCCTCACGTTTACCTTTGCCGCGATAAAACGTGCCGTGACACGGGCTAACGTAGAACAGGAAAGAGAAATTTTCCACGGGCAAAACTAATTTCCAAAGCACCTGGTAACCTGCACCGACTTCGCGGATTAGGTTTAATCGACGGACAGGTTCAGGACGAGAAATATAAGGCGCGGACCACTCTCCTCCTCCTTTCTACTCTCCTCCGGATGTAACGTTCAGAATTGTTAAAAAAAAAAACGTGTAAAATTCAGCAAAAAAGGAAATTGCACTGCGAGACATTTACAACGAGATTTGTACGCCGAACAGAGAGACGACCAGACCAGAAGATTAGGACATTAAGTGATAGCTTTCCTCCATTCTTCCACGAAATCATCCCGTGAGGTCAACAAGAGATTACCGCGGCATCGCGGGACCGAAAGTCGAGCGATACCACGAAAGGAGAAGGGATCGATCGTTACCCACGCCCGCGTGCACTCTTCTAGAAACGTTTCACGCGGCGCAATAAATTACTCGTATTAATTACCAGGTAGGTATCCGCGACAAAGAAGGCGGGTGGTAGTAAGGAGGCGGTAGGGAGAGAGCCGTTAAACGGCTCGTTAAACGGTGACTTTTATCACAACGCTCCGTATCAGGTATCGACATTAATGCGACGTTTCGATTTTAATCACTCTACCAAAAGATGCGACGTTCATTTTAAGGCAAGTAAGAACGATTACATGCCCCCGGCCCACTCTCATCGTTCGATATATTTCCCCCAATAAACGGTTCATTTGCATCGATTTCGACGGTCGGCGAGGCTACTGGAGCTATTGGAAAGTGCACGCCGCCGTGGTTTCGATATTAAGCACTGACCGTGGTTATTCGGAAAAGTCGGGAACAACCGGCCCGTTCGCGAGCCTTTATCGCGCATATCGCTTCCTCCTCTCTCCCCTCCCTCCTACTTGACCACTTATTTTTCTCTTTCGGTGTTTCCAACAACGTTCTAAATTTCTAACGCAACTTAAACTCTCTAAGATCTCGCTCGTATCGATCTCCAGGGCCGCGCGTGGAAACTTTCGAAAGATAAATCCATCCGCCACTGGTAAAACACACTCTCCGGTTACGAGTTCGAGAAATTAATCGATACTCTTCAAGTTCTGGCATCTTCCGTTCCAGTTTTATATCTGCGCTCCTTAACTTTCGGAACTCCTCCAAGTCGAGACGAATTTAAATTCGCACGATAAAAATTCACCTCGGCTCGGTTATCAAGTGCGCGTATCAAGCGTATCAAGCGTATCTCTTTCTTTAATTCTCCGAGCGATTTCAATAATCAATCCTCATCCACCTTCAACGATCATTGATTACGGAACATAATGGAATAACCGAGTGTATATTAAACAAATAAATTAATAGCGTAAAGAATTCCGTAATTTTAAAATCCCTGCCTGCCGTTTCACTTTTACGAATTTTTCTTAATTGCGAGCGACGCTTTAATTAAAGTTGGTATTCGCCGACGACGAGAAGGACGGGAAACGAACGAATAAATAAATAGACGAAGGTCAAATAACCGTTGCTAACCTAAGTCGCGGACACGGTCTCCTGAAAATTACCGGGCCGGGAAAGGTCCCCGAAACCTCGAAATAATTACGAGATCGCTAAAAAGCCACCGACGCGGATGACAGAGTTTCGTATATAATCCGAAACACGTACCGTAACGGGAATACGTACATACGTGGCCACTGCGCACGCTAACAAAGTAAAGTTAATTTCAGTTTTGCCGGAAATTTCATGCAGGAACAGATTATATCGTTAAATTACGTACGATAAATATATCACAGCGACGTACAGTTTCTGTTTGTTCTTTAATTTCTCGTACAGAGCAATTCCAAATCGATGACCATCCGTCCGATGGTATCTATACGTGCGACTCTATTACGTACGTATACGCGACTACTATTTGTACCGTATATCCCAAAACCTTTTTTTACCTGCGTGCACGCATGTGAGAGGAACACGCAACGACAGCGTGTGGAACGTACCAAGTAACAAACAGAAAACCGTTTGAGATCGGGTTCAGGTTTATTTAAAAACAAACAACCATGCTCGAAAATTGCGACCCCCGACCTTCAAACTCAAAGCACTCGGTTGAAACTTTTTCATCGACTGACAAAGAACAATGTCGCGCGCACGATTACCTTCGGCACCCTTTTGCTCGACTAATTCCTTTTCGTTTAGAACTTCTCGTTGCCTCGTTTCCACCCCTGCCGCCTGTACCTTTCTTCGTACCGTGTTCCGTGTCGTACGTACCGTACAAAAATCGTGGATACGGCATTTCCCTGTGACACGGGTCGAGACGCACAGCAATTTCTATCCAACAACAGTGATTTCGATCGTGCTCCGAATTAGATCAATATTTCTACCTTACGCGTCAGAAATTGATCATTTCGTGACGTTTCGGTATCAAAATAGTAACAACTGCTTGCTCGTAGATTCGCGTTCCCGGAGGTGAACGATCCGTCAATCGTTTCAGAATCGTTCGTTCGTTCGTTCGTTCGTTCGTTCGAAACGAAACGAAACGAAACGAAACGAAACGAAACGAAACGCACCACCCCGTCAGGATCAGATCAGTCCACGTTCCCGATCGTCGACCATCGCGAAACCAACGCTATTTAACAAACAAATTCGAACGATCGCACTGCAGAGATCGCGAAACGCTGTCAAAGTGCGCTGACCCTCGGGGTACGGTACGGGGTACTCACCGTTTCCGTTTGCCCTTCTATGTACGCGTCCCAAATCCAACGATGGGAAGACCCAAGGGAGAGGCTCGGAGGAGGTTCACTCGACGGTCAGAGAAATCCGGTGGTGGTCAGCGGCTCGCGACGTAGACAAACGCGGCCGTGATATGCGACAGAATGAAAGGAAACGACGGCGGAGGAGGGGGGGGGAGGGGTTGTGCGTACACGATAGAACGAGCACGACTAGCGGTCGCAATGGAATAGCCACTTGTAGAGCCGGCGGATGATCGGGCGCGTAAACTAGACTGGCGGGCTGGCAAACAGGTGAGATGCCGTCGCGTGCCCGTCTTTCTCCGTCTTGCTTACTCGCTCTCTTTCTATCCCACTCCGAGCCGTCACCCTACTCCAATAACCCGGCTGCTCCGTTTTCCATCTCCTTTTCACCCCCTCGGAATACCCCCTCGCCGTCCTCCTTGTCTACACGCTCCTCCCACTCCGACGTTTCAGGCCGGCTCCACCAAACTCGACGACGCGCATCAACCCCCAGATTCTAGACTCGCCTCGTCCTTGCGCTTCCGTGGCCACCCCGTACGGCGTTCTCCGTGAAACCGCTTGGAATTCCGGCTTATCATTTCTCTCTTATTTCGCGAGATTAGTCCAACGCGCTGTTTGTTTCCCTCCCGTTCGATGTCAATCCTACTCTCCCTGCTCTTCTGCTGGTTCTTTTCATTTCCGTTCGGCACGATTGTTCCGCGTGCCCCTCTGTGTTTCTATCTCCATCCCCGTTCGATCCATGGGCATTCACAACCTCTCTCTCTCTCTCTCTCTCTCTCTCTCTCGCTCTACAGTATCTCCTCTACCCCTATCGAACCGCGACACTCCTACCTCTACCTAGTTCCGCGTTTCACTCTTCTCACTGCCAGCCCGTTCTTTCCTTCTACTTCCGTCTCACTTTGTCTCACTTTGTCCCACCCCCATGTCCGCCACGTTCCCCTCGCTCTCTCTCACAACCCTACCTACCGACACGGGGCTCTCCCTACCCCCTGCAGGGGTTACAGTACCGGAGGTACTTGCGTGCGCAGCACGTCCATCGATCTATTTCAGCTCACCTACGCTCTCCTGGCGAGCCTGGCCCTTGTAACCTGACTGACTGCTCGCGCCTTCGAAGGGTGCGTTCACACGCGAGGAGGACTAAACCGCGGACCGATGGGATTCCGACGTTTTATCATCATCCAGAACGTGATCCCCCTGGGGACCATTTCAACCCTTTGCCACGGTAGAGCTGAACGAGAAACGTGTGCGCCGCGGCAAGCCTGCGTCGGTACCACGAGCTGACTCCTCCTCAGGAGTCTAATCGTCGCGACGATCGATGTCTAAAACGATTATTCGCCTCTCTAACTGTCTCCTTATATCCATATCGACAAATCGATAAGATGATTCGACCCATTAGCATCGATACTTCGTGGCCGTACTTAAGTGTCCCCCGATCTTGCCGATCGATCGATAGCTTTGAAACAAATTAGGAATTCCTTTTCGATCTGTACGATGCTATCACGCTGAATAAGTAATCAAATTTCCAATGCCGTTCGTGTACGTATATCGTGTATAATTTTTTGCACCACAATACACATTACCAAAACGGGCCGCCAATACCAGGGTATAAAATACCTAATGCTCAAATTGTACGCGGTAAAGGGAGTAGTTCGAAGGGGCGTTCTAATGAGAGATTCAGTCGATACTACGGACTCGAGTGGATGACGGGTCGCGAGCGGTAACGCGCGAACAGAAAGAGAACAACCGAAAGTTGGATAATGTGTGTTTGACGGAGCTGTTAGGGTACGTCGATCGTTTTTCCCGCAACTTTTCTTCCGTTTCGACTTCCGTTTCAGCCAACACCATACTGCTTGAATCGATGGTATCTGTGATACGTTTAATATTTGCCGTCCGATTAGTTAGAACGACGATGAATTCAATAAAAAGTATTACAACTCCTCCTGGTAACGACAATTTCACGAAAGAATCATCGTCTACGTACACGTATACGTACCATCTCATAAAAGAAAGAAGCAGCCAGAGTAAAATGATGTACAACTCAATTTAAAGAGAAACAGACTCTTACGATATGAGAAATCTTAGAATACGGTAATAATAATAATAACAACAACAAATAATAATGCAACGTAATTCTGTAAAATTTGAATCTCTAAAAGTCATCGCGACATCGTGAGATTTTCTTGGAGCCGTGGCAAAATGAATCGAAATGTCGGTCACGTAGCCAGATTTATTTTTACAGACACGGAAGTTCCGACGTAGAAGCGTCAACGCGCTTTGAATTTACCTATCCGGACCCGTTTATATCGGCTCATCGTTTGACTCAAAGACCGCCAGAAGCCACGACACAACGACAAGGCGAGAATTTATATTCTCCTTCTACGTTCACGTCCAACTCGAGGAGGCGAGCTCGACGTTTCGGAAAGTACGAATTTTAAATTAAATCCCGCCGGAGGAACGTGGACGATTAAAAACGTTCCGTCCGTTTCCTCTTTCATCGTCCCGTTTTCTTCACAATTTTTTCCACAATTTTTCCTTCCGCCCTTCCGTCTTGTGGCGGTGGAATTTCCAGGTCGAGTGATACCCGGCCATTAACGACGATTGTAGGCTCGCCAAGTTGAATAAAGGTGTTGCGACCACTCATCGACGATCAGACCTTCCCACCGACGGATCCGTTTCAACTCCCTTCGCCAAGCCCCCCGGGGGGAGGATCATTAATCTTGATACGCGCGACAGGAAGCATGATCGCACGCGATCCACGTACATATTACGATTAGATTTAATCTCCCACCCAGGTGGGAGATTAAAAGTCGTTTGGATCGCAACTAGTGTTTCGATAGTTCTCGCCGCGAACGCGCGAACCCAGACTTCCCCGCGTAGAAACTTCGTTGCCACTAGGAACGTAAATGTCATTCAGAAATACCTAACCTACGCCTTATTTTGCTCGTGCAGTGAAAAAATTAACGTCAGTTACATCGACTAGCCGAGTGACGGTTCGCGTCATATTTGCATGTGGAAAGCAGCCGTAATGCTTGTTAAATTTCCGCCACGTTGAATAATTTCGACGCGTCTTTCAACTGATCCTTTCACGACTCATGACACGTAATATTGATCTGTCGCTGACTGATGCCAACACGTGGAACAACGCGTGGAAAGTACGCAACACACCTTGTTTCATATTTTATTACAGACGTGACAAAATTAAAATGATCGAAAGGATGAAAAATATTCTGTACTAAGTTTTAATGTACCGTTAACGTTATTTTCTAGTTAACTACATCAGATAGACGGTCGCCTCTTGGTGATCGTTTATCAGAAACATGAATTATGCCCGATTCTTAGCGGCATAAAGTATCCGCGGGTATCAATCACACCGATTGTCCGCCGAATATGACAGCGAACGCTAACTCGCATCGATCGCGTAGAGTTTCAGCTGGGAAGAGTTTCGCTTCGCTTGGGTCAATTATTTTTTTATGAAATTGTTCGAAAGAAGATAATGGAAGACCTCTGGCAAGTTTCCCAAGAAACCGTGAATATTCAATTTGCGCTATAACCTGCTTATTAAACATGCATAAAGATAGAATGCGCGAAGGAGCGTGCACGCTGGTAAAAAGAAAAAAAGGAAAACAAAAAGAGAGAGTTGTTACCCGTAATGACAAACTTCCTGAACGCACGCGTGCTGCATTAAAAAAGTTGTAAACGAAGCGTAAACGTTCTGGCTGTGCACACGAAACTTTCGTCATCGCCACTTTTGAACCGTTCATTTTTTCTGTTGACGCGTTCGATAGAGCTTATCGCGCAGTTCCTGTCCACTTTTGCGATCGCAGCTCCAAGACGGCAAATCACCGCTCGATAAGGCAGTTAATCAAAATGAAGAGCAATTTTTGTACTTTGTCAAATAAATACGAAATTTTCAATTTCGTTCAAGTATACCGAAAGCAATGCGAATCTATCCTACAGTTTACCTATTCCCATTATTCCATTCCGTCAGTCTTCTTCTCCGGCCTCCTCCTGCTTCACCGTTTTCACCCATCGTTCCAACGGTTTCTGTCCGTCGTTCTTGAGGAGAGCCGAATCGTTTCTAGAAATTTATTCTCCTGCCAGACTGTCCGCACTTCGAAATTGAATCCACATAAATCTTTCGTCGGTCCGCGTATCAAATTGAAACGATGTCCAGTTGCGATATCGGCGTTGCAAATGTATAAAAATCAAATGTATAAAAATCAATCAACACGTATGAATTAAACCAAAGGAAGAAACAACAACGAAAAAGTCGATCGTTGCCTGTTTGTTGAAAAATATCGTACCGACTAGTCGATAGGGCACTGATACATTCCACAGTGGGTTTCTACAAGACGAGCCGACCCCTTCTATGATGAAAAGAACAAGTGATAGAAATGTCAGACACCTACGAAAAACTAAAACCTGCGAATCGATTCCATTTCTAGATCCGTGTCTGAGAAGGAAAATTGGAATTGATTAGAAAACCTGAAAATTCCACATCTCTTTTTCATACGACATTGTTCTTATAGAAGAGAACATTGGTTTCTTTTTTATCCCCGCCCTTGTTTCATTCGCGAGTAAATTTCTCTGTTAATCGATAGGTGTTCGCATCGTATCATCCCTAATGCAATATTTACGCCACTGTCTGTTCTAATTATGGAAATGAACAGCTATAATTAGTCTTCCCCGTGTAAGTATCGATACACGCGCACTGCGTGTCCACGTGTACCATCGTGACAAACCTTGTCGCCTGCAAAACTTTTACACTTTACATTACACAAACATCACAGTTGAATTCCTTATTTTCTTTTATTAAAAAAAGCATTATGCCTCGGATGCGAAAGTTTTTATCCTGAAAAATGCTCCGCCTCGAATCGAGCATCGGTAATAAAACAGTAATAAAAGGAATATAATTTAAATAAGGAAATAAAGTGTGTGTGTGTACCGTTGTAAAAATATATACTCACTAGAGACTCTCGTTCCGGATAATATTATTTCAACGATAAAATTCGTTTACGTCAGCCAGTCGTTTCATTTTCGATTAAACGAACGAGCAGTTTATAAAAATAAAATTATCGGGAAAATGCATGCATATATATATATATATATATATAGAAGCAACGAACTATTCTCGTATATTCCTCATAATTCGGATTTACGAACAATAAACAAACACTTTTTCTGCGACTTATTATGTGAAATACAGACTGTTCACTTTTTGAACAGAATAGGAGATCGCATCCTCGACGTTGCCTCTACAATTCTAAGATATCGCGTATAATTATCTGTTAATCAAAGTGAGATTAATTTGAATAGTTCAACATATATTTAAATATTTCGATAACGCGATAATTATAACCGTCGATGGTACGCTTTAGCATTCCATCCTAAAGCCACAAATATTCCGATAGTCTGGCTATCGAAAATCTGTTGCACCTTCGAGTTCGTTGACCGGAAGAAATATTTTCATCTCTTTTTTCCTCCTCTTCTGCGCCGATGGAAATTTGATAATCAAAGGAGCAACAGAGGTGGCAGCGAATTTTTTTTCCAATACCCTTTACACTTTCTTCCCTTAGACAGCATATTAACTGTTAATAAATCTGATTTGCCAACCCTCTACTGCTAAATACGATTTTCAATTCTAAAATATCCGATTTTCATTTTTCTCTTCTTAAATCAGCCAAGACTTCTCGAGAGGAACGACATTCTCAAATCCGCCACTGCAGACGCGAGTAATCTCTGCAGGCAGTGGACAAGTTCCGAGCGATCCGGTGCAAGTTCGCGCAAAAAGAGCCTCTCCTAATGGAAATGAAAAGAAAGCGAGAGCAACGTAAAACGAAACTGAGAGAAACGCATAGACCTCATCTCGTGGTTTTTATCTCGTTTGTTATTATTATTATCATCGTCGTCATTTTCTTTTCTTTTTCCACATTTCGTCGCTTGGGAAAACCTTTTGGTATTGCCCAAGCCTGGTTCGTGGACTGTCGCGCGCAAAGTGCTGGTTCATCCCTGTGCTTTCACATTATTTGCACGTTAATTAACCTTAAGAGCACCGGCCAGCTACGCGTAGCTAGACTACTTTGACAGATAAAAAGCTCCCGAACCAAGGAAACTCGACGAACGACGACGAGACAATGCTTTGCTATCAATTTAAAATACGAGCGCGTAGGAAATGTGAGAGAATGAAAATGAAATTGTACGGTAGAATCAAAGCTGCGACTGATTTATGCGGTTAATTGAAATCAATCATGTTTCTCGTTCATTCTCAATTAGTAAACGTAAAAGTAAACAAGTAAATATACTCGTAATACATACGTCCTCTTCTTTTGGCCCTTACATTCCTTGAATATGCCCTTATTACGTTCCTTGAAACATGTCTCGTAAAATATCCCCTAGTTTCCACCAGACGTAATTTCCCTCCGTTGAGAATGATACTACGACCGCCTATTGCATCGAGATACCCTCTTTCCTCCTCTGTAACATCGAGCGCGCGGTGACATCGATAAGAGTCGAGCAAAGATTGTTCTCGCGAGAATCCTGCGTGACAGCACCAAAGAAAGAGGGAAGATAAAGTCATGGAACACGGCGATTGCTCGTAAAACACGCGGCAGACAGGTGTTATTTATTATGTCCGCTACTCTCCTCTTTGGCGCGTCGCGGCGAGGATGGAACAATTTTTAGGGGAGGTTGTCGTGGAACAACGCGGAGCGAGCGTGTTCGCACCATACTTTTCTATTTTTGAAGGCGAAGTTGTATTTAGGCCACGGAAAACAAGAACGGAACGAGATGCAGAAAGAAGGGAACGCGTAGCGTAGATACCGAGGAGAATGCGAACGGAGAAAAGAGAGGGGAAAACTGAAGAGAGACGAACGATAGTGAGATGGTAGTAGGGTGGAAAGGTATATCGCGTATCGTGTATCGGAAATCGATGGTCGCACGCCTGTTGCGACAATGCATGTACATTCGTTTGATTTCATGAAAGTATGCATTATCTGCGTGCGTGCGTGCGTGTGTACGTACCTACCTGCTTGGTACACCACCCAAGTTTCACATTTATTTTCGAATCGTTTAGCGAATCTTCTTGAACCTTACATTCGTTGGACGATCAATTTCATCTTCGAATCATTCGTCGGGTATACTTTGTTAAAGTAACGTTGTTTCAGTTATTATTCGTATGTACCATTACCTGTACATTATTACCTAGTTAATATTATATTAGATAGTAGTAGAATAATCCATTCTGTAACTAATTTCCTGTACCGCAACCACAATTCCACAACCATGTGTAAATCTGTCTGAAGCTAAATTATCGAACGTTGCTATCACAGCGATACAATAACGCATTGCTGCAAATATAACTATTTACCATTCTCTATTTGTTTCATTTCTTTTGATTGTACGTCGATTTCCGTCTTCCTCCTCTATTGGATGGAAGGCAATCCACGGTTATACTCTGGGAACGAACAAACAATCACGAGCCAGATTATACGGTGTATCGCGTTATTATTCCGTTATCACATCACACGATAAACCGAGTCGATATCGCGTTTCAAAATTAATTTTTAGTCATATCGAATTATATACGAAATAAGATTATGTACACAGTTTATAGAGTGCCCCAGTTAACCCTTTAATCGCTTAAACCAAAGTAAATTTACTTCGTATGTCAACGAGTTAATAATTTCGCGAAAATTATTATTTGTATTTGTATAATTATGAACGAATTATCAAAAATGAAATATGGAAAGATATTTATTCTCTTTCGAACTGTTACAGCTCACGTTTTTTTCCACGACTGCACCCAATTTGACAAAACAACTCCAACGCTTTCAACGTTTCTGAAACACAGTTGCTTCACATTTCACTAAGTTATTCTCAATGGACCAACTTCTGTCGAACTAATCGAATTTCTGATGCAACCTGCAGTGTAATGAGACGACATTAAATCACCCTGTTAACGCCACATCCTGACAATACGATCACGCGAATCGTGATATCGATTCCGCGAACTTAAATCGTCCAATGCGCGCAACAATCGTTGTGTTCTCAACTATGATTTCGAAGTTTTCCAGCGCATCTCACGAAAGATCGGCCCTAAGGCTATTACAGATAACCTAAGAAATTACTTCATCGAGTCACAGATCTCTTCTCTAGTTCTCTGCGTTCATTTCAAAAATATTACCTCTCCTTTATTAATAATATACTCAAGAATATATATATATATATAATAATAATAATAATTATTATTATTATTATTATTATTATTATTATTATTATTATTATTATTACAATTAATGTTTTACAATTATTCACTTCAACAGAATATTGTCGGAAAAAAACTCTTTTTCGGACTGGTGGCGCCATCTCTGCGAAAAGTGCTCAAACTGGTCGTAGTTACCTCACTGTCGATAATGATGTGCGACCAGTTTCAGTACTTTTACGAGAGATGGCGCCACCGCAGCGCAAATAAAGCAATCTAGTTTTATTACTAATTATTAAGTAATATAGTAACCGTGGCGATAATTAACACGTATATTCATTGCAAATGCGTTTATCTTACGTGACTATGTTCCGAGTTCTTAGTTATACTGATTTTCAATTAAACAATCGAAGCTGATAAGGTTATAACACGTGTATGAAAATTAGTTATTAATGCTTTTAATTGTATGTACAGATTTCTGGTGATGAATCCACAGGAACTTTACAAAGCAATTGCATTTGCTTGGTAGAGACCAGGAATATAAAAATCATATCATGTCCATGGAGAAGCTATTATTAAAATACGAAGGAGATTCAAGAATTCCTGGAACCATTGTCATTAACTGCTTGATCAACGATAAAAAAGAACTTCAAGAAATAATTTAACCTACTGTTATCTATCTTATTTAAGTTTTAATTATATAGGGTGTATATTTGCTTTCATAAAGATATTTTATAACTATTAACTCGTAGGGGTTCTTTTGTAGTAGTTGATACATTGAAGTATGGCAATAAACGTTTTATTATCGTTAATTATTGGTTTACTATCCAAAAATGATCCATTCCGATTATTAAACGAGAAGTAACTTATAAAGTAGAACCTTAAACACAATTAAACTTTCCTTAGATCTCAACATTAACACCTTGTTACAAACAGGGCATTTTCCAACAAACAACAAAATAAGAATACATCTTATAGTGTATTATATATATTAATTGTAATTTACTTTTACACTTAATAGTATATTCTCCACTTATATTAGTAGAAGCAAATAATACTGCATTAGTACATGTACATCTGCTATCGTAGAATGCAATGTAACTGTAATTCAGATGAAATTGTGTACAAAACATTTTCAAAAGAACAATTGCTCATCCCACTAGAATCATATGGCCCCTACACTACCTATTTCTTTATTGTGTAGTCCATTAATCGAGAATATTTTGGCACCAAAAGACATGCATCTTTAACCGACCCACAGGCGTACAAACTAAAACTGTTATCGTCTTTTATTATTAATCATAGATCCCCAGTAATTATCGTACGACAAAGAAAAGAAACATATTATCGTGAATTCGTGTGTTCCGTATTTTCCATAATTACGTACAAAAGAGAATGGTTATGTAGTAACAGTTTTGCATAGAAAAATTAAAATTTCAAATATATAACTTTTACACAGTACGTTGAACTAATTCTAACACGTGGTTAACAACTGTTTTAAAGGGAATAAAATAATGAATTAATCTTCGATAACACCGTCAGATTTACATTAATTTGGGAAATATTGCTTCTCCTCCATCAATAATATGACAGAGAAATGCGTGTCGACTGACTAACAGTTATTACGATGAACATTTTATAATTATTTGCTGTCGTCGAAGGTTACGCTATAGAAACTATTGACAGGTCGGTGGCGCCATCTCTGTGAGAAGTGCTGAAACTGTTCGCAGTTCTGCTGCAGTCGGTAACCGCTACATTGTCGGTAATGAAGTGCGACTAGTTTCAGCGCTTTTCCGAGAGATGGCGCCACCGCGGCCTAAACAAAGTAAAGATTTATTAATTGTCAATTAATGCAGCAACGGTGGCGTTAATTAACACGTGTATTCATTGGGAATGCGTTTATCCTATGTGACTTTACTCGGAACTATTAATTATGTTAATTTTTTTTAATTGACCAATCAAAGTTGTTATGTTTATAGCTGGTGCATTGATTTTTGGTTTCTTTCGTTTCTCTTATTTAATATCGTGTCTCAGTGGTTTGCGTTCAGCGTATGATAATTAGTTAATAATGATATTCCTTGTACTTTCAGATTTCTGGCAACAAATGCTCAAATACATTGTAAAACGGTTACTTATCTGGGGCGCAGATCAGGAACATGAAAAATATGATATCCATGGCGCAGAGATCAATTCTTGGGCTGTTTTTAAAATGTGTAGAAGATTCAAGAAATCCTGGAGCAAGCGACGTTAATTAATGGATCAACGATAACAAAGAACTCGAAAAATAGTTTAATCTAAGTTTAGCGCTACCAATTTACATAAGTTTTATAGTTATATAAGTCGCGTACATGAATTTATACAGATAGTTTACAACAATTAGCTTATAAGGAGACTTTTTTGTAATTACCGAATGCTTAAGAAGTGACATTAAACGTTCAGTTATCGTTATTAAATGGTTTAATCATTTAACGACCACTGCAACTATCCCAGCACTAACCACTCCTATCCTTAAACCAGAGACAACTCGTAAAACACAACCTTACACACAATTTAATTAGTCGTAAGCAAAAATATTGGTGCTTCGTTTTACAGATTTGTACAGATACTGTGCAATAATTAACTAATAAGTTGGAGTCTGTCAGTTCTTTTGTAAGGGTTTAGATGTTAAAGTATGGCAATAAACATTCAGTTATCGTTAAATAGTGGTTTAATCATTTAATGATCCCAGCAACTATCAAAGAAGGACGCATTCCAATCTTCAACGAAGCAGCAATTCATAATGGACAACCCTAAATCCAATCGAATGAATGGTATGGCTTACCTTTGGCATCTAGTTTCAAACGCTTCATTGTCCAACAAGCAACAAAGTGGGAATACATCCAATACGGTATCGCGAATAGTAACTGTAATATACTATTACATTTAAGGATAACTTCTGAAGGTACACTAGCAGAAGCAAAAAATAATGCATTACAAGTACATCAGCTATCCTAGAATGCAACGCAATTGTAAGTCACGCAAAACCATGTAGGAAACATTTCCAAAGGAGCAAGCTTCCATTTAATGACCGTAGCAACTGTCAAAGGACACATTCCAATCTTCAACGAAGCAGCAAATCATAATGGACAATCCTAAATCCAATTGAATGAATGGTATGGCTCACCTGTGACATCTAGTTTCAAACGCTTCATTGTCCAACAAGCAACAAAGTAGGAATACATCCAATACTGTATCGCGAATAGTAACTGTAATATACTGTTACATTTAAGAATAATTTCTGAAGCTATACCAGCAGAAGCAAAAAATAATGCATTACAAGTACATCAGATATCCTAGAATGCAACGCAATTGTAAGTCACGCAAAACCATGTAGGAAACATTTCCAAAGAAGCAAGCTTTCATTTAATGACAGTAGCAACTGTTAAAGGACACATTCCAACCTTCAACGAAGCAGCAAATCATAATGGACAATCCTAAATCCAATTGAATGAATGGTATGGCTCACCTGTGGCATCTAGTTTCAAACGCTTCATTGTCCAACAAGCAACAAAGTAGGAATACATCCAATACTGTATCGCGAATAGTAATTGTAATCTATTGTTACATTTAAGGATAACTTCTAGAGTTAAACTAGCAGAAGCAAAAAATACTGTACTACAAGTACATCAGCTATCCTAGAATGCAACGCAATTGTAAGTCACGCAAAACTATGTACGAAATATTTCCAAATGAGCAACCATTCATTCAACGAGAATCTTAAATTCCATACATTAATGGTTTCTTTATCGTGTATTCCTGCATGAAAAGGCAAGTATCTTTAACCCACCCACAGGCATACGAAATAAAATTGTTATCGTCAATTATGGTTAGTCACAGAACCATAGTGATATAACAATACACTTGTTTGCGGTAAGACAATGGAAAGAAACGTATTATCGTGAATATCTGCGTACGGTGATCTCCGTAATTAGATATCAAAGAGAACGATTGTGTAAAGTTTAGTATAGAAGCATGTAAATTTCAAATATATAACTTTTACACAGTACGTTGAACTAATTCTAACACGTGGTTAACAACTGTTTTAAAGGGAATAAAAGCATGAAATAGTCTTCGATAACACTATCCTGTTTACATTAATTTGGATAATAATGCTTCTCCTCCTCCAATAATACGACAGAGAAATGCGTGTTAGGTAAATAGTAATTATTACGATGAACATTTTATAATTATTTGCTGTCGTCGAAGGTTACGCTATAGAAACTATTGACAGGTCGGTGGCGCCATCTCTGTGAGAAGTGCTGAAACTGCTCGCAGTTCTGCTGCAGTCGGTAACCGCTACATTGTCGGTAATGAAGTGCGACTAGTTTCAGCGCTTTTCCGAGAGATGGCGCCACCGCGGCGTAAACAAAGTAAAGATTTATTAATTGTCAATTAATGCAGCAACGGTGGCGTTAATTAACACGTGTATTCATTGGGAATGCGTTTATCCTATGTGACTTTACTCGGAACTATTAATTATGTTAATTTTTTTTAATTGACCAATCAAAGTTGTTATGTTTATAGCTGGTGCATTGATTTTTGGTTTCTTTCGTTTCTCTTATTTAATATCGTGTCTCAGTGGTTTGCGTTCAGCGTATGATAATTAGTTAATAATGATATTCCTTGTACTTTCAGATTTCTGGCAACAAATGCTCAAATACATTGTAAAACGGTTACTTATCTGGGGCGCAGATCAGGAACATGAAAAATATGATATCCATGGCGCAGAGATCAATTCTTGGGCTGCTTTTAAAATGTGTAGAAGATTCAAGAAATCCTGGAGCAAGCGACGTTAATTAATGGATCAACGATAACAAAGAACTCGAAAAATAGTTTAATCTAAGTTTAGCGCTACCAATTTACATAAGTTTTATAGTTATATAAGTCGCGTACATGAATTTATACAGATAGTTTATAACAATTAGCATATAAGGAGACTTTTTTGTAATTACCGAATGCTTAAGAAGTGACATTAAACGTTCAGTTATCGTTATTAAATGGTTTAATCATTTAACGACCACTGCAACTATCCCAGCACTAACCACTCCTATCCTTAAACCAGAGACAACTCGTAAAACACAACCTTACACACAATTTAATTAGTTGTAAGCAAAAATATTGGTGCTTCGTTTTACAGATTTGTACAGATATTGTGCAATAATTAACTAATAAGTTGGAGTCTGTCAGTTCTTTTGTAAGGGTTTAGATGTTAAAGTATGGCAATAAACATTCAGTTATCGTTAAATAGTGGTTTAATCATTTAATGATCCCAGCAACTATCAAAGAAGGACGCATTCCAATCTTCAACGAAGCAGCAATTCATAATGGACAACCCTAAATCCAATCGAATGAATGGTATGGCTTACCTTTGGCATCTAGTTTCAAACGCTTCATTGTCCAACAAGCAACAAAGTGGGAATACATCCAATACGGTATCGCGAATAGTAACTGTAATATACTATTACATTTAAGGATAACTTCTGAAGGTACACTAGCAGAAGCAAAAAATAATGCATTACAAGTACATCAGCTATCCTAGAATGCAACGCAATTGTAAGTCACGCAAAACCATGTAGGAAACATTTCCAAAGGAGCAAGCTTCCATTTAATGACCGTAGCAACTGTCAAAGGACACATTCCAATCTTCAACGAAGCAGCAAATCATAATGGACAATCCTAAATCCAATTGAATGAATGGTATGGCTCACCTGTGACATCTAGTTTCAAACGCTTCATTGTCCAACAAGCAACAAAGTAGGAATACATCCAATACTGTATCGCGAATAGTAACTGTAATATACTATTACATTTAAGGATAATTTCTGAAGCTATACCAGCAGAAGCAAAAAATAATGCATTACAAGTACATCAGATATCCTAGAATGCAACGCAATTGTAAGTCACGCAAAACCATGTAGGAAACATTTCCAAAGGAGCAAGATTTCATTTAATGACCGTAGCAACTGTCAAAGGACACATTCCAATCTTCAACGAAGCAGCAAATCATAATGGACAATCCTAAATCCAATTGAATGAATGGTATGGCTGACCTGTGACATCTAGTTTCAAACGCTTCATTGTCCAACAAGCAACAAAGTAGGAATACATCCAATACTGTATCGCGAATAGTAACTGTAATATACTGTTACATTTAAGGATAATTTCTGAAGCTATACCAGCAGAAGCAAAAAATAATGCATTACAAGTACATCAGATATCCTAGAATGCAACGCAATTGTAAGTCACGCAAAACCATGTAGGAAACATTTCCAAAGGAGCAAACGGTCATTCAACGATAATCTTACATTCCATACATTAATGGTTTCTTTATCGTGTATTCTTGCACGAGAGGGCAAGTATCTTTAACCCATCCACAGGCATACAAAATAAAATTGCGATCGTCTATTATGGTTAGTCACAGAGCCATGGTGATGTAACAATACACTCGTTTGCGGTAAGACAATGGAAAGAAACGTATTATCGTGAATATCTGCGTACGGTGATCTCCGTAATTAGATATGAAAGAGAATGATTGTTTAACGTTTAGTATAGAAGCATGTAAATTTCAAATATATAAATTTTATACAGTAGGTTGAAATCATTGTCAGCAGGAGAATAAAGGCTGTGGAAAGGGAATGAAATAATGAATTATTCTTCAATAACACCATCCGATCAACATTAATTCGGGAAATATTGCTTCTCCTCCTCCAATAATACGACAGAGAAATGCGTGTTAGGTAAATAGTAATTATTACGATGAACATTTTATAATTATTTGCTGTCGTCGAAGGTTACGCTATAGAAACTATTGACAGGTCGGTGGCGCCATCTCTGTGAGAAGTGCTGAAACTGCTCGCAGTTCTGCTGCAGTCGGTAACCGCTACATTGTCGGTAATGAAGTGCGACTAGTTTCAGCGCTTTTCCGAGAGATGGCGCCACCGCGGCCTAAACAAAGTAAAGATTTATTAATTGTCAATTAATGCAGCAACGGTGGCGTTAATTAACACGTGTATTCATTGGGAATGCGTTTATCCTATGTGACTTTACTCGGAACTATTAATTATGTTAATTTTTTTTAATTGACCAATCAAAGTTGTTATGTTTATAGCTGGTGCATTGATTTTTGGTTTCTTTCGTTTCTCTTATTTAATATCGTGTCTCAGTGGTTTGCGTTCAGCGTATGATAATTAGTTAATAATGATATTCCTTGTACTTTCAGATTTCTGGCAACAAATGCTCAAATACATTGTAAAACGGTTACTTATCTGGGGCGCAGATCAGGAACATGAAAAATATGATATCCATGGCGCAGAGATCAATTCTTGGGCTGCTTTTAAAATGTGTAGAAGATTCAAGAAATCCTGGAGCAAGCGACGTTAATTAATGGATCAACGATAACAAAGAACTCGAAAAATAGTTTAATCTAAGTTTAGCGCTACCAATTTACATAAGTTTTATAGTTATATAAGTCGCGTACATGAATTTATACAGATAGTTTATAACAATTAGCATATAAGGAGACTTTTTTGTAATTACCGAATGCTTAAGAAGTGACATTAAACGTTCAGTTATCGTTATTAAATGGTTTAATCATTTAACGACCACTGCAACTATCCCAGCACTAACCACTCCTATCCTTAAACCAGAGACAACTCGTAAAACACAACCTTACACACAATTTAATTAGTTGTAAGCAAAAATATTGGTGCTTCGTTTTACAGATTTGTACAGATACTGTGCAATAATTAACTAATAAGTTGGAGTCTGTCAGTTCTTTTGTAAGGGTTTAGATGTTAAAGTACGGCAATAAACATCCAGCTATCGTTAAATAGTGGTTTAATGATTTAATGATCCCAGCAACTATCAAAGAAGGACGCATTCCAATCTTCAACGAAGCAGCAAATCATAATGGACAATCCTAAATCCAATTGAATGAATGGTATGGCTCACCTGTGACATCTAGTTTCAAACGCTTCATTGTCCAACAAGCAACAAAGTGGGAATACATCCAATACTGTATCGCGAATAGTAACTGTAATATACTGTTACATTTAAGGATAATTTCTGAAGCTATACCAGCAGAAGCAAAAAATAATGCATTACAAGTACATCAGATATCCTAGAATGCAACGCAATTGTAAGTCACGCAAAACCATGTAGGAAACATTTCCAAAGGAGCAAACGGTCATTCAACGATAATCTTACATTCCATACATTAATGGTTTCTTTATCGTGTATTCTTGCACGAGAGGGCAAGTATCTTTAACCCATCCACAGGCATACAAAATAAAATTGCGATCGTCTATTATGGTTAGTCACAGAGCCATGGTGATGTAACAATACACTCGTTTGCGGTAAGACAATGGAAAGAAACGTATTATCGTGAATATCTGCGTACGGTGATCTCCGTAATTAGATATGAAAGAGAATGATTGTTTAACGTTTAGTATAGAAGCATGTAAATTTCAAATATATAAATTTTATACAGTAGGTTGAAATCATTGTCAGCAGGAGAATAAAGGCTGTGGAAAGGGAATGAAATAATGAATTATTCTTCAATAACACCATCCGATCAACATTAATTCGGGAAATATTGCTTCTCCTCCTCCAATAATACGACAGAGAAATGCGTGTTAGGTAAATAGTAATTATTACGATGAACATTTTATAATTATTTGCTGTCGTCGAAGGTTACGCTATAGAAACTATTGACAGGTCGGTGGCGCCATCTCTGTGAGAAGTGCTGAAACTGCTCGCAGTTCTGCTGCAGTCGGTAACCGCTACATTGTCGGTAATGAAGTGCGACTAGTTTCAGCGCTTTTCCGAGAGATGGCGCCACCGCGGCCTAAACAAAGTAAAGATTTATTAATTGTCAATTAATGCAGCAACGGTGGCGTTAATTAACACGTGTATTCATTGGGAATGCGTTTATCCTATGTGACTTTACTCGGAACTATTAATTATGTTAATTTTTTTTAATTGACCAATCAAAGTTGTTATGTTTATAGCTGGTGCATTGATTTTTGGTTTCTTTCGTTTCTCTTATTTAATATCGTGTCTCAGTGGTTTGCGTTCAGCGTATGATAATTAGTTAATAATGATATTCCTTGTACTTTCAGATTTCTGGCAACAAATGCTCAAATACATTGTAAAACGGTTACTTATCTGGGGCGCAGATCAGGAACATGAAAAATATGATATCCATGGCGCAGAGATCAATTCTTGGGCTGCTTTTAAAATGTGTAGAAGATTCAAGAAATCCTGGAGCAAGCGACGTTAATTAATGGATCAACGATAACAAAGAACTCGAAAAATAGTTTAATCTAAGTTTAGCGCTACCAATTTACATAAGTTTTATAGTTATATAAGTCGCGTACATGAATTTATACAGATAGTTTATAACAATTAGCATATAAGGAGACTTTTTTGTAATTACCGAATGCTTAAGAAGTGACATTAAACGTTCAGTTATCGTTATTAAATGGTTTAATCATTTAACGACCACTGCAACTATCCCAGCACTAACCACTCCTATCCTTAAACCAGAGACAACTCGTAAAACACAACCTTACACACAATTTAATTAGTTGTAAGCAAAAATATTGGTGCTTCGTTTTACAGATTTGTACAGATATTGTGCAATAATTAACTAATAAGTTGGAGTCTGTCAGTTCTTTTGTAAGGGTTTAGATGTTAAAGTATGGCAATAAACATTCAGTTATCGTTAAATAGTGGTTTAATCATTTAATGATCCCAGCAACTATCAAAGAAGGACGCATTCCAATCTTCAACGAAGCAGCAATTCATAATGGACAACCCTAAATCCAATCGAATGAATGGTATGGCTTACCTTTGGCATCTAGTTTCAAACGCTTCATTGTCCAACAAGCAACAAAGTGGGAATACATCCAATACGGTATCGCGAATAGTAACTGTAATATACTATTACATTTAAGGATAACTTCTGAAGGTACACTAGCAGAAGCAAAAAATAATGCATTACAAGTACATCAGCTATCCTAGAATGCAACGCAATTGTAAGTCACGCAAAACCATGTAGGAAACATTTCCAAAGGAGCAAGCTTCCATTTAATGACCGTAGCAACTGTCAAAGGACACATTCCAATCTTCAACGAAGCAGCAAATCATAATGGACAATCCTAAATCCAATTGAATGAATGGTATGGCTCACCTGTGACATCTAGTTTCAAACGCTTCATTGTCCAACAAGCAACAAAGTAGGAATACATCCAATACTGTATCGCGAATAGTAACTGTAATATACTATTACATTTAAGGATAACTTCTGAAGGTACACTAGCAGAAGCAAAAAATAATGCATTACAAGTACATCAGCTATCCTAGAATGCAACGCAATTGTAAGTCACGCAAAACCATGTAGGAAACATTTCCAAAGGAGCAAGCTTCCATTTAATGACCGTAGCAACTGTCAAAGGACACATTCCAATCTTCAACGAAGCAGCAAATCATAATGGACAATCCTAAATCCAATTGAATGAATGGTATGGCTCACCTGTGACATCTAGTTTCAAACGCTTCATTGTCCAACAAGCAACAAAGTAGGAATACATCCAATACTGTATCGCGAATAGTAACTGTAATATACTGTTACATTTAAGGATAATTTCTGAAGCTATACCAGCAGAAGCAAAAAATAATGCATTACAAGTACATCAGCTATCCTAGAATGCAACGCAATTGTAAGTCACGCAAAACCATGTAGGAAACATTTCCAAAGGAGCAAGCTTCCATTTAATGACCGTAGCAACTGTCAAAGGACACATTCCAATCTTCAACGAAGCAGCAAATCATAATGGACAATCCTAAATCCAATTGAATGAATGGTATGGCTCACCTGTGACATCTAGTTTCAAACGCTTCATTGTCCAACAAGCAACAAAGTAGGAATACATCCAATACTGTATCGCGAATAGTAACTGTAATATACTGTTACATTTAAGGATAATTTCTGAAGCTATACCAGCAGAAGCAAAAAATAGTGCATTACAAGTACATCAGCTATCCTAGAATGCAACGCAATTGTAAGTCACGCAAAACCATGTAGGAAACATTTCCAAAGGAGCAAGCTTCCATTTAATGACCTTAGCAACTGTCAAAGGACACATTCCAATCTTCAACGAAGCAGCAAATCATAATGGACAATCCTAAATCCAATTGAATGAATGGTATGGCTCACCTGTGGCATCTAGTTTCAAACGCTTCATTGTCCAACAAGCAACAAAGTAGGAATACATCCAATACTGTATCGCGAATAGTAATTGTAATCTATTGTTACATTTAAGGATAACTTCTAGAGTTAAACTAGCAGAAGCAAAAAATACTGTACTACAAGTACATCAGCTATCCTAGAATGCAACGCAATTGTAAGTCACGCAAAACTATGTACGAAATATTTCCAAATGAGCAACCATTCATTCAACGAGAATCTTAAATTCCATACATTAATGGTTTCTTTATCGTGTATTCCTGCATGAAAAGGCAAGTATCTTTAACCCACCCACAGGCATACGAAATAAAATTGTTATCGTCAATTATGGTTAGTCACAGAACCATAGTGATATAACAATACACTTGTTTGCGGTAAGACAATGGAAAGAAACGTATTATCGTGAATATCTGCGCACGGTGATCTCCGTAATTAGATATCAAAGAGAACGATTGTGTAAAGTTTAGTATAGAAGCATGTAAATTTCAAATATATAACTTTTACACAGTACGTTGAACTAATTCTAACACGTGGTTAACAACTGTTTTAAAGGGAATAAAAGCATGAAATAGTCTTCGATAACACTATCCTGTTTACATTAATTTGGATAATAATGCTTCTCCTCCTCCAATAATACGACAGAGAAATGCGTGTTAGGTAAATAGTAATTATTACGATGAACATTTTATAATTATTTGCTGTCGTCGAAGGTTACGCTATAGAAACTATTGACAGGTCGGTGGCGCCATCTCTGTGAGAAGTGCTGAAACTGCTCGCAGTTCTGCTGCAGTCGGTAACCGCTACATTGTCGGTAATGAAGTGCGACTAGTTTCAGCGCTTTTCCGAGAGATGGCGCCACCGCGGCCTAAACAAAGTAAAGATTTATTAATTGTCAATTAATGCAGCAACGGTGGCGTTAATTAACACGTGTATTCATTGGGAATGCGTTTATCCTATGTGACTTTACTCGGAACTATTAATTATGTTAATTTTTTTTAATTGACCAATCAAAGTTGTTATGTTTATAGCTGGTGCATTGATTTTTGGTTTCTTTCGTTTCTCTTATTTAATATCGTGTCTCAGTGGTTTGCGTTCAGCGTATGATAATTAGTTAATAATGATATTCCTTGTACTTTCAGATTTCTGGCAACAAATGCTCAAATACATTGTAAAACGGTTACTTATCTGGGGCGCAGATCAGGAACATGAAAAATATGATATCCATGGCGCAGAGATCAATTCTTGGGCTGCTTTTAAAATGTGTAGAAGATTCAAGAAATCCTGGAGCAAGCGACGTTAATTAATGGATCAACGATAACAAAGAACTCGAAAAATAGTTTAATCTAAGTTTAGCGCTACCAATTTACATAAGTTTTATAGTTATATAAGTCGCGTACATGAATTTATACAGATAGTTTATAACAATTAGCTTATAAGGAGACTTTTTTGTAATTACCGAATGCTTAAGAAGTGACATTAAACGTTCAGTTATCGTTATTAAATGGTTTAATCATTTAACGACCACTGCAACTATCCCAGCACTAACCACTCCTATCCTTAAACCAGAGACAACTCGTAAAACACAACCTTACACACAATTTAATTAGTTGTAAGCAAAAATATTGGTGCTTCGTTTTACAGATTTGTACAGATATTGTGCAATAATTAACTAATAAGTTGGAGTCTGTCAGTTCTTTTGTAAGGGTTTAGATGTTAAAGTATGGCAATAAACATTCAGTTATCGTTAAATAGTGGTTTAATCATTTAATGATCCCAGCAACTATCAAAGAAGGACGCATTCCAATCTTCAACGAAGCAGCAATTCATAATGGACAACCCTAAATCCAATCGAATGAATGGTATGGCTTACCTTTGGCATCTAGTTTCAAACGCTTCATTGTCCAACAAGCAACAAAGTGGGAATACATCCAATACGGTATCGCGAATAGTAACTGTAATATACTATTACATTTAAGGATAACTTCTGAAGGTACACTAGCAGAAGCAAAAAATAATGCATTACAAGTACATCAGCTATCCTAGAATGCAACGCAATTGTAAGTCACGCAAAACCATGTAGGAAACATTTCCAAAGGAGCAAGCTTCCATTTAATGACCGTAGCAACTGTCAAAGGACACATTCCAATCTTCAACGAAGCAGCAAATCATAATGGACAATCCTAAATCCAATTGAATGAATGGTATGGCTCACCTGTGACATCTAGTTTCAAACGCTTCATTGTCCAACAAGCAACAAAGTAGGAATACATCCAATACTGTATCGCGAATAGTAACTGTAATATACTATTACATTTAAGGATAATTTCTGAAGCTATACCAGCAGAAGCAAAAAATAATGCATTACAAGTACATCAGATATCCTAGAATGCAACGCAATTGTAAGTCACGCAAAACCATGTAGGAAACATTTCCAAAGGAGCAAGATTTCATTTAATGACCGTAGCAACTGTCAAAGGACACATTCCAATCTTCAACGAAGCAGCAAATCATAATGGACAATCCTAAATCCAATTGAATGAATGGTATGGCTGACCTGTGACATCTAGTTTCAAACGCTTCATTGTCCAACAAGCAACAAAGTAGGAATACATCCAATACTGTATCGCGAATAGTAACTGTAATATACTGTTACATTTAAGGATAATTTCTGAAGCTATACCAGCAGAAGCAAAAAATAATGCATTACAAGTACATCAGATATCCTAGAATGCAACGCAATTGTAAGTCACGCAAAACCATGTAGGAAACATTTCCAAAGGAGCAAACGGTCATTCAACGATAATCTTACATTCCATACATTAATGGTTTCTTTATCGTGTATTCTTGCACGAGAGGGCAAGTATCTTTAACCCATCCACAGGCATACAAAATAAAATTGCGATCGTCTATTATGGTTAGTCACAGAGCCATGGTGATGTAACAATACACTCGTTTGCGGTAAGACAATGGAAAGAAACGTATTATCGTGAATATCTGCGTACGGTGATCTCCGTAATTAGATATGAAAGAGAATGATTGTTTAACGTTTAGTATAGAAGCATGTAAATTTCAAATATATAAATTTTATACAGTAGGTTGAAATCATTGTCAGCAGGAGAATAAAGGCTGTGGAAAGGGAATGAAATAATGAATTATTCTTCAATAACACCATCCGATCAACATTAATTCGGGAAATATTGCTTCTCCTCCTCCAATAATACGACAGAGAAATGCGTGTTAGGTAAATAGTAATTATTACGATGAACATTTTATAATTATTTGCTGTCGTCGAAGGTTACGCTATAGAAACTATTGACAGGTCGGTGGCGCCATCTCTGTGAGAAGTGCTGAAACTGCTCGCAGTTCTGCTGCAGTCGGTAACCGCTACATTGTCGGTAATGAAGTGCGACTAGTTTCAGCGCTTTTCCGAGAGATGGCGCCACCGCGGCCTAAACAAAGTAAAGATTTATTAATTGTCAATTAATGCAGCAACGGTGGCGTTAATTAACACGTGTATTCATTGGGAATGCGTTTATCCTATGTGACTTTACTCGGAACTATTAATTATGTTAATTTTTTTTAATTGACCAATCAAAGTTGTTATGTTTATAGCTGGTGCATTGATTTTTGGTTTCTTTCGTTTCTCTTATTTAATATCGTGTCTCAGTGGTTTGCGTTCAGCGTATGATAATTAGTTAATAATGATATTCCTTGTACTTTCAGATTTCTGGCAACAAATGCTCAAATACATTGTAAAACGGTTACTTATCTGGGGCGCAGATCAGGAACATGAAAAATATGATATCCATGGCGCAGAGATCAATTCTTGGGCTGCTTTTAAAATGTGTAGAAGATTCAAGAAATCCTGGAGCAAGCGACGTTAATTAATGGATCAACGATAACAAAGAACTCGAAAAATAGTTTAATCTAAGTTTAGCGCTACCAATTTACATAAGTTTTATAGTTATATAAGTCGCGTACATGAATTTATACAGATAGTTTATAACAATTAGCTTATAAGGAGACTTTTTTGTAATTACCGAATGCTTAAGAAGTGACATTAAACGTTCAGTTATCGTTATTAAATGGTTTAATCATTTAACGACCACTGCAACTATCCCAGCACTAACCACTCCTATCCTTAAACCAGAGACAACTCGTAAAACACAACCTTACACACAATTTAATTAGTTGTAAGCAAAAATATTGGTGCTTCGTTTTACAGATTTGTACAGATATTGTGCAATAATTAACTAATAAGTTGGAGTCTGTCAGTTCTTTTGTAAGGGTTTAGATGTTAAAGTATGGCAATAAACATTCAGTTATCGTTAAATAGTGGTTTAATCATTTAATGATCCCAGCAACTATCAAAGAAGGACGCATTCCAATCTTCAACGAAGCAGCAATTCATAATGGACAACCCTAAATCCAATCGAATGAATGGTATGGCTTACCTTTGGCATCTAGTTTCAAACGCTTCATTGTCCAACAAGCAACAAAGTGGGAATACATCCAATACGGTATCGCGAATAGTAACTGTAATATACTATTACATTTAAGGATAACTTCTGAAGGTACACTAGCAGAAGCAAAAAATAATGCATTACAAGTACATCAGCTATCCTAGAATGCAACGCAATTGTAAGTCACGCAAAACCATGTAGGAAACATTTCCAAAGGAGCAAGCTTCCATTTAATGACCGTAGCAACTGTCAAAGGACACATTCCAATCTTCAACGAAGCAGCAAATCATAATGGACAATCCTAAATCCAATTGAATGAATGGTATGGCTCACCTGTGACATCTAGTTTCAAACGCTTCATTGTCCAACAAGCAACAAAGTAGGAATACATCCAATACTGTATCGCGAATAGTAACTGTAATATACTATTACATTTAAGGATAATTTCTGAAGCTATACCAGCAGAAGCAAAAAATAATGCATTACAAGTACATCAGATATCCTAGAATGCAACGCAATTGTAAGTCACGCAAAACCATGTAGGAAACATTTCCAAAGGAGCAAGATTTCATTTAATGACCGTAGCAACTGTCAAAGGACACATTCCAATCTTCAACGAAGCAGCAAATCATAATGGACAATCCTAAATCCAATTGAATGAATGGTATGGCTGACCTGTGACATCTAGTTTCAAACGCTTCATTGTCCAACAAGCAACAAAGTAGGAATACATCCAATACTGTATCGCGAATAGTAACTGTAATATACTGTTACATTTAAGGATAATTTCTGAAGCTATACCAGCAGAAGCAAAAAATAATGCATTACAAGTACATCAGATATCCTAGAATGCAACGCAATTGTAAGTCACGCAAAACCATGTAGGAAACATTTCCAAAGGAGCAAACGGTCATTCAACGATAATCTTACATTCCATACATTAATGGTTTCTTTATCGTGTATTCTTGCACGAGAGGGCAAGTATCTTTAACCCATCCACAGGCATACAAAATAAAATTGCGATCGTCTATTATGGTTAGTCACAGAGCCATGGTGATGTAACAATACACTCGTTTGCGGTAAGACAATGGAAAGAAACGTATTATCGTGAATATCTGCGTACGGTGATCTCCGTAATTAGATATGAAAGAGAATGATTGTTTAACGTTTAGTATAGAAGCATGTAAATTTCAAATATATAAATTTTATACAGTAGGTTGAAATCATTGTCAGCAGGAGAATAAAGGCTGTGGAAAGGGAATGAAATAATGAATTATTCTTCAATAACACCATCCGATCAACATTAATTCGGGAAATATTGCTTCTCCTCCTCCAATAATACGACAGAGAAATGCGTGTTAGGTAAATAGTAATTATTACGATGAACATTTTATAATTATTTGCTGTCGTCGAAGGTTACGCTATAGAAACTATTGACAGGTCGGTGGCGCCATCTCTGTGAGAAGTGCTGAAACTGCTCGCAGTTCTGCTGCAGTCGGTAACCGCTACATTGTCGGTAATGAAGTGCGACTAGTTTCAGCGCTTTTCCGAGAGATGGCGCCACCGCGGCCTAAACAAAGTAAAGATTTATTAATTGTCAATTAATGCAGCAACGGTGGCGTTAATTAACACGTGTATTCATTGGGAATGCGTTTATCCTATGTGACTTTACTCGGAACTATTAATTATGTTAATTTTTTTTAATTGACCAATCAAAGTTGTTATGTTTATAGCTGGTGCATTGATTTTTGGTTTCTTTCGTTTCTCTTATTTAATATCGTGTCTCAGTGGTTTGCGTTCAGCGTATGATAATTAGTTAATAATGATATTCCTTGTACTTTCAGATTTCTGGCAACAAATGCTCAAATACATTGTAAAACGGTTACTTATCTGGGGCGCAGATCAGGAACATGAAAAATATGATATCCATGGCGCAGAGATCAATTCTTGGGCTGCTTTTAAAATGTGTAGAAGATTCAAGAAATCCTGGAGCAAGCGACGTTAATTAATGGATCAACGATAACAAAGAACTCGAAAAATAGTTTAATCTAAGTTTAGCGCTACCAATTTACATAAGTTTTATAGTTATATAAGTCGCGTACATGAATTTATACAGATAGTTTATAACAATTAGCTTATAAGGAGACTTTTTTGTAATTACCGAATGCTTAAGAAGTGACATTAAACGTTCAGTTATCGTTATTAAATGGTTTAATCATTTAACGACCACTGCAACTATCCCAGCACTAACCACTCCTATCCTTAAACCAGAGACAACTCGTAAAACACAACCTTACACACAATTTAATTAGTTGTAAGCAAAAATATTGGTGCTTCGTTTTACAGATTTGTACAGATATTGTGCAATAATTAACTAATAAGTTGGAGTCTGTCAGTTCTTTTGTAAGGGTTTAGATGTTAAAGTATGGCAATAAACATTCAGTTATCGTTAAATAGTGGTTTAATCATTTAATGATCCCAGCAACTATCAAAGAAGGACGCATTCCAATCTTCAACGAAGCAGCAATTCATAATGGACAACCCTAAATCCAATCGAATGAATGGTATGGCTTACCTTTGGCATCTAGTTTCAAACGCTTCATTGTCCAACAAGCAACAAAGTGGGAATACATCCAATACGGTATCGCGAATAGTAACTGTAATATACTATTACATTTAAGGATAACTTCTGAAGGTACACTAGCAGAAGCAAAAAATAATGCATTACAAGTACATCAGCTATCCTAGAATGCAACGCAATTGTAAGTCACGCAAAACCATGTAGGAAACATTTCCAAAGGAGCAAGCTTCCATTTAATGACCGTAGCAACTGTCAAAGGACACATTCCAATCTTCAACGAAGCAGCAAATCATAATGGACAATCCTAAATCCAATTGAATGAATGGTATGGCTGACCTGTGACATCTAGTTTCAAACGCTTCATTGTCCAACAAGCAACAAAGTAGGAATACATCCAATACTGTATCGCGAATAGTAACTGTAATATACTGTTACATTTAAGGATAATTTCTGAAGCTATACCAGCAGAAGCAAAAAATAATGCATTACAAGTACATCAGATATCCTAGAATGCAACGCAATTGTAAGTCACGCAAAACCATGTAGGAAACATTTCCAAAGGAGCAAACGGTCATTCAACGATAATCTTACATTCCATACATTAATGGTTTCTTTATCGTGTATTCTTGCACGAGAGGGCAAGTATCTTTAACCCATCCACAGGCATACAAAATAAAATTGCGATCGTCTATTATGGTTAGTCACAGAGCCATGGTGATGTAACAATACACTCGTTTGCGGTAAGACAATGGAAAGAAACGTATTATCGTGAATATCTGCGTACGGTGATCTCCGTAATTAGATATGAAAGAGAATGATTGTTTAACGTTTAGTATAGAAGCATGTAAATTTCAAATATATAAATTTTATACAGTAGGTTGAAATCATTGTCAGCAGGAGAATAAAGGCTGTGGAAAGGGAATGAAATAATGAATTATTCTTCAATAACACCATCCGATCAACATTAATTCGGGAAATATTGCTTCTCCTCCTCCAATAATACGACAGAGAAATGCGTGTTAGGTAAATAGTAATTATTACGATGAACATTTTATAATTATTTGCTGTCGTCGAAGGTTACGCTATAGAAACTATTGACAGGTCGGTGGCGCCATCTCTGTGAGAAGTGCTGAAACTGCTCGCAGTTCTGCTGCAGTCGGTAACCGCTACATTGTCGGTAATGAAGTGCGACTAGTTTCAGCGCTTTTCCGAGAGATGGCGCCACCGCGGCCTAAACAAAGTAAAGATTTATTAATTGTCAATTAATGCAGCAACGGTGGCGTTAATTAACACGTGTATTCATTGGGAATGCGTTTATCCTATGTGACTTTACTCGGAACTATTAATTATGTTAATTTTTTTTAATTGACCAATCAAAGTTGTTATGTTTATAGCTGGTGCATTGATTTTTGGTTTCTTTCGTTTCTCTTATTTAATATCGTGTCTCAGTGGTTTGCGTTCAGCGTATGATAATTAGTTAATAATGATATTCCTTGTACTTTCAGATTTCTGGCAACAAATGCTCAAATACATTGTAAAACGGTTACTTATCTGGGGCGCAGATCAGGAACATGAAAAATATGATATCCATGGCGCAGAGATCAATTCTTGGGCTGCTTTTAAAATGTGTAGAAGATTCAAGAAATCCTGGAGCAAGCGACGTTAATTAATGGATCAACGATAACAAAGAACTCGAAAAATAGTTTAATCTAAGTTTAGCGCTACCAATTTACATAAGTTTTATAGTTATATAAGTCGCGTACATGAATTTATACAGATAGTTTATAACAATTAGCTTATAAGGAGACTTTTTTGTAATTACCGAATGCTTAAGAAGTGACATTAAACGTTCAGTTATCGTTATTAAATGGTTTAATCATTTAACGACCACTGCAACTATCCCAGCACTAACCACTCCTATCCTTAAACCAGAGACAACTCGTAAAACACAACCTTACACACAATTTAATTAGTTGTAAGCAAAAATATTGGTGCTTCGTTTTACAGATTTGTACAGATATTGTGCAATAATTAACTAATAAGTTGGAGTCTGTCAGTTCTTTTGTAAGGGTTTAGATGTTAAAGTATGGCAATAAACATTCAGTTATCGTTAAATAGTGGTTTAATCATTTAATGATCCCAGCAACTATCAAAGAAGGACGCATTCCAATCTTCAACGAAGCAGCAATTCATAATGGACAACCCTAAATCCAATCGAATGAATGGTATGGCTTACCTTTGGCATCTAGTTTCAAACGCTTCATTGTCCAACAAGCAACAAAGTGGGAATACATCCAATACGGTATCGCGAATAGTAACTGTAATATACTATTACATTTAAGGATAACTTCTGAAGGTACACTAGCAGAAGCAAAAAATAATGCATTACAAGTACATCAGCTATCCTAGAATGCAACGCAATTGTAAGTCACGCAAAACCATGTAGGAAACATTTCCAAAGGAGCAAGCTTCCATTTAATGACCGTAGCAACTGTCAAAGGACACATTCCAATCTTCAACGAAGCAGCAAATCATAATGGACAATCCTAAATCCAATTGAATGAATGGTATGGCTCACCTGTGACATCTAGTTTCAAACGCTTCATTGTCCGACAAGCAACAAAGTGGGAATACATCCAATACTGTATCGCGAATAGTAACTGTAATATACTGTTACATTTAAGGATAATTTCTGAAGCTATACCAGCAGAAGCAAAAAATAATGCATTACAAGTACATCAGATATCCTAGAATGCAACGCAATTGTAAGTCACGCAAAACCATGTAGGAAACATTTCCAAAGGAGCAAGCTTCCATTTAATGACCGTAGCAACTGTCAAAGGACACATTCCAATCTTCAACGAAGCAGCAAATCATAATGGACAATCCTAAATCCAATTGAATGAATGGTATGGCTCACCTGTGACATCTAGTTTCAAACGCTTCATTGTCCAACAAGCAACAAAGTGGGAATACATCCAATACGGTATCGCGAATAGTAACTGTAATATACTATTACATTTAAGGATAACTTCTGAAGGTACACTAGCAGAAGCAAAAAATAATGCATTACAAGTACATCAGCTATCCTAGAATGCAACGCAATTGTAAGTCACGCAAAACCATGTAGGAAACATTTCCAAAGGAGCAAGCTTCCATTTAATGACCGTAGCAACTGTCAAAGGACACATTCCAATCTTCAACGAAGCAGCAAATCATAATGGACAATCCTAAATCCAATTGAATGAATGGTATGGCTCACCTGTGACATCTAGTTTCAAACGCTTCATTGTCCAACAAGCAACAAAGTAGGAATACATCCAATACTGTATCGCGAATAGTAACTGTAATATACTGTTACATTTAAGGATAATTTCTGAAGCTATACCAGCAGAAGCAAAAAATAATGCATTACAAGTACATCAGCTATCCTAGAATGCAACGCAATTGTAAGTCACGCAAAACCATGTAGGAAACATTTCCAAAGGAGCAAGCTTCCATTTAATGACCGTAGCAACTGTCAAAGGACACATTCCAATCTTCAACGAAGCAGCAAATCATAATGGACAATCCTAAATCCAATTGAATGAATGGTATGGCTCACCTGTGACATCTAGTTTCAAACGCTTCATTGTCCAACAAGCAACAAAGTAGGAATACATCCAATACTGTATCGCGAATAGTAATTGTAATCTATTGTTACATTTAAGGATAACTTCTAGAGTTAAACTAGCAGAAGCAAAAAATACTGTACTACAAGTACATCAGCTATCCTAGAATGCAACGCAATTGTAAGTCACGCAAAACTATGTACGAAATATTTCCAAATGAGCAACCATTCATTCAACGAGAATCTTAAATTCCATACATTAATGGTTTCTTTATCGTGTATTCCTGCATGAAAAGGCAAGTATCTTTAACCCACCCACAGGCATACAAAATAAAATTGCGATCGTCTATTATGGTTAGTCACAGAGCCATGGTGATGTAACAATACACTCGTTTGCGGTAAGACAATGGAAAGAAACGTATTATCGTGAATATCTGCGTACGGTGATCTCCGTAATTAGATATGAAAGAGAATGATTGTTTAACGTTTAGTATAGAAGCATGTAAATTTCAAATATATAAATTTTATACAGTAGGTTGAAATCATTGTCAGCAGGAGAATAAAGGCTGTGGAAAGGGAATGAAATAATGAATTATTCTTCAATAACACCATCCGATCAACATTAATTCGGGAAATATTGCTTCTCCTCCTCCAATAATACGACAGAGAAATGCGTGTTAGGTAAATAGTAATTATTACGATGAACATTTTATAATTATTTGCTGTCGTCGAAGGTTACGCTATAGAAACTATTGACAGGTCGGTGGCGCCATCTCTGTGAGAAGTGCTGAAACTGCTCGCAGTTCTGCTGCAGTCGGTAACCGCTACATTGTCGGTAATGAAGTGCGACTAGTTTCAGCGCTTTTCCGAGAGATGGCGCCACCGCGGCCTAAACAAAGTAAAGATTTATTAATTGTCAATTAATGCAGCAACGGTGGCGTTAATTAACACGTGTATTCATTGGGAATGCGTTTATCCTATGTGACTTTACTCGGAACTATTAATTATGTTAATTTTTTTTAATTGACCAATCAAAGTTGTTATGTTTATAGCTGGTGCATTGATTTTTGGTTTCTTTCGTTTCTCTTATTTAATATCGTGTCTCAGTGGTTTGCGTTCAGCGTATGATAATTAGTTAATAATGATATTCCTTGTACTTTCAGATTTCTGGCAACAAATGCTCAAATACATTGTAAAACGGTTACTTATCTGGGGCGCAGATCAGGAACATGAAAAATATGATATCCATGGCGCAGAGATCAATTCTTGGGCTGCTTTTAAAATGTGTAGAAGATTCAAGAAATCCTGGAGCAAGCGACGTTAATTAATGGATCAACGATAACAAAGAACTCGAAAAATAGTTTAATCTAAGTTTAGCGCTACCAATTTACATAAGTTTTATAGTTATATAAGTCGCGTACATGAATTTATACAGATAGTTTATAACAATTAGCTTATAAGGAGACTTTTTTGTAATTACCGAATGCTTAAGAAGTGACATTAAACGTTCAGTTATCGTTATTAAATGGTTTAATCATTTAACGACCACTGCAACTATCCCAGCACTAACCACTCCTATCCTTAAACCAGAGACAACTCGTAAAACACAACCTTACACACAATTTAATTAGTTGTAAGCAAAAATATTGGTGCTTCGTTTTACAGATTTGTACAGATATTGTGCAATAATTAACTAATAAGTTGGAGTCTGTCAGTTCTTTTGTAAGGGTTTAGATGTTAAAGTATGGCAATAAACATTCAGTTATCGTTAAATAGTGGTTTAATCATTTAATGATCCCAGCAACTATCAAAGAAGGACGCATTCCAATCTTCAACGAAGCAGCAATTCATAATGGACAACCCTAAATCCAATCGAATGAATGGTATGGCTTACCTTTGGCATCTAGTTTCAAACGCTTCATTGTCCAACAAGCAACAAAGTGGGAATACATCCAATACGGTATCGCGAATAGTAACTGTAATATACTATTACATTTAAGGATAACTTCTGAAGGTACACTAGCAGAAGCAAAAAATAATGCATTACAAGTACATCAGCTATCCTAGAATGCAACGCAATTGTAAGTCACGCAAAACCATGTAGGAAACATTTCCAAAGGAGCAAGCTTCCATTTAATGACCGTAGCAACTGTCAAAGGACACATTCCAATCTTCAACGAAGCAGCAAATCATAATGGACAATCCTAAATCCAATTGAATGAATGGTATGGCTCACCTGTGACATCTAGTTTCAAACGCTTCATTGTCCGACAAGCAACAAAGTGGGAATACATCCAATACTGTATCGCGAATAGTAACTGTAATATACTGTTACATTTAAGGATAATTTCTGAAGCTATACCAGCAGAAGCAAAAAATAATGCATTACAAGTACATCAGATATCCTAGAATGCAACGCAATTGTAAGTCACGCAAAACCATGTAGGAAACATTTCCAAAGGAGCAAGCTTCCATTTAATGACCGTAGCAACTGTCAAAGGACACATTCCAATCTTCAACGAAGCAGCAAATCATAATGGACAATCCTAAATCCAATTGAATGAATGGTATGGCTCACCTGTGACATCTAGTTTCAAACGCTTCATTGTCCAACAAGCAACAAAGTGGGAATACATCCAATACGGTATCGCGAATAGTAACTGTAATATACTATTACATTTAAGGATAACTTCTGAAGGTACACTAGCAGAAGCAAAAAATAATGCATTACAAGTACATCAGCTATCCTAGAATGCAACGCAATTGTAAGTCACGCAAAACCATGTAGGAAACATTTCCAAAGGAGCAAGCTTCCATTTAATGACCGTAGCAACTGTCAAAGGACACATTCCAATCTTCAACGAAGCAGCAAATCATAATGGACAATCCTAAATCCAATTGAATGAATGGTATGGCTCACCTGTGACATCTAGTTTCAAACGCTTCATTGTCCAACAAGCAACAAAGTAGGAATACATCCAATACTGTATCGCGAATAGTAACTGTAATATACTGTTACATTTAAGGATAATTTCTGAAGCTATACCAGCAGAAGCAAAAAATAATGCATTACAAGTACATCAGCTATCCTAGAATGCAACGCAATTGTAAGTCACGCAAAACCATGTAGGAAACATTTCCAAAGGAGCAAGCTTCCATTTAATGACCGTAGCAACTGTCAAAGGACACATTCCAATCTTCAACGAAGCAGCAAATCATAATGGACAATCCTAAATCCAATTGAATGAATGGTATGGCTCACCTGTGACATCTAGTTTCAAACGCTTCATTGTCCAACAAGCAACAAAGTAGGAATACATCCAATACTGTATCGCGAATAGTAACTGTAATATACTGTTACATTTAAGGATAATTTCTGAAGCTATACCAGCAGAAGCAAAAAATAGTGCATTACAAGTACATCAGCTATCCTAGAATGCAACGCAATTGTAAGTCACGCAAAACCATGTAGGAAACATTTCCAAAGGAGCAAGCTTCCATTTAATGACCGTAGCAACTGTCAAAGGACACATTCCAATCTTCAACGAAGCAGCAAATCATAATGGACAATCCTAAATCCAATTGAATGAATGGTATGGCTCACCTGTGGCATCTAGTTTCAAACGCTTCATTGTCCAACAAGCAACAAAGTAGGAATACATCCAATACTGTATCGCGAATAGTAATTGTAATCTATTGTTACATTTAAGGATAACTTCTAGAGTTAAACTAGCAGAAGCAAAAAATACTGTACTACAAGTACATCAGCTATCCTAGAATGCAACGCAATTGTAAGTCACGCAAAACTATGTACGAAATATTTCCAAATGAGCAACCATTCATTCAACGAGAATCTTAAATTCCATACATTAATGGTTTCTTTATCGTGTATTCCTGCATGAAAAGGCAAGTATCTTTAACCCACCCACAGGCATACGAAATAAAATTGTTATCGTCAATTATGGTTAGTCACAGAACCATAGTGATATAACAATACACTTGTTTGCGGTAAGACAATGGAAAGAAACGTATTATCGTGAATATCTGCGTACGGTGATCTCCGTAATTAGATATCAAAGAGAACGATTGTGTAAAGTTTAGTATAGAAGCATGTAAATTTCAAATATATAACTTTTACACAGTACGTTGAACTAATTCTAACACGTGGTTAACAACTGTTTTAAAGGGAATAAAAGCATGAAATAGTCTTCGATAACACTATCCTGTTTACATTAATTTGGATAATAATGCTTCTCCTCCTCCAATAATACGACAGAGAAATGCGTGTTAGGTAAATAGTAATTATTACGATGAACATTTTATAATTATTTGCTGTCGTCGAAGGTTACGCTATAGAAACTATTGACAGGTCGGTGGCGCCATCTCTGTGAGAAGTGCTGAAACTGCTCGCAGTTCTGCTGCAGTCGGTAACCGCTACATTGTCGGTAATGAAGTGCGACTAGTTTCAGCGCTTTTCCGAGAGATGGCGCCACCGCGGCCTAAACAAAGTAAAGATTTATTAATTGTCAATTAATGCAGCAACGGTGGCGTTAATTAACACGTGTATTCATTGGGAATGCGTTTATCCTATGTGACTTTACTCGGAACTATTAATTATGTTAATTTTTTTTAATTGACCAATCAAAGTTGTTATGTTTATAGCTGGTGCATTGATTTTTGGTTTCTTTCGTTTCTCTTATTTAATATCGTGTCTCAGTGGTTTGCGTTCAGCGTATGATAATTAGTTAATAATGATATTCCTTGTACTTTCAGATTTCTGGCAACAAATGCTCAAATACATTGTAAAACGGTTACTTATCTGGGGCGCAGATCAGGAACATGAAAAATATGATATCCATGGCGCAGAGATCAATTCTTGGGCTGCTTTTAAAATGTGTAGAAGATTCAAGAAATCCTGGAGCAAGCGACGTTAATTAATGGATCAACGATAACAAAGAACTCGAAAAATAGTTTAATCTAAGTTTAGCGCTACCAATTTACATAAGTTTTATAGTTATATAAGTCGCGTACATGAATTTATACAGATAGTTTATAACAATTAGCTTATAAGGAGACTTTTTTGTAATTACCGAATGCTTAAGAAGTGACATTAAACGTTCAGTTATCGTTATTAAATGGTTTAATCATTTAACGACCACTGCAACTATCCCAGCACTAACCACTCCTATCCTTAAACCAGAGACAACTCGTAAAACACAACCTTACACACAATTTAATTAGTCGTAAGCAAAAATATTGGTGCTTCGTTTTACAGATTTGTACAGATATTGTGCAATAATTAACTAATAAGTTGGAGTCTGTCAGTTCTTTTGTAAGGGTTTAGATGTTAAAGTATGGCAATAAACATTCAGTTATCGTTAAATAGTGGTTTAATCATTTAATGATCCCAGCAACTATCAAAGAAGGACGCATTCCAATCTTCAACGAAGCAGCAATTCATAATGGACAACCCTAAATCCAATCGAATGAATGGTATGGCTTACCTTTGGCATCTAGTTTCAAACGCTTCATTGTCCAACAAGCAACAAAGTGGGAATACATCCAATACGGTATCGCGAATAGTAACTGTAATATACTATTACATTTAAGGATAACTTCTGAAGGTACACTAGCAGAAGCAAAAAATAATGCATTACAAGTACATCAGCTATCCTAGAATGCAACGCAATTGTAAGTCACGCAAAACCATGTAGGAAACATTTCCAAAGGAGCAAGCTTCCATTTAATGACCGTAGCAACTGTCAAAGGACACATTCCAATCTTCAACGAAGCAGCAAATCATAATGGACAATCCTAAATCCAATTGAATGAATGGTATGGCTCACCTGTGACATCTAGTTTCAAACGCTTCATTGTCCAACAAGCAACAAAGTAGGAATACATCCAATACTGTATCGCGAATAGTAACTGTAATATACTGTTACATTTAAGGATAATTTCTGAAGCTATACCAGCAGAAGCAAAAAATAATGCATTACAAGTACATCAGCTATCCTAGAATGCAACGCAATTGTAAGTCACGCAAAACCATGTAGGGAACATTTCCAAAGGAGCAAGCTTCCATTTAATGACCGTAGCAACTGTCAAAGGACACATTCCAATCTTCAACGAAGCAGCAAATCATAATGGACAATCCTAAATCCAATTGAATGAATGGTATGGCTCACCTGTGGCATCTAGTTTCAAACGCTTCATTGTCCAACAAGCAACAAAGTAGGAATACATCCAATACTGTATCGCGAATAGTAATTGTAATCTATTGTTACATTTAAGGATAACTTCTAGAGTTAAACTAGCAGAAGCAAAAAATACTGTACTACAAGTACATCAGCTATCCTAGAATGCAACGCAATTGTAAGTCACGCAAAACTATGTACGAAATATTTCCAAATGAGCAACCATTCATTCAACGAGAATCTTAAATTCCATACATTAATGGTTTCTTTATCGTGTATTCCTGCATGAAAAGGCAAGTATCTTTAACCCACCCACAGGCATACGAAATAAAATTGTTATCGTCAATTATGGTTAGTCACAGAACCATAGTGATATAACAATACACTTGTTTGCGGTAAGACAATGGAAAGAAACGTATTATCGTGAATATCTGCGTACGGTGATCTCCGTAATTAGATATCAAAGAGAACGATTGTGTAAAGTTTAGTATAGAAGCATGTAAATTTCAAATATATAACTTTTACACAGTACGTTGAACTAATTCTAACACGTGGTTAACAACTGTTTTAAAGGGAATAAAAGCATGAAATAGTCTTCGATAACACTATCCTGTTTACATTAATTTGGATAATAATGCTTCTCCTCCTCCAATAATACGACAGAGAAATGCGTGTTAGGTAAATAGTAATTATTACGATGAACATTTTATAATTATTTGCTGTCGTCGAAGGTTACGCTATAGAAACTATTGACAGGTCGGTGGCGCCATCTCTGTGAGAAGTGCTGAAACTGCTCGCAGTTCTGCTGCAGTCGGTAACCGCTACATTGTCGGTAATGAAGTGCGACTAGTTTCAGCGCTTTTCCGAGAGATGGCGCCACCGCGGCCTAAACAAAGTAAAGATTTATTAATTGTCAATTAATGCAGCAACGGTGGCGTTAATTAACACGTGTATTCATTGGGAATGCGTTTATCCTATGTGACTTTACTCGGAACTATTAATTATGTTAATTTTTTTTAATTGACCAATCAAAGTTGTTATGTTTATAGCTGGTGCATTGATTTTTGGTTTCTTTCGTTTCTCTTATTTAATATCGTGTCTCAGTGGTTTGCGTTCAGCGTATGATAATTAGTTAATAATGATATTCCTTGTACTTTCAGATTTCTGGCAACAAATGCTCAAATACATTGTAAAACGGTTACTTATCTGGGGCGCAGATCAGGAACATGAAAAATATGATATCCATGGCGCAGAGATCAATTCTTGGGCTGCTTTTAAAATGTGTAGAAGATTCAAGAAATCCTGGAGCAAGCGACGTTAATTAATGGATCAACGATAACAAAGAACTCGAAAAATAGTTTAATCTAAGTTTAGCGCTACCAATTTACATAAGTTTTATAGTTATATAAGTCGCGTACATGAATTTATACAGATAGTTTATAACAATTAGCTTATAAGGAGACTTTTTTGTAATTACCGAATGCTTAAGAAGTGACATTAAACGTTCAGTTATCGTTATTAAATGGTTTAATCATTTAACGACCACTGCAACTATCCCAGCACTAACCACTCCTATCATTAAACCAGAGACAACTCGTAAAACACAACCTTACACACAATTTAATTAGTCGTAAGCAAAAATATTGGTGCTTCGTTTTACAGATTTGTACAGATACTGTGCAATAATTAACTAATAAGTTGGAGTCTGTCAGTTCTTTTGTAAGGGTTTAGATGTTAAAGTATGGCAATAAACATTCAGTTATCGTTAAATAGTGGTTTAATCATTTAATGATCCCAGCAACTATCAAAGAAGGACGCATTCCAATCTTCAACGAAGCAGCAATTCATAATGGACAACCCTAAATCCAATCGAATGAATGGTATGGCTTACCTTTGGCATCTAGTTTCAAACGCTTCATTGTCCAACAAGCAACAAAGTGGGAATACATCCAATACGGTATCGCGAATAGTAACTGTAATATACTATTACATTTAAGGATAACTTCTGAAGGTACACTAGCAGAAGCAAAAAATAATGCATTACAAGTACATCAGCTATCCTAGAATGCAACGCAATTGTAAGTCACGCAAAACCATGTAGGAAACATTTCCAAAGGAGCAAGCTTCCATTTAATGACCGTAGCAACTGTCAAAGGACACATTCCAATCTTCAACGAAGCAGCAAATCATAATGGACAATCCTAAATCCAATTGAATGAATGGTATGGCTCACCTGTGACATCTAGTTTCAAACGCTTCATTGTCCGACAAGCAACAAAGTGGGAATACATCCAATACGGTATCGCGAATAGTAACTGTAATATACTATTACATTTAAGGATAACTTCTGAAGGTACACTAGCAGAAGCAAAAAATAATGCATTACAAGTACATCAGCTATCCTAGAATGCAACGCAATTGTAAGTCACGCAAAACCATGTAGGAAACATTTCCAAAGGAGCAAGCTTCCATTTAATGACCGTAGCAACTGTCAAAGGACACATTCCAATCTTCAACGAAGCAGCAAATCATAATGGACAATCCTAAATCCAATTGAATGAATGGTATGGCTCACCTGTGACATCTAGTTTCAAACGCTTCATTGTCCAACAAGCAACAAAGTGGGAATACATCCAATACGGTATCGCGAATAGTAACTGTAATATACTATTACATTTAAGGATAACTTCTGAAGGTACACTAGCAGAAGCAAAAAATAATGCATTACAAGTACATCAGCTATCCTAGAATGCAACGCAATTGTAAGTCACGCAAAACCATGTAGGAAACATTTCCAAAGGAGCAAGCTTCCATTTAATGACCGTAGCAACTGTCAAAGGACACATTCCAATCTTCAACGAAGCAGCAAATCATAATGGACAATCCTAAATCCAATTGAATGAATGGTATGGCTCACCTGTGACATCTAGTTTCAAACGCTTCATTGTCCAACAAGCAACAAAGTAGGAATACATCCAATACTGTATCGCGAATAGTAACTGTAATATACTGTTACATTTAAGGATAATTTCTGAAGCTATACCAGCAGAAGCAAAAAATAATGCATTACAAGTACATCAGCTATCCTAGAATGCAACGCAATTGTAAGTCACGCAAAACCATGTAGGAAACATTTCCAAAGGAGCAAGCTTCCATTTAATGACCGTAGCAACTGTCAAAGGACACATTCCAATCTTCAACGAAGCAGCAAATCATAATGGACAATCCTAAATCCAATTGAATGAATGGTATGGCTCACCTGTGACATCTAGTTTCAAACGCTTCATTGTCCAACAAGCAACAAAGTAGGAATACATCCAATACTGTATCGCGAATAGTAACTGTAATATACTGTTACATTTAAGGATAATTTCTGAAGCTATACCAGCAGAAGCAAAAAATAATGCATTACAAGTACATCAGCTATCCTAGAATGCAACGCAATTGTAAGTCACGCAAAACCATGTAGGAAACATTTCCAAAGGAGCAAGCTTCCATTTAATGACCGTAGCAACTGTCAAAGGACACATTCCAATCTTCAACGAAGCAGCAAATCATAATGGACAATCCTAAATCCAATTGAATGAATGGTATGGCTCACCTGTGACATCTAGTTTCAAACGCTTCATTGTCCAACAAGCAACAAAGTAGGAATACATCCAATACTGTATCGCGAATAGTAACTGTAATATACTGTTACATTTAAGGATAATTTCTGAAGCTATACCAGCAGAAGCAAAAAATAATGCATTACAAGTACATCAGCTATCCTAGAATGCAACGCAATTGTAAGTCACGCAAAACCATGTAGGGAACATTTCCAAAGGAGCAAGCTTCCATTTAATGACCGTAGCAACTGTCAAAGGACACATTCCAATCTTCAACGAAGCAGCAAATCATAATGGACAATCCTAAATCCAATTGAATGAATGGTATGGCTCACCTGTGGCATCTAGTTTCAAACGCTTCATTGTCCAACAAGCAACAAAGTAGGAATACATCCAATACTGTATCGCGAATAGTAATTGTAATCTATTGTTACATTTAAGGATAACTTCTAGAGTTAAACTAGCAGAAGCAAAAAATACTGTACTACAAGTACATCAGCTATCCTAGAATGCAACGCAATTGTAAGTCACGCAAAACTATGTACGAAATATTTCCAAATGAGCAACCATTCATTCAACGAGAATCTTAAATTCCATACATTAATGGTTTCTTTATCGTGTATTCCTGCATGAAAAGGCAAGTATCTTTAACCCACCCACAGGCATACGAAATAAAATTGTTATCGTCAATTATGGTTAGTCACAGAACCATAGTGATATAACAATACACTTGTTTGCGGTAAGACAATGGAAAGAAACGTATTATCGTGAATATCTGCGTACGGTGATCTCCGTAATTAGATATCAAAGAGAACGATTGTGTAAAGTTTAGTATAGAAGCATGTAAATTTCAAATATATAACTTTTACACAGTACGTTGAACTAATTCTAACACGTGGTTAACAACTGTTTTAAAGGGAATAAAAGCATGAAATAGTCTTCGATAACACTATCCTGTTTACATTAATTTGGATAATAATGCTTCTCCTCCTCCAATAATACGACAGAGAAATGCGTGTTAGGTAAATAGTAATTATTACGATGAACATTTTATAATTATTTGCTGTCGTCGAAGGTTACGCTATAGAAACTATTGACAGGTCGGTGGCGCCATCTCTGTGAGAAGTGCTGAAACTGCTCGCAGTTCTGCTGCAGTCGGTAACCGCTACATTGTCGGTAATGAAGTGCGACTAGTTTCAGCGCTTTTCCGAGAGATGGCGCCACCGCGGCCTAAACAAAGTAAAGATTTATTAATTGTCAATTAATGCAGCAACGGTGGCGTTAATTAACACGTGTATTCATTGGGAATGCGTTTATCCTATGTGACTTTACTCGGAACTATTAATTATGTTAATTTTTTTTAATTGACCAATCAAAGTTGTTATGTTTATAGCTGGTGCATTGATTTTTGGTTTCTTTCGTTTCTCTTATTTAATATCGTGTCTCAGTGGTTTGCGTTCAGCGTATGATAATTAGTTAATAATGATATTCCTTGTACTTTCAGATTTCTGGCAACAAATGCTCAAATACATTGTAAAACGGTTACTTATCTGGGGCGCAGATCAGGAACATGAAAAATATGATATCCATGGCGCAGAGATCAATTCTTGGGCTGCTTTTAAAATGTGTAGAAGATTCAAGAAATCCTGGAGCAAGCGACGTTAATTAATGGATCAACGATAACAAAGAACTCGAAAAATAGTTTAATCTAAGTTTAGCGCTACCAATTTACATAAGTTTTATAGTTATATAAGTCGCGTACATGAATTTATACAGATAGTTTATAACAATTAGCTTATAAGGAGACTTTTTTGTAATTACCGAATGCTTAAGAAGTGACATTAAACGTTCAGTTATCGTTATTAAATGGTTTAATCATTTAACGACCACTGCAACTATCCCAGCACTAACCACTCCTATCCTTAAACCAGAGACAACTCGTAAAACACAACCTTACACACAATTTAATTAGTCGTAAGCAAAAATATTGGTGCTTCGTTTTACAGATTTGTACAGATATTGTGCAATAATTAACTAATAAGTTGGAGTCTGTCAGTTCTTTTGTAAGGGTTTAGATGTTAAAGTATGGCAATAAACATTCAGTTATCGTTAAATAGTGGTTTAATCATTTAATGATCCCAGCAACTATCAAAGAAGGACGCATTCCAATGTTCAACGAAGCAGCAATTCATAATGGACAACCCTAAATCCAATCGAATGAATGGTATGGCTTACCTTTGGCATCTAGTTTCAAACGCTTCATTGTCCAACAAGCAACAAAGTGGGAATACATCCAATACGGTATCGCGAATAGTAACTGTAATATACTATTACATTTAAGGATAACTTCTGAAGGTACACTAGCAGAAGCAAAAAATAATGCATTACAAGTACATCAGCTATCCTAGAATGCAACGCAATTGTAAGTCACGCAAAACCATGTAGGAAACATTTCCAAAGGAGCAAGCTTCCATTTAATGACCGTAGCAACTGTCAAAGGACACATTCCAATCTTCAACGAAGCAGCAAATCATAATGGACAATCCTAAATCCAATTGAATGAATGGTATGGCTCACCTGTGACATCTAGTTTCAAACGCTTCATTGTCCGACAAGCAACAAAGTAGGAATACATCCAATACTGTATCGCGAATAGTAACTGTAATATACTGTTACATTTAAGGATAATTTCTGAAGCTATACCAGCAGAAGCAAAAAATAATGCATTACAAGTACATCAGCTATCCTAGAATGCAACGCAATTGTAAGTCACGCAAAACCATGTAGGAAACATTTCCAAAGGAGCAAGCTTCCATTTAATGACCGTAGCAACTGTCAAAGGACACATTCCAATCTTCAACGAAGCAGCAAATCATAATGGACAATCCTAAATCCAATTGAATGAATGGTATGGCTCACCTGTGACATCTAGTTTCAAACGCTTCATTGTCCAACAAGCAACAAAGTGGGAATACATCCAATACGGTATCGCGAATAGTAACTGTAATATACTATTACATTTAAGGATAACTTCTGAAGGTACACTAGCAGAAGCAAAAAATAATGCATTACAAGTACATCAGCTATCCTAGAATGCAACGCAATTGTAAGTCACGCAAAACCATGTAGGAAACATTTCCAAAGGAGCAAGCTTCCATTTAATGACCGTAGCAACTGTCAAAGGACACATTCCAATCTTCAACGAAGCAGCAAATCATAATGGACAATCCTAAATCCAATTGAATGAATGGTATGGCTCACCTGTGACATCTAGTTTCAAACGCTTCATTGTCCAACAAGCAACAAAGTAGGAATACATCCAATACTGTATCGCGAATAGTAACTGTAATATACTGTTACATTTAAGGATAATTTCTGAAGCTATACCAGCAGAAGCAAAAAATAATGCATTACAAGTACATCAGCTATCCTAGAATGCAACGCAATTGTAAGTCACGCAAAACCATGTAGGAAACATTTCCAAAGGAGCAAGCTTCCATTTAATGACCGTAGCAACTGTCAAAGGACACATTCCAATCTTCAACGAAGCAGCAAATCATAATGGACAATCCTAAATCCAATTGAATGAATGGTATGGCTCACCTGTGACATCTAGTTTCAAACGCTTCATTGTCCAACAAGCAACAAAGTAGGAATACATCCAATACTGTATCGCGAATAGTAACTGTAATATACTGTTACATTTAAGGATAATTTCTGAAGCTATACCAGCAGAAGCAAAAAATAGTGCATTACAAGTACATCAGCTATCCTAGAATGCAACGCAATTGTAAGTCACGCAAAACCATGTAGGAAACATTTCCAAAGGAGCAAGCTTCCATTTAATGACCGTAGCAACTGTCAAAGGACACATTCCAATCTTCAACGAAGCAGCAAATCATAATGGACAATCCTAAATCCAATTGAATGAATGGTATGGCTCACCTGTGACATCTAGTTTCAAACGCTTCATTGTCCAACAAGCAACAAAGTAGGAATACATCCAATACTGTATCGCGAATAGTAACTGTAATATACTGTTACATTTAAGGATAATTTCTGAAGCTATACCAGCAGAAGCAAAAAATAATGCATTACAAGTACATCAGCTATCCTAGAATGCAACGCAATTGTAAGTCACGCAAAACCATGTAGGAAACATTTCCAAAGGAGCAAGCTTCCATTTAATGACCGTAGCAACTGTCAAAGGACACATTCCAATCTTCAACGAAGCAGCAAATCATAATGGACAATCCTAAATCCAATTGAATGAATGGTATGGCTCACCTGTGACATCTAGTTTCAAACGCTTCATTGTCCAACAAGCAACAAAGTAGGAATACATCCAATACTGTATCGCGAATAGTAACTGTAATATACTGTTACATTTAAGGATAATTTCTGAAGCTATACCAGCAGAAGCAAAAAATAGTGCATTACAAGTACATCAGCTATCCTAGAATGCAACGCAATTGTAAGTCACGCAAAACCATGTAGGAAACATTTCCAAAGGAGCAAGCTTCCATTTAATGACCGTAGCAACTGTCAAAGGACACATTCCAATCTTCAACGAAGCAGCAAATCATAATGGACAATCCTAAATCCAATTGAATGAATGGTATGGCTCACCTGTGGCATCTAGTTTCAAACGCTTCATTGTCCAACAAGCAACAAAGTAGGAATACATCCAATACTGTATCGCGAATAGTAATTGTAATCTATTGTTACATTTAAGGATAACTTCTAGAGTTAAACTAGCAGAAGCAAAAAATACTGTACTACAAGTACATCAGCTATCCTAGAATGCAACGCAATTGTAAGTCACGCAAAACTATGTACGAAATATTTCCAAATGAGCAACCATTCATTCAACGAGAATCTTAAATTCCATACATTAATGGTTTCTTTATCGTGTATTCCTGCATGAAAAGGCAAGTATCTTTAACCCACCCACAGGCATACGAAATAAAATTGTTATCGTCAATTATGGTTAGTCACAGAACCATAGTGATATAACAATACACTTGTTTGCGGTAAGACAATGGAAAGAAACGTATTATCGTGAATATCTGCGTACGGTGATCTCCGTAATTAGATATCAAAGAGAACGATTGTGTAAAGTTTAGTATAGAAGCATGTAAATTTCAAATATATAACTTTTACACAGTACGTTGAATTAATTCTAACACGTGGTTAACAACTGTTTTAAAGGGAATAAAAGCATGAAATAGTCTTCGATAACACTATCCTGTTTACATTAATTTGGATAATAATGCTTCTCCTCCTCCAATAATACGACAGAGAAATGCGTGTTAGGTAAATAGTAATTATTACGATGAACATTTTATAATTATTTGCTGTCGTCGAAGGTTACGCTATAGAAACTATTGACAGGTCGGTGGCGCCATCTCTGTGAGAAGTGCTGAAACTGCTCGCAGTTCTGCTGCAGTCGGTAACCGCTACATTGTCGGTAATGAAGTGCGACTAGTTTCAGCGCTTTTCCGAGAGATGGCGCCACCGCGGCCTAAACAAAGTAAAGATTTATTAATTGTCAATTAATGCAGCAACGGTGGCGTTAATTAACACGTGTATTCATTGGGAATGCGTTTATCCTATGTGACTTTACTCGGAACTATTAATTATGTTAATTTTTTTTAATTGACCAATCAAAGTTGTTATGTTTATAGCTGGTGCATTGATTTTTGGTTTCTTTCGTTTCTCTTATTTAATATCGTGTCTCAGTGGTTTGCGTTCAGCGTATGATAATTAGTTAATAATGATATTCCTTGTACTTTCAGATTTCTGGCAACAAATGCTCAAATACATTGTAAAACGGTTACTTATCTGGGGCGCAGATCAGGAACATGAAAAATATGATATCCATGGCGCAGAGATCAATTCTTGGGCTGCTTTTAAAATGTGTAGAAGATTCAAGAAATCCTGGAGCAAGCGACGTTAATTAATGGATCAACGATAACAAAGAACTCGAAAAATAGTTTAATCTAAGTTTAGCGCTACCAATTTACATAAGTTTTATAGTTATATAAGTCGCGTACATGAATTTATACAGATAGTTTATAACAATTAGCTTATAAGGAGACTTTTTTGTAATTACCGAATGCTTAAGAAGTGACATTAAACGTTCAGTTATCGTTATTAAATGGTTTAATCATTTAACGACCACTGCAACTATCCCAGCACTAACCACTCCTATCATTAAACCAGAGACAACTCGTAAAACACAACCTTACACACAATTTAATTAGTCGTAAGCAAAAATATTGGTGCTTCGTTTTACAGATTTGTACAGATACTGTGCAATAATTAACTAATAAGTTGGAGTCTGTCAGTTCTTTTGTAAGGGTTTAGATGTTAAAGTATGGCAATAAACATTCAGTTATCGTTAAATAGTGGTTTAATCATTTAATGATCCCAGCAACTATCAAAGAAGGACGCATTCCAATCTTCAACGAAGCAGCAATTCATAATGGACAACCCTAAATCCAATCGAATGAATGGTATGGCTTACCTTTGGCATCTAGTTTCAAACGCTTCATTGTCCAACAAGCAACAAAGTGGGAATACATCCAATACGGTATCGCGAATAGTAACTGTAATATACTATTACATTTAAGGATAACTTCTGAAGGTACACTAGCAGAAGCAAAAAATAATGCATTACAAGTACATCAGCTATCCTAGAATGCAACGCAATTGTAAGTCACGCAAAACCATGTAGGAAACATTTCCAAAGGAGCAAGCTTCCATTTAATGACCGTAGCAACTGTCAAAGGACACATTCCAATCTTCAACGAAGCAGCAAATCATAATGGACAATCCTAAATCCAATTGAATGAATGGTATGGCTCACCTGTGACATCTAGTTTCAAACGCTTCATTGTCCGACAAGCAACAAAGTGGGAATACATCCAATACGGTATCGCGAATAGTAACTGTAATATACTATTACATTTAAGGATAACTTCTGAAGGTACACTAGCAGAAGCAAAAAATAATGCATTACAAGTACATCAGCTATCCTAGAATGCAACGCAATTGTAAGTCACGCAAAACCATGTAGGAAACATTTCCAAAGGAGCAAGCTTCCATTTAATGACCGTAGCAACTGTCAAAGGACACATTCCAATCTTCAACGAAGCAGCAAATCATAATGGACAATCCTAAATCCAATTGAATGAATGGTATGGCTCACCTGTGACATCTAGTTTCAAACGCTTCATTGTCCAACAAGCAACAAAGTAGGAATACATCCAATACTGTATCGCGAATAGTAACTGTAATATACTGTTACATTTAAGGATAATTTCTGAAGCTATACCAGCAGAAGCAAAAAATAATGCATTACAAGTACATCAGCTATCCTAGAATGCAACGCAATTGTAAGTCACGCAAAACCATGTAGGAAACATTTCCAAAGGAGCAAGCTTCCATTTAATGACCGTAGCAACTGTCAAAGGACACATTCCAATCTTCAACGAAGCAGCAAATCATAATGGACAATCCTAAATCCAATTGAATGAATGGTATGGCTCACCTGTGACATCTAGTTTCAAACGCTTCATTGTCCAACAAGCAACAAAGTAGGAATACATCCAATACTGTATCGCGAATAGTAACTGTAATATACTGTTACATTTAAGGATAATTTCTGAAGCTATACCAGCAGAAGCAAAAAATAGTGCATTACAAGTACATCAGCTATCCTAGAATGCAACGCAATTGTAAGTCACGCAAAACCATGTAGGAAACATTTCCAAAGGAGCAAGCTTCCATTTAATGACCGTAGCAACTGTCAAAGGACACATTCCAATCTTCAACGAAGCAGCAAATCATAATGGACAATCCTAAATCCAATTGAATGAATGGTATGGCTCACCTGTGACATCTAGTTTCAAACGCTTCATTGTCCAACAAGCAACAAAGTAGGAATACATCCAATACTGTATCGCGAATAGTAACTGTAATATACTGTTACATTTAAGGATAATTTCTGAAGCTATACCAGCAGAAGCAAAAAATAATGCATTACAAGTACATCAGCTATCCTAGAATGCAACGCAATTGTAAGTCACGCAAAACCATGTAGGAAACATTTCCAAAGGAGCAAGCTTCCATTTAATGACCGTAGCAACTGTCAAAGGACACATTCCAATCTTCAACGAAGCAGCAAATCATAATGGACAATCCTAAATCCAATTGAATGAATGGTATGGCTCACCTGTGACATCTAGTTTCAAACGCTTCATTGTCCAACAAGCAACAAAGTAGGAATACATCCAATACTGTATCGCGAATAGTAACTGTAATATACTGTTACATTTAAGGATAATTTCTGAAGCTATACCAGCAGAAGCAAAAAATAGTGCATTACAAGTACATCAGCTATCCTAGAATGCAACGCAATTGTAAGTCACGCAAAACCATGTAGGGAACATTTCCAAAGGAGCAAGCTTCCATTTAATGACCGTAGCAACTGTCAAAGGACACATTCCAATCTTCAACGAAGCAGCAAATCATAATGGACAATCCTAAATCCAATTGAATGAATGGTATGGCTCACCTGTGGCATCTAGTTTCAAACGCTTCATTGTCCAACAAGCAACAAAGTAGGAATACATCCAATACTGTATCGCGAATAGTAATTGTAATCTATTGTTACATTTAAGGATAACTTCTAGAGTTAAACTAGCAGAAGCAAAAAATACTGTACTACAAGTACATCAGCTATCCTAGAATGCAACGCAATTGTAAGTCACGCAAAACTATGTACGAAATATTTCCAAATGAGCAACCATTCATTCAACGAGAATCTTAAATTCCATACATTAATGGTTTCTTTATCGTGTATTCCTGCATGAAAAGGCAAGTATCTTTAACCCACCCACAGGCATACGAAATAAAATTGTTATCGTCAATTATGGTTAGTCACAGAACCATAGTGATATAACAATACACTTGTTTGCGGTAAGACAATGGAAAGAAACGTATTATCGTGAATATCTGCGCACGGTGATCTCCGTAATTAGATATCAAAGAGAACGATTGTGTAAAGTTTAGTATAGAAGCATGTAAATTTCAAATATATAACTTTTACACAGTACGTTGAACTAATTCTAACACGTGGTTAACAACTGTTTTAAAGGGAATAAAAGCATGAAATAGTCTTCGATAACACTATCCTGTTTACATTAATTTGGATAATAATGCTTCTCCTCCTCCAATAATACGACAGAGAAATGCGTGTTAGGTAAATAGTAATTATTACGATGAACATTTTATAATTATTTGCTGTCGTCGAAGGTTACGCTATAGAAACTATTGACAGGTCGGTGGCGCCATCTCTGTGAGAAGTGCTGAAACTGCTCGCAGTTCTGCTGCAGTCGGTAACCGCTACATTGTCGGTAATGAAGTGCGACTAGTTTCAGCGCTTTTCCGAGAGATGGCGCCACCGCGGCCTAAACAAAGTAAAGATTTATTAATTGTCAATTAATGCAGCAACGGTGGCGTTAATTAACACGTGTATTCATTGGGAATGCGTTTATCCTATGTGACTTTACTCGGAACTATTAATTATGTTAATTTTTTTTAATTGACCAATCAAAGTTGTTATGTTTATAGCTGGTGCATTGATTTTTGGTTTCTTTCGTTTCTCTTATTTAATATCGTGTCTCAGTGGTTTGCGTTCAGCGTATGATAATTAGTTAATAATGATATTCCTTGTACTTTCAGATTTCTGGCAACAAATGCTCAAATACATTGTAAAACGGTTACTTATCTGGGGCGCAGATCAGGAACATGAAAAATATGATATCCATGGCGCAGAGATCAATTCTTGGGCTGCTTTTAAAATGTGTAGAAGATTCAAGAAATCCTGGAGCAAGCGACGTTAATTAATGGATCAACGATAACAAAGAACTCGAAAAATAGTTTAATCTAAGTTTAGCGCTACCAATTTACATAAGTTTTATAGTTATATAAGTCGCGTACATGAATTTATACAGATAGTTTATAACAATTAGCTTATAAGGAGACTTTTTTGTAATTACCGAATGCTTAAGAAGTGACATTAAACGTTCAGTTATCGTTATTAAATGGTTTAATCATTTAACGACCACTGCAACTATCCCAGCACTAACCACTCCTATCATTAAACCAGAGACAACTCGTAAAACACAACCTTACACACAATTTAATTAGTCGTAAGCAAAAATATTGGTGCTTCGTTTTACAGATTTGTACAGATACTGTGCAATAATTAACTAATAAGTTGGAGTCTGTCAGTTCTTTTGTAAGGGTTTAGATGTTAAAGTATGGCAATAAACATTCAGTTATCGTTAAATAGTGGTTTAATCATTTAATGATCCCAGCAACTATCAAAGAAGGACGCATTCCAATCTTCAACGAAGCAGCAATTCATAATGGACAACCCTAAATCCAATCGAATGAATGGTATGGCTTACCTTTGGCATCTAGTTTCAAACGCTTCATTGTCCAACAAGCAACAAAGTGGGAATACATCCAATACGGTATCGCGAATAGTAACTGTAATATACTATTACATTTAAGGATAACTTCTGAAGGTACACTAGCAGAAGCAAAAAATAATGCATTACAAGTACATCAGCTATCCTAGAATGCAACGCAATTGTAAGTCACGCAAAACCATGTAGGAAACATTTCCAAAGGAGCAAGCTTCCATTTAATGACCGTAGCAACTGTCAAAGGACACATTCCAATCTTCAACGAAGCAGCAAATCATAATGGACAATCCTAAATCCAATTGAATGAATGGTATGGCTCACCTGTGACATCTAGTTTCAAACGCTTCATTGTCCGACAAGCAACAAAGTAGGAATACATCCAATACTGTATCGCGAATAGTAACTGTAATATACTGTTACATTTAAGGATAATTTCTGAAGCTATACCAGCAGAAGCAAAAAATAATGCATTACAAGTACATCAGATATCCTAGAATGCAACGCAATTGTAAGTCACGCAAAACCATGTAGGAAACATTTCCAAAGGAGCAAGCTTCCATTTAATGACCGTAGCAACTGTCAAAGGACACATTCCAATCTTCAACGAAGCAGCAAATCATAATGGACAATCCTAAATCCAATTGAATGAATGGTATGGCTCACCTGTGACATCTAGTTTCAAACGCTTCATTGTCCAACAAGCAACAAAGTGGGAATACATCCAATACGGTATCGCGAATAGTAACTGTAATATACTATTACATTTAAGGATAACTTCTGAAGGTACACTAGCAGAAGCAAAAAATAATGCATTACAAGTACATCAGCTATCCTAGAATGCAACGCAATTGTAAGTCACGCAAAACCATGTAGGAAACATTTCCAAAGGAGCAATCTTCCATTTAATGACCGTAGCAACTGTCAAAGGACACATTCCAATCTTCAACGAAGCAGCAAATCATAATGGACAATCCTAAATCCAATTGAATGAATGGTATGGCTCACCTGTGACATCTAGTTTCAAACGCTTCATTGTCCAACAAGCAACAAAGTAGGAATACATCCAATACTGTATCGCGAATAGTAACTGTAATATACTGTTACATTTAAGGATAATTTCTGAAGCTATACCAGCAGAAGCAAAAAATAATGCATTACAAGTACATCAGCTATCCTAGAATGCAACGCAATTGTAAGTCACGCAAAACCATGTAGGAAACATTTCCAAAGGAGCAAGCTTCCATTTAATGACCGTAGCAACTGTCAAAGGACACATTCCAATCTTCAACGAAGCAGCAAATCATAATGGACAATCCTAAATCCAATTGAATGAATGGTATGGCTCACCTGTGACATCTAGTTTCAAACGCTTCATTGTCCAACAAGCAACAAAGTAGGAATACATCCAATACTGTATCGCGAATAGTAACTGTAATATACTGTTACATTTAAGGATAATTTCTGAAGCTATACCAGCAGAAGCAAAAAATAGTGCATTACAAGTACATCAGCTATCCTAGAATGCAACGCAATTGTAAGTCACGCAAAACCATGTAGGAAACATTTCCAAAGGAGCAAGCTTCCATTTAATGACCGTAGCAACTGTCAAAGGACACATTCCAATCTTCAACGAAGCAGCAAATCATAATGGACAATCCTAAATCCAATTGAATGAATGGTATGGCTCACCTGTGACATCTAGTTTCAAACGCTTCATTGTCCAACAAGCAACAAAGTAGGAATACATCCAATACTGTATCGCGAATAGTAACTGTAATATACTGTTACATTTAAGGATAATTTCTGAAGCTATACCAGCAGAAGCAAAAAATAATGCATTACAAGTACATCAGCTATCCTAGAATGCAACGCAATTGTAAGTCACGCAAAACCATGTAGGAAACATTTCCAAAGGAGCAAGCTTCCATTTAATGACCGTAGCAACTGTCAAAGGACACATTCCAATCTTCAACGAAGCAGCAAATCATAATGGACAATCCTAAATCCAATTGAATGAATGGTATGGCTCACCTGTGACATCTAGTTTCAAACGCTTCATTGTCCAACAAGCAACAAAGTAGGAATACATCCAATACTGTATCGCGAATAGTAACTGTAATATACTGTTACATTTAAGGATAATTTCTGAAGCTATACCAGCAGAAGCAAAAAATAGTGCATTACAAGTACATCAGCTATCCTAGAATGCAACGCAATTGTAAGTCACGCAAAACCATGTAGGAAACATTTCCAAAGGAGCAAGCTTCCATTTAATGACCGTAGCAACTGTCAAAGGACACATTCCAATCTTCAACGAAGCAGCAAATCATAATGGACAATCCTAAATCCAATTGAATGAATGGTATGGCTCACCTGTGGCATCTAGTTTCAAACGCTTCATTGTCCAACAAGCAACAAAGTAGGAATACATCCAATACTGTATCGCGAATAGTAATTGTAATCTATTGTTACATTTAAGGATAACTTCTAGAGTTAAACTAGCAGAAGCAAAAAATACTGTACTACAAGTACATCAGCTATCCTAGAATGCAACGCAATTGTAAGTCACGCAAAACTATGTACGAAATATTTCCAAATGAGCAACCATTCATTCAACGAGAATCTTAAATTCCATACATTAATGGTTTCTTTATCGTGTATTCCTGCATGAAAAGGCAAGTATCTTTAACCCACCCACAGGCATACGAAATAAAATTGTTATCGTCAATTATGGTTAGTCACAGAACCATAGTGATATAACAATACACTTGTTTGCGGTAAGACAATGGAAAGAAACGTATTATCGTGAATATCTGCGCACGGTGATCTCCGTAATTAGATATCAAAGAGAACGATTGTGTAAAGTTTAGTATAGAAGCATGTAAATTTCAAATATATAACTTTTACACAGTACGTTGAACTAATTCTAACACGTGGTTAACAACTGTTTTAAAGGGAATAAAAGCATGAAATAGTCTTCGATAACACTATCCTGTTTACATTAATTTGGATAATAATGCTTCTCCTCCTCCAATAATACGACAGAGAAATGCGTGTTAGGTAAATAGTAATTATTACGATGAACATTTTATAATTATTTGCTGTCGTCGAAGGTTACGCTATAGAAACTATTGACAGGTCGGTGGCGCCATCTCTGTGAGAAGTGCTGAAACTGCTCGCAGTTCTGCTGCAGTCGGTAACCGCTACATTGTCGGTAATGAAGTGCGACTAGTTTCAGCGCTTTTCCGAGAGATGGCGCCACCGCGGCCTAAACAAAGTAAAGATTTATTAATTGTCAATTAATGCAGCAACGGTGGCGTTAATTAACACGTGTATTCATTGGGAATGCGTTTATCCTATGTGACTTTACTCGGAACTATTAATTATGTTAATTTTTTTTAATTGACCAATCAAAGTTGTTATGTTTATAGCTGGTGCATTGATTTTTGGTTTCTTTCGTTTCTCTTATTTAATATCGTGTCTCAGTGGTTTGCGTTCAGCGTATGATAATTAGTTAATAATGATATTCCTTGTACTTTCAGATTTCTGGCAACAAATGCTCAAATACATTGTAAAACGGTTACTTATCTGGGGCGCAGATCAGGAACATGAAAAATATGATATCCATGGCGCAGAGATCAATTCTTGGGCTGCTTTTAAAATGTGTAGAAGATTCAAGAAATCCTGGAGCAAGCGACGTTAATTAATGGATCAACGATAACAAAGAACTCGAAAAATAGTTTAATCTAAGTTTAGCGCTACCAATTTACATAAGTTTTATAGTTATATAAGTCGCGTACATGAATTTATACAGATAGTTTATAACAATTAGCTTATAAGGAGACTTTTTTGTAATTACCGAATGCTTAAGAAGTGACATTAAACGTTCAGTTATCGTTATTAAATGGTTTAATCATTTAACGACCACTGCAACTATCCCAGCACTAACCACTCCTATCATTAAACCAGAGACAACTCGTAAAACACAACCTTACACACAATTTAATTAGTCGTAAGCAAAAATATTGGTGCTTCGTTTTACAGATTTGTACAGATACTGTGCAATAATTAACTAATAAGTTGGAGTCTGTCAGTTCTTTTGTAAGGGTTTAGATGTTAAAGTATGGCAATAAACATTCAGTTATCGTTAAATAGTGGTTTAATCATTTAATGATCCCAGCAACTATCAAAGAAGGACGCATTCCAATCTTCAACGAAGCAGCAATTCATAATGGACAACCCTAAATCCAATCGAATGAATGGTATGGCTTACCTTTGGCATCTAGTTTCAAACGCTTCATTGTCCAACAAGCAACAAAGTGGGAATACATCCAATACGGTATCGCGAATAGTAACTGTAATATACTATTACATTTAAGGATAACTTCTGAAGGTACACTAGCAGAAGCAAAAAATAATGCATTACAAGTACATCAGCTATCCTAGAATGCAACGCAATTGTAAGTCACGCAAAACCATGTAGGAAACATTTCCAAAGGAGCAAGCTTCCATTTAATGACCGTAGCAACTGTCAAAGGACACATTCCAATCTTCAACGAAGCAGCAAATCATAATGGACAATCCTAAATCCAATTGAATGAATGGTATGGCTCACCTGTGACATCTAGTTTCAAACGCTTCATTGTCCGACAAGCAACAAAGTAGGAATACATCCAATACTGTATCGCGAATAGTAACTGTAATATACTGTTACATTTAAGGATAATTTCTGAAGCTATACCAGCAGAAGCAAAAAATAATGCATTACAAGTACATCAGATATCCTAGAATGCAACGCAATTGTAAGTCACGCAAAACCATGTAGGAAACATTTCCAAAGGAGCAAGCTTCCATTTAATGACCGTAGCAACTGTCAAAGGACACATTCCAATCTTCAACGAAGCAGCAAATCATAATGGACAATCCTAAATCCAATTGAATGAATGGTATGGCTCACCTGTGACATCTAGTTTCAAACGCTTCATTGTCCAACAAGCAACAAAGTGGGAATACATCCAATACGGTATCGCGAATAGTAACTGTAATATACTATTACATTTAAGGATAACTTCTGAAGGTACACTAGCAGAAGCAAAAAATAATGCATTACAAGTACATCAGCTATCCTAGAATGCAACGCAATTGTAAGTCACGCAAAACCATGTAGGAAACATTTCCAAAGGAGCAATCTTCCATTTAATGACCGTAGCAACTGTCAAAGGACACATTCCAATCTTCAACGAAGCAGCAAATCATAATGGACAATCCTAAATCCAATTGAATGAATGGTATGGCTCACCTGTGACATCTAGTTTCAAACGCTTCATTGTCCAACAAGCAACAAAGTAGGAATACATCCAATACTGTATCGCGAATAGTAACTGTAATATACTGTTACATTTAAGGATAATTTCTGAAGCTATACCAGCAGAAGCAAAAAATAATGCATTACAAGTACATCAGCTATCCTAGAATGCAACGCAATTGTAAGTCACGCAAAACCATGTAGGAAACATTTCCAAAGGAGCAAGCTTCCATTTAATGACCGTAGCAACTGTCAAAGGACACATTCCAATCTTCAACGAAGCAGCAAATCATAATGGACAATCCTAAATCCAATTGAATGAATGGTATGGCTCACCTGTGACATCTAGTTTCAAACGCTTCATTGTCCAACAAGCAACAAAGTAGGAATACATCCAATACTGTATCGCGAATAGTAACTGTAATATACTGTTACATTTAAGGATAATTTCTGAAGCTATACCAGCAGAAGCAAAAAATAGTGCATTACAAGTACATCAGCTATCCTAGAATGCAACGCAATTGTAAGTCACGCAAAACCATGTAGGAAACATTTCCAAAGGAGCAAGCTTCCATTTAATGACCGTAGCAACTGTCAAAGGACACATTCCAATCTTCAACGAAGCAGCAAATCATAATGGACAATCCTAAATCCAATTGAATGAATGGTATGGCTCACCTGTGACATCTAGTTTCAAACGCTTCATTGTCCAACAAGCAACAAAGTAGGAATACATCCAATACTGTATCGCGAATAGTAACTGTAATATACTGTTACATTTAAGGATAATTTCTGAAGCTATACCAGCAGAAGCAAAAAATAATGCATTACAAGTACATCAGCTATCCTAGAATGCAACGCAATTGTAAGTCACGCAAAACCATGTAGGAAACATTTCCAAAGGAGCAAGCTTCCATTTAATGACCGTAGCAACTGTCAAAGGACACATTCCAATCTTCAACGAAGCAGCAAATCATAATGGACAATCCTAAATCCAATTGAATGAATGGTATGGCTCACCTGTGACATCTAGTTTCAAACGCTTCATTGTCCAACAAGCAACAAAGTAGGAATACATCCAATACTGTATCGCGAATAGTAACTGTAATATACTGTTACATTTAAGGATAATTTCTGAAGCTATACCAGCAGAAGCAAAAAATAGTGCATTACAAGTACATCAGCTATCCTAGAATGCAACGCAATTGTAAGTCACGCAAAACCATGTAGGAAACATTTCCAAAGGAGCAAGCTTCCATTTAATGACCGTAGCAACTGTCAAAGGACACATTCCAATCTTCAACGAAGCAGCAAATCATAATGGACAATCCTAAATCCAATTGAATGAATGGTATGGCTCACCTGTGGCATCTAGTTTCAAACGCTTCATTGTCCAACAAGCAACAAAGTAGGAATACATCCAATACTGTATCGCGAATAGTAATTGTAATCTATTGTTACATTTAAGGATAACTTCTAGAGTTAAACTAGCAGAAGCAAAAAATACTGTACTACAAGTACATCAGCTATCCTAGAATGCAACGCAATTGTAAGTCACGCAAAACTATGTACGAAATATTTCCAAATGAGCAACCATTCATTCAACGAGAATCTTAAATTCCATACATTAATGGTTTCTTTATCGTGTATTCCTGCATGAAAAGGCAAGTATCTTTAACCCACCCACAGGCATACGAAATAAAATTGTTATCGTCAATTATGGTTAGTCACAGAACCATAGTGATATAACAATACACTTGTTTGCGGTAAGACAATGGAAAGAAACGTATTATCGTGAATATCTGCGCACGGTGATCTCCGTAATTAGATATCAAAGAGAACGATTGTGTAAAGTTTAGTATAGAAGCATGTAAATTTCAAATATATAACTTTTACACAGTACGTTGAACTAATTCTAACACGTGGTTAACAACTGTTTTAAAGGGAATAAAAGCATGAAATAGTCTTCGATAACACTATCCTGTTTACATTAATTTGGATAATAATGCTTCTCCTCCTCCAATAATACGACAGAGAAATGCGTGTTAGGTAAATAGTAATTATTACGATGAACATTTTATAATTATTTGCTGTCGTCGAAGGTTACGCTATAGAAACTATTGACAGGTCGGTGGCGCCATCTCTGTGAGAAGTGCTGAAACTGCTCGCAGTTCTGCTGCAGTCGGTAACCGCTACATTGTCGGTAATGAAGTGCGACTAGTTTCAGCGCTTTTCCGAGAGATGGCGCCACCGCGGCCTAAACAAAGTAAAGATTTATTAATTGTCAATTAATGCAGCAACGGTGGCGTTAATTAACACGTGTATTCATTGGGAATGCGTTTATCCTATGTGACTTTACTCGGAACTATTAATTATGTTAATTTTTTTTAATTGACCAATCAAAGTTGTTATGTTTATAGCTGGTGCATTGATTTTTGGTTTCTTTCGTTTCTCTTATTTAATATCGTGTCTCAGTGGTTTGCGTTCAGCGTATGATAATTAGTTAATAATGATATTCCTTGTACTTTCAGATTTCTGGCAACAAATGCTCAAATACATTGTAAAACGGTTACTTATCTGGGGCGCAGATCAGGAACATGAAAAATATGATATCCATGGCGCAGAGATCAATTCTTGGGCTGCTTTTAAAATGTGTAGAAGATTCAAGAAATCCTGGAGCAAGCGACGTTAATTAATGGATCAACGATAACAAAGAACTCGAAAAATAGTTTAATCTAAGTTTAGCGCTACCAATTTACATAAGTTTTATAGTTATATAAGTCGCGTACATGAATTTATACAGATAGTTTATAACAATTAGCTTATAAGGAGACTTTTTTGTAATTACCGAATGCTTAAGAAGTGACATTAAACGTTCAGTTATCGTTATTAAATGGTTTAATCATTTAACGACCACTGCAACTATCCCAGCACTAACCACTCCTATCATTAAACCAGAGACAACTCGTAAAACACAACCTTACACACAATTTAATTAGTCGTAAGCAAAAATATTGGTGCTTCGTTTTACAGATTTGTACAGATACTGTGCAATAATTAACTAATAAGTTGGAGTCTGTCAGTTCTTTTGTAAGGGTTTAGATGTTAAAGTATGGCAATAAACATTCAGTTATCGTTAAATAGTGGTTTAATCATTTAATGATCCCAGCAACTATCAAAGAAGGACGCATTCCAATCTTCAACGAAGCAGCAATTCATAATGGACAACCCTAAATCCAATCGAATGAATGGTATGGCTTACCTTTGGCATCTAGTTTCAAACGCTTCATTGTCCAACAAGCAACAAAGTGGGAATACATCCAATACGGTATCGCGAATAGTAACTGTAATATACTATTACATTTAAGGATAACTTCTGAAGGTACACTAGCAGAAGCAAAAAATAATGCATTACAAGTACATCAGCTATCCTAGAATGCAACGCAATTGTAAGTCACGCAAAACCATGTAGGAAACATTTCCAAAGGAGCAAGCTTCCATTTAATGACCGTAGCAACTGTCAAAGGACACATTCCAATCTTCAACGAAGCAGCAAATCATAATGGACAATCCTAAATCCAATTGAATGAATGGTATGGCTCACCTGTGACATCTAGTTTCAAACGCTTCATTGTCCGACAAGCAACAAAGTAGGAATACATCCAATACTGTATCGCGAATAGTAACTGTAATATACTGTTACATTTAAGGATAATTTCTGAAGCTATACCAGCAGAAGCAAAAAATAATGCATTACAAGTACATCAGATATCCTAGAATGCAACGCAATTGTAAGTCACGCAAAACCATGTAGGAAACATTTCCAAAGGAGCAAGCTTCCATTTAATGACCGTAGCAACTGTCAAAGGACACATTCCAATCTTCAACGAAGCAGCAAATCATAATGGACAATCCTAAATCCAATTGAATGAATGGTATGGCTCACCTGTGACATCTAGTTTCAAACGCTTCATTGTCCAACAAGCAACAAAGTGGGAATACATCCAATACGGTATCGCGAATAGTAACTGTAATATACTATTACATTTAAGGATAACTTCTGAAGGTACACTAGCAGAAGCAAAAAATAATGCATTACAAGTACATCAGCTATCCTAGAATGCAACGCAATTGTAAGTCACGCAAAACCATGTAGGAAACATTTCCAAAGGAGCAATCTTCCATTTAATGACCGTAGCAACTGTCAAAGGACACATTCCAATCTTCAACGAAGCAGCAAATCATAATGGACAATCCTAAATCCAATTGAATGAATGGTATGGCTCACCTGTGACATCTAGTTTCAAACGCTTCATTGTCCAACAAGCAACAAAGTAGGAATACATCCAATACTGTATCGCGAATAGTAACTGTAATATACTGTTACATTTAAGGATAATTTCTGAAGCTATACCAGCAGAAGCAAAAAATAATGCATTACAAGTACATCAGCTATCCTAGAATGCAACGCAATTGTAAGTCACGCAAAACCATGTAGGAAACATTTCCAAAGGAGCAAGCTTCCATTTAATGACCGTAGCAACTGTCAAAGGACACATTCCAAT